>OX419590.1:11629207-11909955 GCA_948473455.1 Teleiodes luculella
TTTCATACGATTAGCACATCAATGATGCGAAGAAAAAATCGTGTAAAAAAGTTTCTTAATTCAAAAACATTTTGGAAAACAAAAGAAAACAATATAATTATACAGATTGGAACACGTACTCATAGCTAGAATATATCTGTTTGCAACGAAACAAACAATATAGGAACAGAAGTCAAAGGAAGAAATGGAAGTGGTACAGAAATATATGCCAAAAGCTTTCTATTATTACAGAATCGATATTTAGAGTCGCAGGTGCAAAGGATAGATTGATTTTCTTTTTGTGTATATTCGTTTGAAAAATGTGTTGTATTTTGAAAACTTTGTCTTTGTATTTTGTTAAGGGTTTTTTCTTGTTAAAACCGAATTTTATTAGTTCAGGTTAGAGCAATTTGTACAGTGCAGGACAGTTGGGAGTATAATGTTTAAGAATTTCGCGGTTTTTTACAACATTTTAAAATGATTTTAAACGGGGTGCTTATTTGCCGTCGTTTTTATTTGATTGAGTGCCCAAAATAGTTATGAGTAGTAGTTAGTTGTTATATACTAGGTAGGTATCTATTGTAGAAATTATATTATAATATGCAATGTTTTTATTTTTATTTATTTTTTCAGTACAATATCCAATGCAATTTTACTGCAAATGTGATGTGAATATAATTTATTTGGAGATTTCACCAGTCTTAATTGAATTTGGTACGTTTTTAATATAGTTAAGTTCTCAATTAAATTCCCAGGGAATGGTTAGCAACGTTCACCCGTGTAACTTCTAATAAGGACTGCAATCCCCAACCTAATTGCCAAGCGTGGGGATTATGGCAATAATGACTTCATAAGGAGATGTATTAGTACTACAGTGGACGGTATATATAATTTGTTATATTATTTTGAATTTGACTTTTATTATTGCAAAAGAAGTTCTCTTCTTATCATATTAGTGTCTTATGTTGAACGTACGCACGCCTCTTTCATGGCACTCAATTGTATTCTTGATGGGGCGATTTTAGTCTCAGTTAATTTAGTAGTCTATTTTATATATTTTTTTAAAATTGACAAGATATTTAACAAAGTAACCTGATTATTGCAAATCAAAGTAATAAAGTACAAAAATTACCAATGAAATTCTCTGCAGGGTTTTAAAAAGGCAAAAAAAAACCAGCTCATACTTTTCTAATTTCTGTTCTGGTCTTCTACTTTCGCTTACGTTAGCTTATTTGAATTTGCCGCTGAAGCAGAAGAAAAAAAACTTAATTGGCTCTGGAGAGGTACCGTTGTAGTAATTTATCTGCTTCCGGGACGATTTTATTTCTCAGGTCGGCTCTTAATCATTCTTTTCTCTTTATTTTTCCTTTTTTAATGTATAAATTTCACACCTGCACAATCTTTTAATACAATAGGTCTTCGTTTCATTAGTTGAAAGCCTATTTTTGCTGGTTTTACGAGATCCATAATTAAACCACGTTTAAAAGTCTATGAACTGAATGGATGAAATAGATAAAGTTTATAAAATAGAAAAAACTTCTTGGGATTATTTAAGTAATTTTGTGTTTTTAAAGTTACTGTTTGACGGCTCCGCATTTTACATTACCAAAGTTTTTAATTTACTATTTTTTGTTTGCTGTCTTGTTTTTGTTTAAGAATATACATACGTAATTTATGTTCGTAGCTTTTATATAGGATTAGGTTTTTGATAAATATCATATTTGAAATATTTAATGTAGGTATTAGTGCTGGTAAAAGTTATTTTTATTGTAGAAGATGTGGGATGAAAGAAATTTGTTACTTGTTTCGTTTTCTTATCACTAGTGTCTGAAGTTTATTCGTCTTCACGTTGTTAAAACGATTTTGTTGTTGGACAATTTTTTGTGTTTTTTTTTTGTAAACTTATCGGTATTTTTTATTGTTTGTTTGTAGAAGTTGTAACTTATAACATGTTTTCAAAAGCAGTGAAAATAGGACAAGTGGTTTTGTTTGGCCGACAGGAGAGCGAGTGCGAGTGCCAGATTGAGAAAGACAGATAGACAGTTCGTGCAGCATATCTAATCTTATTGGTCTCAAACACATAAACATATAGCTGTCTCGCTTAATCACTGCAGCTAGGATCATAAAACATACACATGCCTTGTCAGTTGCACTTAGGAGTTTGTGCCGCAGTGAAACGCAAGAATCTTATTTTGTGGTCCTAGCTGGAGTGATTTAACGAGATAGATTTTGATGCTAATGATACTGGTATAGTATTGTTTTAAAAATGTCGGAAATGTAAAATGGAATTTTCCAAAGTATTTGTTGAAGTCTGTCGCTAGCAAATGTGAAATATTTTGCAAACTTTACCAGCAGCATAAACAAAAATGTTCGGAGCAAAATTTTACTTCGTTCTTAATAGTTGGTTAGTCAAAATAAATAGAAAATTTTGTTTGAATAAATTTATTCAAGATTAATACAACATAATGAACGTTAAAATTCTGCTACAAAAACATAAAACAGTTAATTTATTGCAAGCTTTTTCGTGGTAAGTATATAGAAATTCGAAAGATGTGAAGTTAGTCATAATTGTAATGTACATAACTAAGCAGTTAGAAGTTTGCAACCAACATCATAAATCACTCTCCACACAAAAGTAACAAAACAGTTGACACTTAACAAACATATACAACTTTGTGCTGTTTAAAAATATTCATTTATTGAGAAAACACACATTAAAAAGTAAAGCCATCTTTTACTAGCAAAAATACTAAAAAAATACACTTAAACTTTACACAAAATGATTTCAGTTAAAATCGAAATTGGTTTCACAAACAAAGCTGTCAAAATGGCTTCACTCGAAGTTGTTATAAACAATTCAACACCTTGTTCAATCTACCACAACTCCATCAAACATGTAAATAGCACTCAAAACAATTAAAGCATTTGCCAAGACAGTCGGGAACATCAAAGGTGTCACCACAACAAAATAAACACTCTTAAAACGTTAATAAAAAAAATATCATAGAACATTTTTTTTGTTAAGCTCTTATAGAGCATGTTCAAAATGTTTGTGGTAACAAGGCATTAATTTACACATACATAACATAAACTTTAAAGAATCACCCTGAATCACAATGTCACACTATAACCCTGAAATAAGTTTATCTGCCCTTATCTTGTTTATGAGAAAAGAAAAGGACATGCAATTGTGCTTTAAAAGAACTCTATCTAAAAGTAAGGATAGGCTTTTGATTTGACACTTGCAGTTTGAAATTATGCAATCGATGATGCGTCCATGATACCAACAATTGAGAGTCATATTCTTAACATCCCTTTCTTTCTATTAAGTACAAAAAGGACAAACAAACTTAAAATCAAGATTATAATCTGAATCTTAAAATTAGGGCTTGCAAAAAATAACGGAGGGAGACTGTTTCAGCTGATGTCAGTGTTCAAATGTTGCAATCTGTTTGTTTTTAAGTTATGGTGTTTTAATACGAAATATTTCCGCTGAATCCTGTAAGAAAGGTTATGTAAACACATATTAGAGTTTAAAAATATAATCTAAGAGCTAATATTCTTCCGAAACAGTCACGTGACATTAAAATTAAATTTCGTTTGTGATGTTTTTTGCTCGTCGAAGTTGTCTGCATGGACCTTGCCACCAAAGACTATGATTTTCAATCTCGTCGGCTTTTACTCCTCGAGAGAGTATGTCGGCTGGATTAGCCTCACTAGGAATATACATCCATGTAAAAGCCTTAGTTTTATCTTGCAGTTGGTATTCTACGGTTTATTAAGAAGTATACGGTCAGCTGCAAACATTACACCAAATTATTAGAATGCCGTAAAATTATTACTTCTCTTAAGTATTGCGTGGCCGTTCGCCTGAAGCTGACTGTAAGCCCTTTCACTATACGAATATAACAATATTTTTAATAGATTTTTGTTTGTTCAATTTCCAACTTTTGTCAACCGTCAGATATATGGTATACCTGTGAAACAATAACAAGGGCTTTCAACTTGAGGAAAATGAAAACTTTTAGTTCTTACTTTTAAATTATTTCTATGAATAAGAGTTATGACACTTATGACATATGATTTGATTATTATCAAACATTCGTAAGTACATGATCGACATAACACCAAAACCAAAATAAATATGTCTCGCCTGTAAAATATTATTCATAGCGTCGAGTATCAGGTTTTACTGGTATTATCAAGTCAATATAACGTTACTTTGAGACAAATTGTTTCCAAGTTCAAAGAACCTTTGATAAAAATACATGAGGAAAAAGATCTCGTATAAAAATAACTAAGCATTTAAGCTGTATAAGAAAACAAATGAATAATGTTATATTCGTTTTACAAGAAACATCTCGGGTGGGTGTTTTGAGAATCCATATTTGTTGGAAACTAAATCCACCTTTATCCTCTCTTAAATGGATGAAATCTTTCTTCGGAGAATTCTCACTTTAAAAGGTCGGTGTTTGTCTCGACACGTTGTTAAAAGAAAATGTTCCTGACTCGACATTATTTTCCCAGAACTTCCAAGCAATTATTGTACAATCCGAAAGAAAATCTCCTTTCTTCTTAAAATTATGTTTAAAGACCTTTTTTTGATAAACATAGTAAAATTTAAATGAAAGATGACTATAGGAAAAAAGATTATTGAATTTCTTTGATTGGTATGATTGATAATTCAGTTTCTTTTACTTGTAATTTGAGCGCTGTTTCTAATAGTTTGCTGTTGTTTACGGGTAAACTATAAAAAACCCAAATGGGTACACACCCATTTGTTAATCGCTTTTCAATAGGATAATATTGAAACCGAGCTTAAAATTGTTGTGATTTAAATGTCAAAAACTTAACAAAAGACATCAAACTGTAAAAAGCCCTATTATTATATTGAGTGTTTAAGTAAAAACATTATGTCATTGTTACTCCGTACATAGATACACACGCTTTTTACACAGTTGAATGGCCTAAAGATTTATTCTTTTTTTCTCTAATGGAATTAATGACTAACCAGTCAAAAATTCTTTTATTTTATTTCAATATTTTATTACTTTTATACGCGGCCTTTGCTAAATGTTATCTAAGCAGACCAATATGCGGCTAAGTACCCATAAATAAGAAAACAACTAGGCATTTCTATTTTTAAATAACTAAATTTATATGCAGTTTATACTCGTTTTTACTCGTACGAGTATAATAAGTTACGTCCATGTTAGAAATAATAATATTTGTGTCGATTACACATTTCTAAATATATTTTTTTCTATATGATTTATATAAAATATCTATCACCAACCCTTCTTTCTATCTGTAAAGTTGTAAAGATTGTAATCAATGATATTAATATGAAAAACTTACTATGACTTTATTAACTATCGCCTGCCAAAACTTAAAATATTATGATTCGTTTTGCAAAATGTAGATAAGTAAGAACATTAAAAAATATATTTATACGAGTTAATTGTCACCAACCCTGAACAGAGAGCATAATAGGAAGATTATTAAGAGTATTTGTTTGATAGTCTTAAAATTAAATGTAATTCTTTTTGTTTGTTTATTTAACCAAAATATGTGAACTATTGCGCTAGTTAAGTAAGTGCTATCAGTAATGAACTAAATTGGCTTTCTCTTTTTTTAAGTTATCTGTTATTTTAATATGTAAAGCCTGACCAGAGAAAAAAACCCCCCATATTACGGAATTTTATTATATATTACTAATTTTCTAAGGGAAATTGTTGCCATAGTCGTAAAAATATGCACGTGGCGCCCCCAGAGCAGGCTTTTTATTTCTTTGGTCAGGCTTTAGCTGTGAATTAAGTAAATGCTATCAGTAAAGAAGTGAATTGACTTTCTCTTTTTTTAAGTTAACTGTTATTTTAATATGCAATAGCTGTTGGTTTTCCAAATAAAATAACAGGTAATGTCTGCGTGAGTATGTCTTTCTGTTTCCGCCTTTCGTATACGTATAAACACCCCAAGCTATAAATACATACTAGGTATAAACACATATTACATCCCATGTGACCGTGCACAAATCACACACGGCACATTTCGTCGATTCGTTCGGAAACTCGCTCGGGCGAGGACCGTGAAACGCAATGGAACAAAACACCGAACGATGGATCCTCGGGGGAACGCGCTTTTCGATGTGGATGTTTGGAACGCAATTCTAACAACTGATTGAACTATTTCAATCCGGCACGTAATGTCTAATTCCTTGAACGCCCAGTTCCCTCAACGGCCAGATCCTTTATCGACCGTTTACTCGAAGAGCCACATACCCGAACTGCCAGCAACCGTTATTTATATACTAAAATCCAGGTGTTGTAGATAAACCTAGTTTATAGCTTTTCATTTAATAACAAAGGACGAGTTGTTATTTTCTGTGTTTGTGTTATTTGTTTGTTTTTTTCTTGGTGTCAATAAAGAATAATTGCATTGTATTGTTGTTTTCTAAACAATGCGTTAGATAATTATATATTAGTAGGTTAATTGAATCTAGTGTTCAACTTTCGTCTCCCGTTAGAACTATTACATGAAAAATCTTATACTATTTTTTTTTTTTTTTTTTTTTTTTTTATTTATTTATTATTAAGTTTCTTGGATCTAGTGCAATATTTGTGACTGATTTGTTCTTTATATTCTTCGTTGTAATATGTTTCAAGTGCTATTAAATAATTTACTTTCTTGTCTACTGGTAAAATCTTACTTATTGTGAAAAGTTTACTATAATCTTCTTTGTTTTCTTGTTTTATCATTCGAAAGTTTTAAACATGTTATTATACCTTACATTTGATAATTAGGAAATTGTTGCTCTAAACACAAAAATATACACGTGGCGCCCCCATAGCAGCTTTTATTATTTCTCTGGTCAGGCTTTACTGTATTAGGTATTATTGAAAAAGAATCTCCGCAATGTATGGATATTTTTGTTGTATTAAATATTGCTGAAAACAAGTTCGTATACAATTTTGCAGCGAAAAACATTCCATTTCCACGGGAAAAAAAATTACTGTGCGAAAGCGCTAGGTACAGGCTAGTTTATTGTAGGTCTTTGCATAACTATAACTTTCTCTATTCTAAATTACCGAACATTGTTGTTGGTGTTGATAACTAGTAATCCGTACTGACAGACACAACTTCGCTCCATTGCCGATTCCAAATCTGCGGTTCCCGTGGGACCAAACTGTCATGTCAACAAACATCACTATTACATTAGGCCTGCGGTACTCAACATTTGCGTTTCAGAAGTCAAAGTAAAACAGTGCGTGCTTATCGTATGGGTTTCGAGGTTAACCGACACAATCCCTGGTATTTTTTTTACTGAAAGAAAGAAAATATTTTTATTTGGCATCTTGACAGAAAACAAATTGACAGGTTGTGTTTATTGCCATTACACCCGATACCAAATAGGGTTGCTAGCTCAGCTAATGCTGCAGCCATTAAGCCGAGGCGACTGCAACGCTGATTTTCAGCTAGACCCTCGGATATTTTGTCCTACGCTTTTGACCTACCTAATTGGCCTATCTTTTGTCGAAAAGGTACGAATCAAGCTTTACCGGATTTGCAGGGGTGCGAAAGGCTCTACGCCAGAGTATTCTTCATGTACCAAGGTCTAGGGGCGGTTCGAGGGAGCCTCGGACCACGGCTTAGCACGTTGATGCGGAACGACATCGTGAAGGAAACGACGCCTGAGGGGCTCCGTCTTTAATTACTAGTTTTGATTTTGATTTTGGCCGCGCCCCCGCCAGCGGGTACGGGCATTGTGACCTGAAGGGAAAACCTCCCATGGCTCCTAAAACGACTAAATCCGTTGATAGTAGCCGGGACCAACGTTAAGTTTATTTGTTTTGTTAACTTTATTCCAAATCGTCTAGATTTTCTGGTAATTTAAGGCAATGGCACTGTAAAACCCCGATCGTGCTATTCAAAAACGTTTCAACCTTTAGAACGGAAACGTTTAAGTTTTAGTTTGGTTAATTTGTTTGGCTACGGGGCAGCCAAATCGGTAGTACATCTGCTTACGAAGCACAGGGTCGGAGGGTCGAATCCCGCCCAGGTCAAACTTAGCAAATATGTATGTCTGGATGTTGTATATTTATATATGTATGTACATCAGCTGTCTAACACCCATAGTACAGGCTCTGCCTAATTTGAGATCATATGGCCGTGTATGAGAAGTCCCCACATATTTTATTTATTTATTTAATGTGAAAATCCGTATGCGCGATGTTCGATTGAATTGTTGAACCGTTCGCTTAATTTTATTGTTCATCAATATTTACATTTTGGTTGAAACTTAAAATAGAGCGTGCTACGGAATGTGCATTTGACAGCGGTTTTAGTTTAATAGTACTATTATTTTCTTCTGTGATTCTAGTTTAGTATTGGTAAAACCGTTTGAATTAGCGCGATGTGGCATTGTTTATTCCATCAGTAAACCACTGTTGACAGCTACAATCTCACCCAGACTATTGGACGTTAGTAAGGGCCTCGCGGGTATTATATTTGGGATTATTATAACAACACTACCTATTACTATATAAATCTCAAGAGATAAGCCAAGTCATCGAAGTATTTGATTGTTTCATCAAACAGGTCATAACTTTTTGATTGGATCATTGCTTTTAGTAAGTTGCAAGTATACAAGAAGATAGGAGTATATTCAAGAAGAGCTAGCTAGTCAAAAACAAGACATGAAATCAATGGAAAAAAATATAAAGGATGCTATATACTCAAATTTTCAAGAAAAATTTATGAATATGGAAGCAAAGTCTAACGAATTGGAGGTTGTAATAAATAAGCAGCAAGACACTATAGAACATTTGGAAAAACAGCTGCGAAGGAGAAACGTAATCTTTTTCGGAATAGAGGAAAAGGAAACTAATTTCTATGAACTACAAAATACGATATTAGATATAATAACCAAGTCTTAAGTATAATAACCAATTACTCTCACACAAAATAAACATACATCTAAACGCTCCACCAGACGTGCTAGCTACCTTGTTCTACCAAAAACCCGAACTAACTACGGTAAACAAATGCTAACTTACGATGGAGCAAATATTTACAATAAACTACCTTCTACAATAAAAAACATTAAATCTTTTAACATGTTTAAGCACAAACTAGCCGAGCATATTTTAAAAAACGTAAACTCGAGTGCATTTTTATTTTAATTTAAAGTAAATGTTACAGGTGGTTCATGAGTTGGTCTAGGGTGAGCATTGCATGTTACATTCAATATTTATACGTTTTGACAATATTGTAATCTACCTGCATTGATATATTAATGATAATGTGAATGGCAATTTACAATTTTTATGTTAATTAAGTTCTCTTCTCATGTAAGTGACCGTAGGTCTTTAATGAGAATAAAGATTCTTTAAACCTAAGTCGATGAACATTCCATGTCGTACCTTCGAGATAGAGACCGTAAGAAGGCTGGGGATAAAAAATGATAAGCCTCGACCAGTTATTATAACCTTTACAACAATGGGAAAAAAGATCGAAATACTAAAGAAGAAGAAAACTCTCCTTAACATGAATATCTATGTCAAAGAAGATTTCCCCATCAAAGTTCAACAAAAACGGAAACTTCTTCAAGAAGAAGTAGAAATTCAACGCAGCCTAGGCCACAATGTTGGGTTGCGGTATGATAAAATCATCACACTAAAAAACAAGAAAAAGTCACCTTTGAACAAACACGAATATAGCACAAAAAATACAGAATATCAAAAAAGCATTAATACCGAAAATAAACGCTCCAATAAAAGAAACCTTTCTCTATCTCCAGAATCACAAAAGGGACAACTAAATAAGAAAACAGACAACATGAAACAAATTACTAAGAAGAACAGAACAAATAGTATAACGTCTTATATGAGTCAACAGAATACTCTATCAAATTCTGAAGATATCGAGCTTGTAAATTCAGAATAGGTAAAACAGCCTCCTCCCTCTCACCAATTCTCTCCCAATGCGGCTGGTCCCCGTGGGAGCAGTAGACCAAAACCCTCCATCAAAATAAAAACAGAAACAGATAAATATCTCTACATAGGAACACTCAATGTAAGATCATTAATAAGTCCTTCTAGACAAATACAATTAAACTACGCTTTGGAAAAATTAAAATGGCATATTATCGGTCTCTCGGAAATCAAATTAGAAGGTAAAGAAATCATGGAATGTAAAGAATATATTCTAATGTATTTTGGCCAGACACACAACAAAAATGGTATAGGTTTTCTTATTAAAAAAGAGCTGAAGAGGAACGTCATCGATTTTATACCATTTTCGGATAGAGTTGCACGTCTAACGATCACACTAAATGAAGTCACTTTCAATGTCATTCAAGTTTATGCACCCACTGAGAAGTCGTCTGATGAAGACATAGAACAATTCTACCATCACCTACGTGAGGCGTTGACTGGCACCAATAAAAATACTATTATAATGGGCGACTTTAATGCACAAGTTGGCATGCCTACGACAGACGACAAAGGCGTGATGGGCCCGTGGGGATATGGCGTGAGAAGTCCTCGTGGAAAAAGCCTAATCGATTTCTGCTTTGAAAACCAGCTATACATAGCGAACACGCACTTTAAGAAGAATCCTAAGCGCAGATGGACGTGGCTGCATCCCAATGGTATCACACGCAACGAAATAGATTATATTTTGACAAAAAATAAACAAAGCCTCCAGAATATAGATGTGATACCTACAAGTCACCCCACTGATCATAGACTTGTTAGAACATCACTATTATTAAAAGTCAACCGTGTTAATTCAAGAAAACACTTTGGTCGGTCACCTTTACTAAACTTTACACCTATCGAACAAGAGTCGCTGAAAAATATATTCTCTACAGCTTCTGTAAATATAAAACTTTCTGACATAGAGACCACGTACAAATCTTTAACAACTCAAATAAAGTACAGTTCTAGTCTACTACCGAAACGAAATGAAAGAGAAGATGTTGCAATACAAGACGAAGATATTAAACTACTCATCGCAGAAAGAACTTCACTTAGGGAAAAAGAAAACAAAACGTCGATCGAAAAAAAGAGACTGTCTAATCTTTATAAAGAAATAAAAAAGAAGATAGAACAAAGAACAAAACAGAAAAAATACAAAATTATAGAAGAAGAGTTGGAGGAAAGAGCGTCGGTTAAAAGAGCACACAAAAGACTAAAAACCAGCAAGACATGGATTCCTTCCCTGAAAAAAGAAAACAAATTAGTAACTAACAGAAGTGACTTGCTCTCAACTGCCTCGGAGTTCTACGCGAAACTCTATGAACAGACAGATTCTCCAAATACAAATACATGGATTCACAAACCGATAGAGTCGCCGGTTCCGCTTATCCTACATAGTGAAATAAGTGATAGCGTTCAGAAATTAAAATCGTCGAAGAGTCCCGGCGAAGACCAAATTTCTAATGATGTTATAAAAGCTATAGAAGAGCCCCTTGTGCCAATATTGATATACTTATTTAATCAAATTCTCATCACGGGATCTATACCATCGGATTGGGAAACTGCTATAATAACATTGCTTTATAAAAAAGGAGACCCAGCCGATTTAAGTAATTACCGTCCAATAAGCTTACTACTAACTCTATATAAATTATTCACTACCATTATTCAAAAAAGAATTGCTAAGAGCCTAGAAGAGAACCAACCCAGAGAGCAGGCAGGGTTTAGAAAGGGGTTTTCAACAACAGACCATATTTTTACATTGACTCAAATAATAGAGAAATGCTCTGAATACAACATCGAACTTTACGTTGCATTCATCGACTACACCAAAGCATTTGACTCTATTACTCATGAATCTGTATGGTCATCGCTCAAAGAACAAGGTGTCGATATAAAATACATACAATTGCTGGAAGTAATTTACAGTAAGAGCAAAGCCCTAATTAAAATGGAGAAAAAAGGCGAACCATTCGATATAAAAAAGGGTGTTCGACAAGGCGACCCGATCTCTCCATACTTATTTAATGCTGTATTAGAACATATCTTTAGACAAATGGAATGGAAAAATTTAGGCATAAACGTGAACGGGGAATTACTGAGTCATCTTCGTTTTGCTGATGATATTGTCTTGATTGGTAGACATCATTCGGAACTGGATTATATGTTAAGGTGCTTAGACGAACAAAGTCGAAAATGTGGCCTCTACATGAATGCTGAGAAAACTTGCATTATGACAAATACAATACAAATTCCTATTATTATCGAGTCTAAACTAATTAAATATGTAGATAACTATACATATCTAGGACAGAATATATGCTTTACTAATCTTTCAGCTACTGAAGTAGATCGTCGGATCAAAAAATCCTGGCAGAAATATTGGTCTTTAAAAGAGGTATTCAAATCAAATATACCTATTCACCTCAAAAAGAAAGCTATGGACACTATAATTACACCATCTCTTCTCTACGGTTGCCAAAGCTGGGCTCTAACAAAAGAAATAATAAATAAACTACAAATCTGCCAAAGAGCTATGGAGAGAAGTATGTTGGGTCTAAAACTCATAGACAAAAGACGAAATATTGAAATAAGACAGATCACCAAAGTCATCGACGCCGCTACGCTGGCTTGTAAACTAAAGTGGAGATGGGCCGGTCACGTCGCCAGATACAAAGACAATCGTTGGAGTGAAAGAATACTGCACTGGTGCCCCCGCGACGCAAAAAGACCCCGAGGAAGACCCCGACGCCGCTGGCGCGACGACATCACCGCTGTGGCTGGCTGCACCTGGACCAGACTAGCACAAGACAAATATCTGTGGTCTACGATGGAGGAGGCCTTCACCCAAAAGTGGGTACCCAAACATTAGAATAAACATTATTAGTTTTAGGAATTAGTAAGTTAAAACGGAATAACTTGTATAAATAATTTTTATTTTATTTTTATTCAATTTTATTTTCATATAATTTTTATTTTATTTTTATTCAATTAATAGCACTGCAATTTATTACGTGTCAATTTCTAGTTTATTGTTTGGGAAATAAAGGCTATTTTATTTTTATTTATTTAGGAGTATATAACTAAACACGTATTTTGTAATACATTTAAAATTTGTTCTAAGGTTTCTTTTTGTGAATTTTAGCTAACCATGAGTGAATAATGTACTTACTCCTGTTATGAACATGAATTTAAAGTTGATATTGATATCTACGGTGCTTATCATAGAGTGAAAACGTGCATCTGTTAAGCTGGATATTTTTCATCATCATAAACAGACCGAGTAGTATTTATTACAGTTACGGTTTTATTGTACCGCATCGCCTCTTTTATATTGTTTGGTCTCTTTTTCATTGCTTAGATTTGTACATACATTGTTTGAGACGAGAGCCGGTCTTGGCTTGAGCAAAGCTTATTAACTTCAGAAATTACGTCATTAAGTGTTTCTAAAGGAGTCTATAATGAATAAAAAAATTTTTGAATTTCGAATATTTTCTTTACTTCTCTGAGGCCTAAATCAAACAATACAATTTAACACAAACAATACCAAAGCCACGTAACTCCGCTTTGAAGCTTACATCGTATATGAGGCTGTACACAAATCAACTAAGTCTCATAATCTGTTTAACTAGGTCATATCCTAGCGCAAAATCCTCTTGTAATCTATAGATGTTGTTCACAGGGTGACTGTGTGGGTAAGTATGTACGGATATCTCACACACGGCCATCAACCTAAACTAGTTTACTTGTTTAAATTTACTACTGGTGTGCAATAAAGTATATTCTATTCTATTCTATTCTATTCTATTCTAGGCATGCTATGATATGGGTTTTAGACAGTGATTATAACGTATATAGATATAATACAAAATCCAGACACATAACAAACACATAAGTGCTCAAATGAAGACACAATCACTATCACTACATAGTATACCCACTTTCCCGTGCGGAGCCGGGGCGGGTCGCTAGTATTGTGATAAAGAAAGGGTTCTTTTTAAGATCATCGCTGACAGTATGGGTAATATGGGCCATCTGATTATAAGACAGGACAGCTTTATTAGATAGAACAAATAGAACATGGAGAAAAGATGGAATAGCGTAGACTAGAGTGCATCTAGACAAGAGTAAAAATTGGCTCTATCTGGCATCAGAAAAAACATCTAATTTAGGACGGAAAGCTACACTGAAAAGAGTTTGATTACTAATAACACACACTTTAGGGACTTGCGAACTAAGATGTAATGGAAAGGTTTTGTTCATAGAGTATAAATAGAAAAAATTCTGTCTCTAAGGTTTTGTTATATATAAACGAAGTTCGATTACACATAGTAAAACACGTTAAAGTATGTGTTACTGGTAACCAAACATTTATTTTAGTGTAGTGGTTATAAAATTATTGGTTGTCCTTGTTAAATAGCATTTATTTCCTTAGACACAAATCATCTGAGCCACTTAATCCGGGTAGCCGGGTCATACACGAAGGGGAATCCCCCTTACCTCGCTCGTCGGCGACAATAGTTACCTCCATTATTTATGAGGTCAGAGACAAAATTTACATCTTAATTTTCTAATGAATATTGTTGTTTCATCAGTATCGGTTTAGTACTTAGGGAGCACTGAATATTTTTAAAACTTTTCTAAAATAGTGGTATTCATTTAGATGAAAATATATAATTTTCTTTTCATTTATGTTTTTTATTATGTTGTTTTACTATTTACAGAAAGTTACTCATTATTAAAAAACTATTTTTTTAAATTTAAATAGCAATTTTTTTTGTTATCTTGTTAATCTATTTGAAGACGTAGCTCAGCGCCAAAATCCCTTTCGATTTTTGAATATCGAATATTCAAATTGACCACGTTTTATTTACAAAGGTACTAGAGGGTATCGAGAGAAGACAGCTCCAATGATCTATGAGCCCTTTTAATAGTCGCCTTTTTACAAAATATTAAAGTCTAGACGAGTCGGGCAAACTTCACGATAATAACGATGAATTGAACTAAAAGCATAGAAAATTGTCCTCAAAGTTTTATGAAATGGTCACTCGATATTCCTAAGGGTTAATAAAAAAAACTTATCTTGAAAAAAACATGTCTTGTAGGCTTTACAAAATACTTTTCCAGCCTTCTAATTTATTTTCATAATATGAATGTTTGACAATTTACATCAAACTCGTTTATAGGAGTAGCAAAAAGTAGAAGGCTTATGAGCCATTTGCTACCTTTTAGGGTGAATTTGGGGCGCCCTAGGTGGGCTTAGAACTGTAACTGAGCTCATCTTGCTGTGTTATTATTATAAATTCTTATTCTAGACATCTTTCATATATTTTGTTGAATTGTTGTTTTATAAGTTACCTATTTGTTGTACTGATGTATAGTTAAGTTACATTGGACATAAGTGTTAGTTAAATTACCACTATTGGTACATAATAAACAATTAGACATTAAATTTATTTATTATCTTCGACTTATTATTTCGGTATATACATTTTGAAATTCATTATTTTCTATATCTTAACGATCATATTACGGATGTCCTTTTTATAATTCCTTGTAAAATGTGTACAATCATGTAGTATGAAATAAATAAATCTAACCTAATCTAATTTAATCTTTCCCCCCTTACTGCATGGAATTTTGTAACTTTGCGAAAAAAAAATATGTTGTAGTTTTGGGTTAAATGAACTCAAAAAAAAATTTAAAAAAATCTAGTATTATATTTTGATATCATAATTCATGATTTTAATAATTTGCATATATGGTACGGTATGCATTAACTTGAAAAAAATTTTTCGTACCAAATATGATACCATATGCGTCCAAATCAACCAAGTTTAAGGTATATCACAATGTAAATTATTTAATAGTGAAATATTACAAGTTTTATTACGGCCTCATAAATAAAATAATTATATAATTAAGTAAATTGTCAACTTCAAAAATAACGCCTCTTTATTGTACCATATCTAATTACACACACACATACTTACTAATAATAAGAATTTTATGTAATTTTATTTTATGTAATAGAAATTGAATTATGGACAAAATGTATATATGACTATGTATACTGTCTGAAATATAACATTATTTATTTATTTATTTAAAATCAGACATTACTGCATACCGTGTCATATATGAAAATAGCAGATTCACCCACAACTGCATGCGGTTTCATATTTGAACAGTACAATTATGTCAACACTTCATGTGGTCCCTAATATGCACACAAAAATATCGGTCAATAATTCATAATCCATGAAGATTTCGGTTAGTTTTTTTTTATGTATATGTTTATGTTGAATGGTTTTATCAGTAGATTTTTTTACAAGCCGAAATATTCATAGAATTTCGAGAAATTTGGTTCCAAACACGGAGCTATTCACCTTTCGGTTACGGTCGAGTTCAAACTGAATTTTCTTTTTTTACCAAGGCTGCCAACATGATACTGCCACTAAATGTCAAAGTTCATAATATCTTGTCTATGGATTTTAATACTGCCAGCACTTTAAGACGCAAAATTTCAAATTATTAAACAAAAACTTTTTTGTGCTAATTTGGGACGCGATGCAGTAAGGGGTTAAATCACATAACTTTTTTTAAATGCTACTTTTATCTCTTCGATACAATCTCAAGCATGACCAAACTTTAAGATAAACGTTCCAACACGTTTACAACACTAACTTCCATCGCTGGCACACAGCACGGAAGCGAACCTCCTCCCTTCCGGAAACAAGCCTTCACACTACGGAAATTGGTACAACCTGCCAAGAGCAAAGCCGATGAGAACTTCTGCGCCATTCCTGAAATACTACACTACTAATATATACTAGTAGTGTAGTATTTAATCTTTCCTTCTTGGGTATATGCCTATACCTACTTATAGGAAGTAAATAACCCACAACCTAGAGCGTCAGTGGCATAGTGGCTAGGACCTCTGTCTGCGGGTTCAGTCCTCGGCACATACCAATGTGTTTTCAATTTTCAAGTTCATATCCCTCATTTTCCTAAGTGGATAATGAATATGAAAAAACTCGATATCTTAACCTATCAGTTTTTATGAAGTCTTAATCTTTTTACGTTTCGGCGCTCTTACGGTGAAGAATAACACCGTGGTTAAACCTGCACACTTCTGCGAAGAAATTCAAAAGCTGTGTGTGAAGTTGACCAACCCGCACTGGGCCAGCGTGGTTTATCTTAATTCAAGGTGGGCTCGAGTCTCTCGGTAAAATGACCAGAAAAATCAGGCGACTCAATTTTTTTTAGTTTATATTAGGTTGTTTGTACGAAACCTTACAACCACGAAAAGCAACGTGATTTGCCATTTTGCATTTTTCGTACAATAAAGAATTAATTTTCATTCGTTCATTTATTTGTTGCACCCAAGAAATCAAGGTTGAAATCTTCATGAAACTACTGCAGAAGTATCGTGTTTGGTTCCACCTATTTTGTATGTAAGTTTCAAACTTTACATTTTAATATCTACAAAACAGTTCAGTTTTAATTACCATTCTACTCTCATTACCATTGTTTGTTACTTGACTATCCTCGCCATTATACATAGATTAACATTAAAATTACATACAAAGTAAACTCATAACGCAGTTTGCTTCTGCCCGCGGTCATAAAACAGTCGTATAAAAGCGCATTATAAAAGCAATTAAAAAGTGCGGAAAAGTAGCAAAATATCTAGAATTTTATCACTGCCCTGTGGCTCTTTGTGATTATTCAGGATCTTCCTTTTTTAAATGTCAGCTATTTCCTTTTGTTGGAACTACTACCATAAGCACTATCTAAATGTATACATACCTACTGTATTTCAAAGTCAATATTTTGGCTTGTAAAAAATATTTATAAATAAATTATTATTTTATTATTATTATTCATCAAATTATTCCCTCTTCTTTAATGAATAAAATTTATTATTTAAATCACCATTTCTCTTGTTTGAAAGTTATTAAACTGTGATAACTGACGTAACCGTTGATATAAGATCAAGCATAGGTTACAAAGTCGTATATTATTTTATATGAAACTATATTAATTTAACTACTATGTATAAAAATATAAAGGGAGTTATTACGGCCAAAATTTTGTGGTGGGGTAATAACAGTAGTATTATCCGACTCAAACTAAAAAAAAACTTAATTATGATGTAAATACTAGAACGAAAGAAAAGAAAGAAAGAAAGAAAACATTTATTACTAGAGCGATGAAATAAAGCTGCTTTTGTGTGAGCGATCTATTTATATTATACTAGCTTTCCGCTGCGGCTCCGCCCGCGTTAACAGTTCTTCCCGTAGAGAAGAATGAGGCATTTTCCTCGGTAAAAAAAATTTAAGATGTTGACTGGGGATATACGCAACCACCATACTATTTGGTATTCTGTGCCACCATGCAAAATTTCAGTTAAATCGGTCCAACAGATCGGGAGATTATCGGAGTACAATTTGAACTGAGCCGTATATATATAAGTTACTATAGTTTTTTAATAATCCCACAGGAACTTCTTAATTTCACGTGATAAAAAGTATGTAAAATGTTGACCGGGGATATATTTTAATTTAAATCGGTCCAGTAGTTTTAGAGATTAGCCCGAGCAAAAAGACAAACACACCAAGAGAGAAACAAAATCATTGAAAAAAATATGGATATTATGTTCTACCTATATCACTGCTTAGCTTACATCCCCCTGACTCGGTTATTGGCTTTTTTTTTCTATGTACAGATTTTAGACCTTTTACAGTTTTATTATAGATAAAAACCAGTATATCATACTTATCCTTATTTTAGTGTAGTTAAGCTTTAAACCAACGACCACTTTCACTCCTATTAACTTTCGAATAATTTAAAGTTAACTTCCGAATAATTTAAAGTCGATGGTGCAGTGCAGTAAAGACTTGAAATTTGAATAGAGTAGATAACTCGATAGCGGCTTCAGATCATTAAGGTTGAAACTCGTTAAAGTTTGTAATGATTTCCCGAGCGAACTGGAAACTAAAATTGAGTCTCTTTTATTCAATATTGAACCATACGGAAGATAGCTTTAATTTCTTTAAACGTTATTTTAATTATTTTTTTCTGTTTTAGCAATCCACAAGAATAAATATTAAGATTTAAAACGGGATATTTATAGTTCTTTATAAGAAAATGAATTTTAAGGTTGCTGAAAAAATGTTGCATCAAAAAGACAATAGGTACCTACTTTGTTCTATGTTTATTATTGTCTTGTTTTGAGTCAAAACATTATAATACTATTATATTGCATGCAATCATGTTAGCTTTCCAGCACTTTTATGGATCGATGATCTAACCTTTTACCTAGCAGGTTTGGAAAATTCTATTGTTTAAACCCATGTGTGCTTATGTACATAGACTAACATTAAAAAGAAGAAAGATTTGTATTTTTGTGTGTATGTTTGTCATTACACATTCATTAATAAACTCAAAAACTACTGTGCTGATTTTAAAAATTATTTTACCATTAGAAAGCTACATTCACCCTGAGGAACATTGGCTACCTGTTACTGCTGGAAAATGCGTCATTCCCACGGGAAACACTGTTAACGCGGCCGAAGCCGCGGCGGAAAGCTAGTGACAATATCGACTGGTGAAAGCCTATTTGGTTTAAGCGACGCCTAGGGCAATATTGAATTATTTGTATATTTGGAATCAGCGGATTTTTCTGCGTCGACTGAGCTGGATTCCATTAACATTGGAGCACCTTTTTGGCGCTTAAACCAATGAAAATTTCGACCCCGTTTTGAACAATTGATGTACTTATGAAACGCCGAAAATACAATAACATTTTAGGGACAGTGAATATGAACCATACAGGTATTTGATAAAAAACTGCTTAAACTATTTGTGCTTTCCCAATAATAGTACTCAATGGTGGTTAAAGCGTTTTGCCTGCAACTACTTTTTAGGAGCGACTGTCACTTAAAACATTTTTGTTTATTTTTATGATATATTTCTGCTGAAAAGCTTAAACAATGAGGTCATATACAATGGGAATAGATTTCCGCAGATAAATGAATCGATGACTGAAGGCTCTAATGAGCGGGAGTTGACGTGCGAACCGGGGAAATATAATTACGACGAACCAGTAACCAGGCGCGGATTCAGGATCGCATATGTAGATTCTAAAACGGAGGGTAGATTATAGCAAATTCAAGATCAAGGGCAGGCCCCCTACGACCGGCAGGACCGACGATCTAGTGAGGATCGCGGGAAGCCGCTGGATGCGGGCAGCGCAGGACCGATCATTTTGGAGATCCTTTGGGGAGGCCTTTGTCCAGTATACTCTTTTTTGCGATAAAGTCTATTTTTATTCCTAATGTTATTTTTGCTAAAAGGTTTGATTTAAATAATCTTTCATTTGCTAAGGGGTTTAATTTAAATAATTCAATAATACATTTATCAAGTTCCATTATTTATTTATGAAACTCAGATGCTTTTGGGTAAATTGATAACATTTTATACTTACTACTTTTTTTTTTATACTTGTTATATTTTCACTTCTGAATCAGCTACTGCAATGAGCAGTTTGATAGAGCCCATTCAGACAGGCGTTGGTCCTCTAACGAGCAGTTTCCGAACGAACCGAGCTAATGAACTGAACTGAAAGTCAGTTGTTACACTATTCGTATATTATCAGGCGTTTATCGTATCGGCTGTATCTCTGAACATTAAAACGTATTTGTCTTTTACGTAAAAATAGTAAATCGGTATTATTATTATTATTATTTTTATTATATGTTTTACGATACCTTATTTTTAACCTCGACGAAAAAGAGGGGTGTTATAAGTTTGACGTGTGTGACTGTCTGTCTGTGCAATCGAAGCTCGATGCGCCAATTTTGATCAAGTTTATTTTGTTTGCAAGGTGTCACAATTTATGTTGTTGAAAGGATCTAAGAAACGGTTTTATGGCGAGGGTTTTTTAATATTTTTTTTTGCTCCACGTTTTCTGGGTTCCACTTGCCGTGGTCGCGAGATGCATCATCTTCATGCAGTATAGGTATTATGTATTTAAATAAACATGTCTGACCAACGATCATAACGTAGATACACAGTGACCATATTATATATACCTATCTCAATTTAAAAAATCCTTAGTTTAGTAATTTTCCCTGTCGGTGACCATATATTATAGCTATTTACGAGTAAACAAAAATAATCCGCACTTTAGACTTTTTGCTTGTCGTTTAAATTTATTATCTCTGAAGAGTTGGTGACAAAGTCTGGAATTGTAAGTCAGATAACAAGTTTTACGCTAATAAAAACGACTTACACGTGATATAAACGACGGATTATCGAATACTAAGGATATGCTCAGTCAATGGTTTTCAGCAACTTTTTTCAAGGAAACGTTTCTCAAAAACGAATAAAAAAAAACAACACTTCCATGCCAAATTGTCATTTTAATCGGACAGTTTATATTGAGACATAAAAAAAATCGTTTCCGAGAAAGGTTTTGAGATAGTAGCTCAAAACCATTGAGTGAACACGGCTTTCAGTATTTTCTAAGCTTTCACTTATACCTTGTACTATATTTTTTTATAAGCTTTTTGATACTTCAGCACTGATTCCTTCCCAATCTTGTTTCCTGTAAAATAAAATAATATAGCACAGTGTTATGTACGTCATATATTATGGCTTATATACCTTGCTTCGGTTCCTTGGGTCTCTGAAGTCTTCCTTGGAAGCCTTCCTCCTCTTATCCTTCAGGATCATTCGTGCCGCTGCAAACGCCATCTCTTGTGTTTTTGTACGAACTATTCACAGATATTTCACTTTTACACTTAGAAGTCTAGAGTCCTTTAAGTTGATTATTTAAGTCTTATCTTTACTTATGAGTTCTAAATTGATTGCTTTTAATCACAGATTTTACTAGTAAATTGACTATTTTAATTGCTTTAAAATTAGGTCCGTTTTAGATCTAGTGTGACTAATATTGCTAATCTTTCAGTAACTGGTTAACTAGTTCAACACACAACTTTTTAAACTTAACAACTTATTGCCTTCTTCGTTGTTGCAACTTTTAATATTTAACAACTATTTTTAATGGTAAACTTTAACTTTATCACTTTTTAATTGAATTATTTTAATCACCTAACTGAAAACATGAAATTGGTTCCATTGTAGTATTGCCTTGTAAAACTGAAAAATAATCTTTATACGGGAAAATTTTGTTTAAATGCTAAAGGTTAAATAATAATAATTAATTCATTGAAAATATAGCTAAGTACAAAAGAGCTGGAGCTTGACGCATATATAAGAACTAACGTTCCGCCCCGCGTTTTCCCGAGGGAAATAAGTATTTTCCCGCAGTAAAAAGTAGCCTATGTGTTATTCTGATGTATACGCTATATTATTGTATAGTGTCATTAAAATCCGTCTAGTAGTTTCAGAGATTTGCGTGTACAAACAGACAGACAGAGAGACAGACAGACTGTTTTTATTTTTCAAAACTTGTTTTTCTGTGTTCAGCTACACTCCCTTTATCACCTACAGTCAGTTTTGTTAAAACAAATAAATGTACAAACACGCCGATTCTTCAGTTTTCATTATAGTATAGATAACAGTACCTGATCCTCTTGAATAATGCCCAAAAGATTATTCAAATTTAGGCTCAAACGAAAATAGATTGTAAACAAAAGGGAAAAAGAGCAAAATCGGATAGAAACGCTGTCGGCAAATCAATTTGAAAGAAAATCCGCCCGTTTAGGGATTGCGTCACAAATCTTATTTTAAAGGAATACAAGATTACGAATCGCTCGCCGGGGAGAAATATTTGAGTTTCTACTTACAGAAAACCCTTCGAATAAGTACTTTCAATTTTCCTCTCTAGACAGTAGAGCGTATTTTAATGTCACTCAATTTTTGTTGATTCTACCGTGTGATACTGAAACGCGACCGAATTAAATATCGAATCCCTTCCATCGGCAAACAAAACCCTGTGTTACATAGCCAGTTAATCAAGCCTCGCTTTACCTAGGTCCCAGGTTCGAGTTTTGGTGGGGAGACAGAGTCATATAAGATCAAGAAGTGGGGGTTTTAAACTTTAGATGAGATAAAAATAAAATAGATATCTATAAAAATAAATTTAAGTCCTTCTCGAAATATAATAAAAGTGTTTGTTGACAAATCCTATAACCACTATCAATATCAAAGGTGAGGTGTAGTGTCAAATCTTAATTTTAGACATCCCCCACACTAGCGTTTTTCGAGCGTCTATGTCGTGCATCGCGCATACAATCATCCGCGTATGTCTTTTGTTTCACTCGCCTTGCCGCTTGTGATTGCATGCGCGACGCACGACGTTGACGCTCAAAAGACGCTTGAAAGCGCTAGTGTTCTCTAAGTTCTCTAAGTTCGAAGTTGATATTTGTCCTCAAAACAAATGAACACTCACAAAAACTGGTTTTAGCTTTTGTAAATTGGTATTGGAAACCGATTTCTAACTTACAATATCCATTAGGTTGTCCAGGGGAAATTTATAAGGGCCATTTACTTTTCGCAGTAGGTCGGGAAAGGAAGATGTCGTTCCGTGGCGTGAGATTGCACATAATTTAAAAGGCGCCTTTTAAAAATAAATTTTCTAGTCTTTGGTTTACTACAACATAAATAAGTAAATATAAATATGTGGGGGCATTTCAAACATGGCCATCTGACCCTAAATTAGGTAGAGCCTGTACTATGGGTGTCAGACATCTGATATAGAGACATATATAAATATACTACATCCAGACACAAGGTAAACACAAGTGCTCAACACAAAAATGTTCGCCCTGGGCAGGATTCGAACCTGCGTACCTGTTCTTCGAAGGCAGACGTAGGTACAACTAGGCCACGGGGCAGTCACCGCCGCCGTCTTATACATATAAGATACTTATTAAAAGTAATCAAAATTTCAAACATAAAAATATCTAAGATTCAGGAAAATCTGTCGTTGAACTAAGGGTGTTTCTACACGGTGCTCGCGCATGTTGAATAAAATTTGGCTTCGTTTGGACACGCACTAGCCGCATCTAATCAAATCTATATCTGTGTGACCTACACTTAATTATTTAAGGAATGCCATGACATAATTTACAATTTAAATGCTTTCAAAAACGAGGACAATTCAATCGACATGGGAATGCTACTTGCACCGTGTACAAGCACCCTACGATTCAAAAGGTTTGCTTTCTCAATACTTCAGTAAACAATTGGTAATAATAACTAAAATATCCCATTATTCGTCTCGAAAACATGTGTAATACACAAAAGCAACGAAGCAATTTATAGAGCCAGTTGCCACAATAGAAGGACACCATTCGAATGCTTCATAAAGCCTTTTGGAGATAGTGATGTGCCCCATAGACGAATATTCGAAAGTAAAAGAATGATAAATATTCGAATTTGAACGTGTGGTATCTGGCTTAAATGTAAATAAACTAATAGATATATACAGTATTTATAAATTCTATGGATAAACTCAACTCTACATTTCTTTGTTTATGGTACAAGGTAGCTAAAAGTTCATAATCCATCCAAGGCAAACACGGAACAGTCCACGCAGCCAACGAGATTTATGATATGGCAACTGCTAAATATAACAAAAAAATAAAGAATTTAAAATATTCCTTTAATCAAGACCTTGGGCAAAAGAAACCAGTCTGAAACCCACCGACTAACAGGTGCAGACGTGGACAGCTGCATAAGAGATGGCGGAACAAACTATAATATATAAGGTACCACTATGCAAAATTTCATTCAAATCTGTCCAACAGTTTCGGAGATTAGCCCGTACAAACAGACAAACAATGAAACAAAAAATTTTAAAAAAATCTGGATATTTTCTATATTACTTCTTACATCCCCCTGACTCGGATTTTAGCTTTTTTTTTCTATGTACAGATTTTCGACCTCTACAGTTTTATTATATAGGGAAGATGAAATACTTTTCATCGAATACGAAAGAAATATTTACGATTAATCGAAAATGTGAGAGATGTTCCCATGCCTACATGCCAACGAGGAAAATTATCTTCCTCCTCAAACATGACCTTGATGACGTCATACTTTCACTGTATCCTTTCTCCTTTCTTCGCTTACAATAGTTCATAAAATTTCTTTCCATCTACATAATAAGTAGTCCAAGGACAAGGTTGACTTTAGTGGAACATCCTTATCTCTCTGTTTATTGGTTGGTATGTATCAATACATTAAAAATTTTATCGAGCATAATTTTTTTTATACTTGAAAAATTATATTATTATGATGATCGTATCGTGTTATATGTTTACCTTACCTTACTTATGTTACATATTAGAATTTTTTTTTTGTGATATTTCGTTTTTTATTTTCTCAATATGACAAGTGCACTTGACTTTTTCTAACTTATTAAAATATATATATCGATGATAATATACCTAAATAATAAAGTTTTAAATACCGCATTATCTATACTAATAATATTATAAAAATGAAAGATTTGATTGTTTGTTTGTTTGCACTGAATGAGCTCCGAAACTACTGAACCAATTTTGATTAAACTTGGCAGAAAGAATATACCTACCTTGGAAATGAAGATAGGTTTCCTTTTACTGTGGGAAAAATCTCATTCTCACGGGAAAAACTGTAAACGCGGGCGTAGTCGCGGCGAAAAGCTAGTTTTTAAAATAAAGCCAGTAAAACAGCTACAGAACAAGAATATCATAATCCACCAGCTTTCGCCTTTTGAATATTAAACAAGAGCTTAATAACTCGCGATTTGAGCTCATTAACTTCCAGATTATGTGCGAAAGGAACAGAGATATGGGGAATTTTTGATGTGGGAAAGAGTGGAAAGATTCGTTACTTCTATTTCGAAATTGGCAAAGGAACAGTCGGTTGTAATGAGGTCGGTTTTCGTTTTGATGATCCTCCCTGTTTCGGAGAAGGCACGTTAATTACTGGAACTCGTTATGTATTAGCCTCTAGTATTTTTACGACTGATGATTCAAAAAAATATTTCAGTAATAATTTTTTCTTTATCATATTTTGTATTTTATACTTACTCAAAACAAAAATTTAAATTTGGTCGATTTGGACATTACTTTGCAAATTCGGGTACAACACAGGCGCAGTTTCAAATATTACTTACCCTTAATTTAATTTCAGGATTTACCTCTAACAATTTGATTATAACAACGAAGAATACAAATACAAATGTTTGTCACAGACTATGAATTACCAACTTCATACAATATCTAGCTAAGATATTATTTTCCTATTAAAATTGTAAGTTAGATTTCCAAGAGAGTTTTCTTAACAAGTGCGAAAAATCAGTTTCGAAAGAAATATAAAAAACTGCAACTCGACCGGTGCAAACTTTGTTCAAGCATGTCCACGAATCTCTAAGTTTAAAGTTGAAAATGCTATGAAATATCGGAACTAACCCTCCCGTGAGAGTGAAACAGAAGAGTGCTAGAGGGAGACGCGGCACTACATTTAGTTGAGTGTGAGGGAACAAAGTTCAGAGAGCGCGAGCGCTCAAGTGGACACTTACTATTGTAAGCACCTGCGCAGCGGTACTGATGGTTCTCATACAAAATTATACTACTTACTTAAAACAAAATTTTATTACTTTTTTAAACAGGTAAACCTGGTTTCTCGTAGCACCATACTAGCAAAGGAGCGCACCATACATAAGTAACTTCGGAGAAAGGAAAATGAAACGAAAATATCGGTGCATAGAACAATAGGTTAGAAAACGGCCCCCGCTTTCCGACTACTGTTCATCAGTAACTATAATTTACTCAATTCATTAGGGTAATTCTACACGGTGCAAGTAGCTTGCGCATGTTGAGTCAAATTTGACTTCGTTTGGACACGCGAAGTACATACACTAACCGCATCTGTATGACCTACACTTAATTATTTAAGTAATGCCATGACATATTTTACAGTTATAGTGCTTTCAAACGAAGTCAATTGACTGAACATGCGCAAGCTACTTGCACCGTGTAGAAGCACTCTAAGTATCTCAGATACAGAACATCCTTGCACAAATCATATTATGTAGTTACAGATTTTCAGTATACACTATAAACTGAATTATAAATTAGTTCAGTATTGTATCAGTATTACTTAAAAAAAACTAATGTGCGAAAATCATGGTAAATAATATTTTTATACCCCTAAAAACGAGATATAATTCACAGAGCCTCATTTTTCTACAAGTACATAGAATTTCCCGTTTACAAAACAAATTACAAGTCACAAAAAGGCCCATTTCATTACAAGGGACTTCATTTTTTGCTCAAATTTCGCGCGTCCTTAGCACCATTAGTACCTAAAGCTGCTTATTTTTTGTGTTATTGTTGGTAACGGAACATAAACCTAATCCAGTGGTAATAACTGTCATAATGGAATGACACGGGCGTGTGATAAAAATGAAAATGCAGAGACACCTTAAAAAGTAAACTTGAATTAAAGAGATAATAACATTTGTTTATGGTTGTGTTTCTTTATTTTATAAAGTTACAATGTTTTTACCAGCCAATATACGCAGCATGCATTTATTTTAACACGTTTTAAAATTAGATGGATGTATTTTTATTGTAATCATTTTACTACAAACACAAATCTTCAAATATATCAAAGATAATTTGATATACTGGCTTTAACGATTATTTTTCTTTAAATTCAATTAGATTTTTGAAATAACTTCATAAATAAATCTTCTTCTATCTATATTCTTCTTCTTCTACACTATAATAAAACAGAAGAATCGGCGTGTCTGTACATTTATTTGTTTTTCATAAAACTGACTGTAGATGAAAAATGGAGTGTAGCTGAACATAAAAATACAAGTTTTGAAAAAATGTCCGTCTGTCTGTTTGTACACGCTAATCTCTGGAACTACTGGACGAATTTTAATGAAACTTTACAATAATATAGCTTATAAATTAGAATAATACATAGGCTGCTTTTTACCACGGGAAAATACTTCTTTCCCACAGGAAAACCTGTTAACGCGGGCGGAAAGCTAGTTATTTGATTGATAAATTATAAACATTAGATTTTAATCAATATTTAACGAGTTATTTAAAATAAAATCACGAATTTATTTCTCTATTTCATTTCGCAATATTAATTTGTACACCTAAGATATAGCAGATTTATTCAAAATTATACGCTACGGAAGTATCTCGCACCTCCGCTATGTACCACCATTAGACTAACAAGTCGAGGTGTAAAACAAATGTGACATGACAAAACTCGTCCCTCGACAAACATAAACACGGTCGTTGTAGACAGAAACGCACAGTGACAAATTGTCCACGCAACTCACGACACCTTTTGTGGACATTTCACTCAGGGGAACATTGTTTTGCAGGTAGGTACGAACAGCTTCGGAAGTTGAAGTTATTTCGTGGATTTATAATATAAAATACACTGTGAAATTTAACTGTTTGTTAATCCGCAACAAAGTGGTAGTACCCATGAAACTGAACAACATAACTTATGTTAGGTTGAAATTACAAAAATAATTTTAACTTTTCATATAAACTTCAGTCACGTGGTCGGTCACTTTTTTTTTATTAAAAGGTAAATTTTAATTTTGAGATATCACCCTATGTTCCTAAGGGAAAGTTTTAGTTTATTTAGCTTCTCTACATTTTAAACGTATTAATGGATTTGACTCTGTCACAAAAATGTATACCTACCTAGGGCTGATAAAATAAATTTAAAATGACCAAACAACTTCAAACTAATAATATTAAACTCATCGAAATCAATTCATATACGTTAAAGTCGGTTCCTTATCTGAGTTGCAGTTAATATAACTCAGTTGGCGTGCGTCCAGCGTACTTTATATCTGAACGTAGACTTTCAGGCGTCAGGCTTCCTTCAGATAACCGAAAAATTCGGGTTGCTAGCTGTTTGGGAACCTTGAAAGACTTTTAGTGGTGGAAAATTTCAAGATACGAATCTAAAGGAATAAGGAAGGAATTTAAGAAATTAAAGAAGGAAGGAAGCAGCCTATAAAAAAATTGAATTTGGATTGTACTTATAGCCAAGCGTAAACCAAAAGAGACGGCATGACCAATGCCACAGATACCACAGTATTCAATTTTAATCAAAGCAATATAATAAGGAACCAAGCCATAGTATCGCATTGACTTCGGTCGGGATTATGCAACAATAGCTATAGTAGGGAGGCTAAGTCTCAAAAAATAGATTTTCGTTGGACTGAGCAGTATTATACCAACAAGTGGTATCGTTGGATTCAGTAACGTTTCATTAGTAGGAAAAGTGACGTTGTCGCTTTCTAAAGTGGTGGAGTGACGTATTATGACGTCACAAAGATGGCGACTCCTAGTCTCAAATTCGGTCGATTTACTCAGTAACTACTTGTCCTATTACGACGTGTGGGGTATCATTTGAAAGGTATTTAAATACTTAACAAAAGATGTCTAACAATGTTCAGTGTAGGTGGAATAATATAAAAGATATTATTAAATAAATGAAAAAAAAAATGTGTTTTCTTTTTTAAAACCCAAATAACTTAATTTTATTGGTTGAAACAATTAAAACTTTATTAGAAAGTTATCTTCCTACGTCTTTTATCTATAACATGACCTTTGAATTTTTAAAATTGGTTGATAAATGACTACACTACAACCATTTTACTCCACGCCCAACAAGTGTGCGAGAAATGACTTACGCTTATCATTGCAAAGGAAGTGTAGCCGACAGCCGTGCTTACTCGTGCTTTACAAATAATATAATATATATATTTTTTAGACATTTATTCATAATTATATTGATTGAAACATTGTATACCAATGTGGCACACATCTTTCATACATTTTTGTTTTCTATCAGAACAACCACAGCGGGACGTTCTACAGCCAGTCTTGCAACCGCAGGAGATCAATTCCAAATCTTTTAGCGTAATTGGTTCCTTTGTAGATGTTACGGGACTTAAATGATCATTCTGCATCTTCCACCCACAATCTTCAGGCAGAGGTAATTTTTGCATAGCTGTGTCCGCAGTATGCCAACAGAGAGTTTGGTAATTTGCTCGTTGTAGATGGAGACTCAACACTTCTCTTGTTGGCGGCAATTTGTCAAGTTCTTTTAAATGTTGGAACATTGCTGTCCTCAAGTCGTCGATTTTCGTTATGCTTTTGTAAGCCGGTTTTTTATTAATATATATTTGTACAATAAACGCCTCAATTTTCTCGATTTGCGTATCGTCAAGTTGAGGAAACCGACCGAAATCGTTCAGTAAATGAGCGTGTGTCAAAAATACCGGCCAGCTAGATTTTTTGGTATGACCGGAGAAGGCACTAGTACTGTCGCATCCGGTTATAGCGTGGTATGAAAGTAAATTATTTTTCATATCAGGCTGCATATGTCTTGCAATGTCATGTAAAGGTATGAATTTGGGATTCTTTGCTGTTCCAAACTTCATCCACACAGAAGAAGGCAATTTGTCATAGAAATGGATCATTAATAACAGCACGTCCGTGTCACGACTGTGTACAATAAGTCTTTTGAATCCAGCTGAATTGCAATCTATTCCATGGAGAATAAAACGCGTGTCGGCTTCTTCATGATTAGATCGTAAGTGATCAACGTTTCGATTAATGTTCGAGCTTACATCTTCCGAACTACCAAAGCCACCAGATGTCAAGAGTTCATATTTAGAATCAAGTTGTAAAGCTTGCTCAGCGATTTCTCTAGACAAAAACTCATTCAACCTAGCTTTATTTTCAATAGAATGAATAAAGCGGTCCCATTTACGAGGCAGAATGGTCTCACGGCTTGATATTTGGTGTTCTATTGGTATTGTAGCTTGCTTTCGTTGTGATCGTGCACCAGACTTGATCGATATTTTGTTGTAGCGATCAAATAATACATGAACACTTTCACACTCATTTCGGTTGAAATTTGCCTTGACTGCTCGAGAAAATGCATCGCTTAGATCGCCGAAATTCTTTGCACCTTTGGGTTTTCCAATAGCCTGAACCAGTGCCTGGCCGTCGATCAAAGTTGCAGTTTTCATTTTTGGTTCATTATCTAAAGCTTCTAACACATTTTCATCTTTTTGTAAAAGGTTAGCTAATACTGCTTTTGTAGTATGCCTTAGCTCTCCATTACTATCGAATAAGGATGGAGGTGGTTCACGTAACTCACTTTGTAATATTTTTTTGAGGTCAATTTCACGCCCATTTTTTACTGCGGAAAACATTTGTCGGACTAGAATATTCGTTTCTATCGAAACGTTTTTCTTTGTTTTTTTGTCTTGTACTTTTAAAGTATGCAAATGTTTAAACGTCTTAGACTTTACTTTTCTTAAAGGGCTGTAGAAGTTAACAGATTTTTCTATTAAACGGGTATTCACAAACTCTTCGGTAAGTTGCAGCCCACGAGATTGGGCAGTCAATAAATCTTTTGCTATTTCGCTTGAAGCAACTTCACCATTGAAAATATTACATAATTTAGTATTTTTCTCATCAAAAAGTCCTTTTTTTTGAAAAAAATCAACAAGCTTTAATACATCCTTTTCATCCCTTGTCAAGTTAGATGGACTCACAGTCTCTTCGTAAAAGTCTTCACGTTGAGTACCAAGCAATTTTTGTGTCATTTCAGACAATTGTGACCGGTAATTAAAGGTTACACACCAACGATCACGTGCAGAATCAGTTTTTGTTATACCTATTAAACCACCGGCGACTTTGTGTACTTTGTTAACGTGTTCAAGAGCCTGATCTGGTGATTTTTCGTTAAAGGATTTTTGAGTTGCCTTTACAACAAAATTTCCGTTCATGAACTCTTTATAAATTTCTTCGGCAGTTTCAGGTAAAGCTTGCATATCCATGAGATATATTGATCCCCAGCGAGCATAATTTGTGTGGTCGTAAACAAAAAACCATGGTATCATTTGAGTTACAGCTTCCAAGTGAAGATTCCAGTCTCCTTCCCGTTCTGCACGTATAAAATTCAAAACTAGGCCTGCGAGACCCAAATATGATCGCCAAAATTGAAATAATTCGTTTGATTTGTTATGGGAGTCAAATTTTGCTACCAAATCGAATAAGTCGTCAGCTTTCTCTTCAAGAGTCTTCCATTTAGATATCAGTTCCAAGTTTGGTTCAAAAGATTCATTTAATGACTCGACCAAAGCAATATATTCGCCAGGAAGCTGATTCATTTCATTAGCCCATTGCTTCATTTTACAGAATAAAACTCTCCACAAAGCATCGAGTGTCAATTTAATAGCTCGAATACAACGATTGTACTGTTTACCCTCAATTATATTCAGAGCAGTTGTTTCACCATAAACCCCTGTCTCGATCCAGGCATCCGCTAAGCCAGCGTTTGCAAAATGTTGACCAATTACGCGTATGAAGTTATACACCCAGTGAAATCCCCCTAAACGAACAATAACCTCTTCAAATGAATCAGAATGCCATTGTAATTGTTTTAGCTTACAGTATAAAGCCTCATCACATGTTATAACCGTGTATTTTTGACCCAAAGTTTTGGAAATATCTTGACAACGTTTTAATACAGTAAGCAAGGTATCTGTTTCATGGGCAGGCTGTGGAAGTATCGGAGTATAGCCAACTGTAGTTATTTGATGTGATTTTTCTGACAATAATTTATTTGCGTCTGTCCATGATGGTATAATTTGATCAGATTTTGAAGAACGTAAAACCAGCCAGGTTAAATCACGGCTATGAACAAATTTTTTCTTACAGTCTTCTGAAAATGTTGTTTTGTTGATATTTGGTGGAGTTTTTAAGGGCGGATTAGTTAATACCGGTCCCTGTTTTACCTCTAAAAACTCCCGTGGAATATTTCGGAGAACTTTGGCTTGCTTTAAAGTGATTGTGTCATTCATTTTTTTTGGAGGACCACGTTGAAAAGCCACTATTTGCGTCGCATGAAACGTTCCTTTCCCATCTAGCGTTTCTTCAATAATGTCAATATTGTCTGTTGCAAAATGTACAAATTTATTGAATTGTAAATTTTCTGGAATGTACACATTATCATTTTCTTGAAACCTTTGCAGAATATGATTAGCTAGGGTCGTATCGATACGTATTATAGTCTCATAGCTGACACAGTCTCCCGCTGCGTGAACTTGTTCAACTAGCATTTTTGATCTGGTAGCTTGATGGATAGCTAATCCAAGACCTACGTGCTTAGGTGTAAGTTTTCTTTGATTATTAGCATAAACTATATCTTGGCCTATATTTAAGACTTGGTTTTCCCTTTCAAGTTCATTCTTACCATTAGCATTTAAAATCAAATTAAGCAATAACTTCAAACTATCTGGAACTATCTGAATAGCAGCTTCTTTTGTAATATTTGTAATGTTATGTAATCCTTTGGCAGAACCTAAATCGCTTTTTATCTTTTCTGCAACATGGTAGACCATTCGGGTCCATAATTGGTCTCCGTCTCCAATTTCTTCTCCTGACAGACAAGCCAAAACTTCCTCATCATTTTTCTCCTGACAAGCCTGACGAAATGCATTTACTGCAACACCTACCGATACTTTAGGAAATATCAAAATTGATTCATTTTTTTTAAATTGAGAAACTTTATCAACTTTATCGCCATAGTGGTCCATGATTCGTTTGAGAATTAATTTTGCTGGATACTGAGGATTGTCCACGTTCATTGACGCCAAAATTGTATTGTATAAATCAGAAAGTTTTCTCAGAGTAAATATATGACCTGCAGCAAATCCAGCATCCGTTTCTTTTAACAACTCTTGAAAAGCTATGTCGTACAAAGATGTTTTGTCGTATTTCTCAGGCTTAGAAATCAGGAAAAGCTGTTGTTGTAGACATGAATGGTGGTACTTAACATCGGCAGCAATTGGATCTGCAGTACCCAGTCGGCAATCGATAACCCTGTTTTTTTGTGAAATTTTACGAATTTGATCAGCCACACTTTTCGATTGTACTAAAATATTTTTTTCTTCGTTATTGTTTACTTTTTTTCTTTTCTGACAAATTATACATAAGTCAATATTCATTAAACCAGTAGTCTTCCTTAATAAGTGTTGACTTTTCTCTTGAACAGTGTCACCCTAAAAAAATATGTAAGATTAGCCAAGTGACCTTGTAAAACTAGTGTTTTTTTTACAGACTTTTATACGGAAGTTCGCTGGTTCAAGCCGCGGCACGTACCAATGTGTTTTCGACTTTCAAATTCATTGTACCCTCGACGCTCTTACGGTGGAGGAAAATTCGTGAGGAAACCTGCACACACCTGAGAAAAAATTAAATGGATGCGTGTCAATCAAGTTGATCAACCCGCACTGAGCCAGTGTGGTTGACTAGACCTATTCGCCCTGATTTCAGGGTAGGTTAGTAGGTAGGCTCGAGAGCACCTTGGTGGAGACGTACCTATATGAGCTGTTCATGATTATCATGATGAAAGTTATTTAAAGTTCTTTAACAAACCATGCATATCGATGTTGTACCGACCTAAAATTTTATTATAACATTTAAAATATTTTTAATAATTACCTCAAGAACAGACACATCTTGAATGGATTCTTTTGCCTTTTCCTGGAACCTTTTTTCAATCCGTTTAATATTCGTTTTACTAGTAAATGAAGCATAACAATTGCCATGCCATTTGGCATTTTTTTCAATTTGATCCATATCATGACCTAACAAACAAATAAGTATATACAACCACATATTATACAACTGAAATTAACTTTAACTATACTAAGTTGATAAGTAGTTAGGTATCCTAAAGTTGCGCGAAGATTTAAAATAGCAATCTAATAAATTCATGACGATAAGGTTACATAAATCACTTAATAAATAAAGTAAAGGTATAGAAAATTCACGCTCTGAGAGCAAACGTGCGATCTTTTCTTTTTTTCAATCCATTTTTTAATTTATTACCTAACTTATGGGCATTTAACTAATAACCAGTTTATGTGAGCTTGTATTACTAAGCAATCGCTAGTTCTGGGAGGTCTACTTATACTGAACGCTTTGTACAGAGGTTAACGACCTCTTCACTCCCACACATTTACACGAAAATGTAGTAGCTGGGGTAGGGTGATACAGTAAATATGTCACTACCTTCAGTTATTTTATTATTGTAAATGATTAAATTGTTTAGAAGTTATTAAAATAATAATAATAACTTAGGTAGGTATATTTTGGAGCGCTGGCACGGAGTGCGTCGGGCCTGCCTAAACTCACAATAATTGAATGAATAGGTACCTACTCACCATTAAGACGATTGATTAAATCCTGTGATGACAAATCTATAAACTTTTTACGTGAAAAAAATGCTTCCTTGAAACGACAAAAACCACTCTCGGTAGCATTTCTTACATTCTCGTCTTTTGTAGACTGGCAAATTATGCATTTATTCCAGTCGATATCAACTTTTTTTTTTACTAGAGGTAAACTTCCAACACTACTAAATTCCATCGTTAGTAGATTATCAATTATTATGTTAGAGAAACTCGAATAAACACGTGCATACGTCGCGAGAAGAGACAGACTGTCAAAGTGCCAAGCGAGTAAATTCATCCCTACTCCCCAACCACTCCGCACTATGCATTAGTAAAACAATCATAATTTAGCTATTTATCAACCGATTTTAAAAATTCAAAGTTCATGTTATAGATAAAAGACGTAGCAAGATAACTTTCTAACAAAGTTTTAATTGTTTCAACCAATAAAATTAAGTTATTTGGGTTTTAAAAAAGAAAACACAATTTTTTTTTCATTTATTTAATAATATCTTTTATATTATTCCACCTACACTGAACATTGTTAGACATCTTTTGTTAAGTATTTAAATACCTTTCAAATGATACCCCACACGTCGTAATAGGACAAGTAGTTACTGAGTAAATCGACCGAATTTGAGACTAGGAGTCGCCATCTTTGTGACGTCATACTACGTCACTCCACCACTTTAGAAAGCGACAACGTCACTTTTCCTACTAATGAAACGTCACTGAATCCAACGATACCACTTGTTGGTATAATACTGCTCAGTCCAACGAAAATCGTTATTTGACGACTTTTTGCAACTCCGCCTCCCTACTACTAGCAGCTTAGTATGGTCTGCGGGAACTGGCCGGAGCTGATAAAGTTTTACCGTTGGACAATTTGAATATATACATACAAATAGGTACATAGTTTCAAAGACCAAGCTAGAGAATATGATTTAAGATAACCAAAGCCAATTGACATCTTTTGTTATAACTTGAAACTATAGCTATCCTACAACGGCCTACTTAAAGTATCTCTCTTGAAAGGTATTTCCACAATCACTAGAAAGCCGGAGATTGTAGTTTTTGTCCTTGAACTATCTAGATTATGTTTTGAGCTTTTAATTATACTAATGAGAAAATCATGATAAGAACATTATAATTTCTTGTTAATCTATACTAATAATAATATTATAAAGAGGGAAGATTTAAATGTTTTTTGTTTGCATTGTTTAACTACTGAACTTATTTTGATGAAACTTGGTATAAAGAAAGATTAGACTTTGGGAGATAGCATAGGCTAAGTTTTACAGAGGGAAAATACCTCATTCCCACGGGAATATACTGTTAAAGTGGGCCGAACCGCTGTACGTAGAGCTAGTCTTTAAAAAAAAATTCTCTCTTCATTCTTCAAAGGTATTTGAAAAATTTTTTAGGTACCGTATTAATTTGTAATCTAAACGAAAATATCTCAAACATTCTAATAATAGCTTCAGTTTTCGTTCGCCCCGTCCCAGAAGTTGTCCAATTAGCCGGGACTCGCCCGTCAAACGCTATTTCACACAAAATACGTTACTTTGGCTTTACGGCATTTGGCATCGGTGGTAGTGGTCATTCGGGAGAAACGGGTTCGAGCCTCGGCACGTATCAATGTGTTTTCCCTATAAATTCATATCTATTCCTACTTCACTATCACTACATAGTATAAAACAAAGTCGCTTTCTCTGTCCCTGTGTCCCTATGTCCCTATGTCCCTATGTATGCTTAAATCTTTAAAACTACGCAACGGATTTTGATGCGTTTTTTTTAATAGATAGAGTGATTAACGAGAAAGGTTTATATGTATAATACATGCATAAGATATTTAAGGATAACCCACAATAACCATTTTCCCGTGCGGAGTCGGGGCGGGTCGCTACTATATTATAAACGCGAAAATTTGTGAGGATGGATGTATGGATGTATAAATTTTTGTTACTCTTTCACGCAAAAACTATCGTATCGTTTGAAAAAAATGTGCGCATTGTATGCAGGCGTCAATGACCTTTTGTCCGGATTAATATGAAACAGACTATAACAACAATATTTTACATCTTCAAGTGGCTTAGCGGCTCACCCCAGGGTTTATTTGGCTCGAGGGTTGTGAAATGATTTTTGTATTTCAGATATAAAGGAAATAAGAGAAATATAATGGATTTATAGCAGCAATTTTTATAATGTTTGGCAAGGATCCACGCAATTTGAGGCTAAACTTGAACTGGCGACCTGAATTTTAATACTTCACGTGGAAGATATCAGTCGTAGTAAGTGAGTAGATTTTTTATTAAGAAAATATAATAATTGTATGCGGCGTGTCACTGCAATTTTATTAGTTTTAAGTCTTTGGGGCAAAAAACAAGTTTAACTATGAGATCGAGTCTTAAATCGCAAAAACTCTGTAGTTTTACATTTTGTTTTAATTCGCTTTTCAAATTTGGCCTTTAAGTTATTAGATGTGCCTTAAGAATTTGAAAGAATTAAGATTTCATGGTGTTTAAAATTTATAAATTTTATAATATTTACATAAATTTGATTTTGAATTCGAAAGAAATATTTTTTACAACTGGCAGGAAATAGAAGTAACCTATCCAGAATTCCTCTTCATCTAATTGATGCTTATTTAACGAATGCGAAAAAAAAACACCAATAGTGAGAGGCTACGACGGTGCTACGCCGCGCCGTAGCAATATGCTACGCGGCCTTTTTCTTATCCGAAGCTTATCCGTTATGAAAGCAAGGTTCATTTTGTCTAATATTTATTCGTATCCATAATTATTAAGAACAAAAAATAGGTATATTACTTTTTGATGCCGCCGTTAGCGTATTTTGCGGAGATGCTGATTCAATCCCTGCGGATTCAGTCCCTGTCCAAATGTTTTTCATTTTTTGCTCCGATGAATAGTAAAATAATAATATTTCTACCAGAATCACAAAGGCACTGAACCTTACTATCACAGTTTTACGAGTACGGCTAGAGAACATCAAATGCTGAACAAATAGTTCTTAGATAGATCTTATCAAGCCCTGAACCAATTAATCCAATAACATCCATGGGAATAGTTGCTTGGGTGACAGGTTTTTTTCAATCGTACTTTACAAAACATTGTTATTAGTAATTATTATCATAATAACTGTAAAAATATGTTTAAAAGATGCAACGCCTGTGGAGTTTCTTCCGGCGGGTTCTTCTCCACAGAAGACAGCCAAATTGTGAACCCGCCTCGACGTCGAAAAGTGATTTGTAAAATCTTACTTCGAATAAAACATATTTCATTCATTGATTCATTCATTCATTTATAATTCATCTTATTAGCTTTTTCCGTTTAAATTGTAGTAAAACGTTAAATCTTACAAACCTAAGAGCAAGGAATTCTTCTAATCGCGCCATCGTTATTCTGAGTTCCAATCTTTTTTTTATCTGTGGACTCAAAGTGCTGACTTTCTAGTCTTCCTAATAATACTAAGTCATTCGTATATGAATTGAATGAATGAATAAATGAGTTCTTTCCATATTCCACGGACTCTATTCTTGTTCCAAACCACAATGGCCCTTTACTTCTAAAGAGGTATACCAATTAAGGAGCGAGTCTTTCTTATATTTTCCACAAAACTTCCTTTTGGAAGAATTTTTCTCTTTTGTATATTTATAATGACGGTATCGTCAAGCTTTTGAACGCTTTTTGAGAGTTGAGACAAATTAGAATGTTTGTCTTGACGACGGATATAATAATACAAAAGATGTAATAAAAAAAAAATAGTGTAGGGACAAATGATGAAAGGTAAGACTTCACATTTTAATGTTTTTCATAAAAGCATGTATCATGTTGAGAGAATTTGTATTTATTCCAGCTTTTTTTTTTGTAATAAGATAGATTTCAAAATATATTCAATGTAGATTTAATAGAATAACTTAGAGCCCTATTTATAATGATCGTTAACAGCGCATATTATATGTCACCATCGAGGGGCTCGATCCTACCCTGAATCAGGCTGAATAGGCCTTAGCTGACCACACTGGCCGAATGCAAGTTGACTAACTTAACACACAACCTTTGAATTTATTCGCAGGTGTGTGCAGGTTTCCTCACATAACTGTTTTCTTCACCTAGGAGTACATATTTAAGTCATAGATTTATTTATTTTCAACTTAACAAGTCCGGTGAAGCTTGATTTGTCGTACCTTTTCGACACAAGCATAGGTCAATTCAAAAAAAAAAAAAAAAAAAATTTCAACTTAGGTTTTTTAACACTTCATGACGTCATATGAGGAGTAAAAAAAGCTTTGCTCAAACAAGGTCTACAACAAAACAATTAAACAGTTTAATAAAAGAGGCGATACGATATCAGTTTGACCGGAACTGTAATAACGTATAAAATCTGCTGTCCTATGGTGCCCTAATAGTACAGACACCTTATTGAGAAGCGATGGTGAGAAGTTTCCATCCTTTCCTAAGATGCGACTCGCGCTCTGCATAAAAAAATCCTTTATCAAATTGAAGGGTCGTAAATCTAAGTAAAAGGGTCGTGCCAGATTCATTATTTGCAGATATACGTAAGGCAGTCCACATAGATTGTATTTTCGTACTTTTGCCCATAAAAAAATATTTTGATTTATATTCCTACAATTATATACAGGATTATCAACGCGAATAAAGCAGCCTCTTGCTCTTTAATCAATTTGAAACTGTCTCGGACATTGACACACTCGGAGATCCAATATACGAACTAGATTGAATAACTGGTTCAGCCCGCTTTTTGCCCGCTGACCGAGTTTCTGTGACGTCTTGGGGATTAAACTTTTTTATTTCTTATTATGTTCCACTGATTAAAAAATGTTTCATTTTAAAACTTGATATTGAAGACTGAAAAAAGCATCAGTTGAGATGAAACTAACCAATTCTATGCAATAAAAATTAAAGAAATACATAGATGTTTTGTATGACAAGTTAAACGTATGTGTATGACAGAGGTAAATTATATTAATTCAACAACAGAAACACTATAATATACCACACCTGGGAAATTTTAAATTTTGAGTTAATACATTAAACAATATTACGCAATTTTTTAATGAAGTGTTGCTGCTAATAATTCAATATTGAAGCGTATTTTTCACAATTTTTACATCTAAACTTTAGTTTTAGTGTAAATTTATATTATAATATTATTTTTCATATCTTAGATTAGAATAGAGTACATGGGCTTGTAAGATATAAAAACTTGGAAAATTTTAAACTAACATGTAATTTTTTTCCACTTGAAGTAATTTATTGAATTAATAAAAGATAATTATAGGTATTCATTAATCATTTCTCTCATTTCGTGATTTATTTAAAATTGTATAATCAGTCACTGTAACAAAATCGTTTAAGGGCCAAATGCAAGTGCACATAACTAACTAAACTGACAACAAAGCACTGTTCCAATTTCAAATTAAGTACTCCTACTCGTAGTAGCTAGCTACTTTTCTGTTTCAAACTATTCACACATTAGTGAAATGTCATTGGAGGTAGTAACTCAACTAAGTTCAAACACTTGATGACAAAGTTGCTGGTGTTACTGGAGCAGTATTCCATTAGTTGTCTGTTAATTATGGATCTGTAGTGATGTGCACAGTAAGTAATGCCTGGGAGCCATGTTTTATTTAACACTAATTAAAAAATGTGAAAGGTGAAAAAAGAGAAGGTACAAAAATATTCTCAAATTGAAGGATATTAGTCAAATATTCTGTTGGTATCTAAATGTCCTACAAATCACATACAAAACAGTACACGGAATTCTAAAATAAAAACAAGATATTAAAATAAATATAAAACATCTAAGCTTTGAATGTAAAAGGAACAGTTATTAAAGTTGTAATAAAAAAGCTTTGTAATTGTAAACAATCTCTGTTTAAAAAATCACGTAACTGAGTTTTACAAGGAACATAGATTGAAATCTCAAAAATAATTTTTAACTTTCCATAAACTTCAGTCACATGACCGGCCATTTTATATGACAAGTTAAATTTTGATTTTGAGTTTTCAGCCTATGTTTCTTGGGGAAAGTTATTCAGTTTCATGAATACTACCACTATGTTGCGGATAAATAAGGTGGATATTAAACTGAAATTACTTTCAAAAGTTTGAACTTAAGTTTCAAACGATTTAATACACACTCACGCGCTTCAACGTTTGATGTTTTACACTTCAAACGCGAGTTCTAATCGAGAAGTTTGTTCCCTAAATCCCGACTGAAGTTAACTAACTTCCCTGCACTTAGTTCGGATTAAATTAACCCGGTGTAACTTAAACTATGCACTTAAACTTGTAGAAACTTATAGCAGCCAGTAATTAAAGGCAGGTGAAGTTTTTTATAATGCTAACATGCCTTTTACAGACCCCCACACACTGGCTTCTTTCGAGCTATTAGTAGTTTGGACCTTATCCAAGTATCCATTGACTGGCAAGTCTTTTCAGTATTTTCTAAGCATTCACTTACCTTACAACCTGTATAATATCTAGCTTGTACGACCACCATAGAACAATTTGGGGTGGTCTAATCCGGGAACCAAGGTTAACCGGGTGGTTGAGTTGACTTTTAGTTTATTTTAAAACCTACTCTGAAGTTCTACCTACGCTATTTCCATACCCAAAGGTTGCCTGGTAGAAATTGCTACCTTAACAAAAAGGCGCGGTGTATCCAACTGTGCGCGGGGTATGCAGTTAAAATGCCAACTACATTCAAACTGCATTAGAACTGCAATCGGCCAATCAGAATGAAGTGCAGTCAGTCTGTCTAAATACTAAGACCACAAAAAAGACAGATGGCGGCGCGGCGCAGATCACTCAAATGATGCAAATAAGGTCAATATGAAGCAGTACCTACTAAATCAGTGACAACCATCCGCCTTTAGAGGGTCCGGCAAGCTTACGTCCTTTTTTAAGAATGGCGGGAGTAGTATTTCTTTAACCTTAGGGGCCGTTCATTAATCACGTGAGGCTTCAAAGGGGGGGGGAGGGGTTTGTCAAAAATCACGTAATATCACAAGGGGGGAGGGGGGGTGTGGTATAATATCACGTGTATTTATTTTTTCCAATCAAAAACAACCTGCAACCTTTCTGTCTAGGCATTTTTTATTATAGTCCTTAATTTCAGAATAAAATAAGGTTCCTCTTTCATAGTCAATTACGAAATCAAAATTACGAAAACGAACCAAAGGGGTAGGTAAGGGTTTATACCTGTATTTAAAGATAATGTTCTAAAAATTTTAAGATTCTTTGCAGGTACTAAAAATACACATGATGTTGGGTGGGGGGTGGGGGGTAGTCTTAAACATCACCATGTATCACCAAGGGGGAGGGGGGGTTAAAAATGCTAAAAAAAAGATCACGCCATTAATGGACGGCCCCTTATACTATTCTGTGGCAAAACCCCGCATATCTGTAGATCTCTCCAGCTGATAGCCGCCTTCCAAACAACTGTGCAACCGTCGCCAAGAGTTCCGCTTGGTGACGTCACATCTTTAGAATACTAGGTGCGGCCAGAAGGTGGCCAGAGATATAAATGGAATAGTTGTAAAAATATGGTAAAACGGAGAGGTGTTAATAGCGCGTTTCGCTCTTGATTAATTAAGGGTAAAAGTAATCATTAATATCATTTATTGGTAACACTTTATTTTTATTGATATTAATAATATTTCGTCTCGCGTTTCAATCTCTCAAATGCACCTTTTTTTTATTGGCTCATGTTCCATAAACAATTATACAGTGATGGTGAAAAGGTATGAAAAGGTGTTCAACATATTTGTTTTACCGTGAGCTAGTTTCGGAGCCTCATCTGAAAAGGCGGAATACAAACAAGCCATACAATTTATAGTCCAGCTAGTCTTGTACTTAGTTTCTGCGAACAAAGACTGCGGAAGCTGAAACTCCCACCCAAACAGCCCACAGAGGATATAGCTCCTATTTATGCAAAAATATTTACTAAACGTGCTTGTTCTTTTTACCTTCAAAAATTTTAAATTATTCAAATATTTTGATTAAATAAAAACGCATGAGAAGTCTACCATTGTGAGAGCATTTGAATGTACTTAGACAACCTAGTAAAAATACTTGCTATTGTAGACTGATTCTGATGAAATACCAAACAGGTTGCACCGTAGTGTAGTTGGTAGTATGCTTGTCTTCCAAAACCTGGGTTGTAAAATATGTAAGTATGAATATTAGCTATCTAATACCAACAGTAAAAGCGCTGTTTAGAAAGCCATGTGTAGGGTGACAAAGTCTAACTTTTATCGCGGGAAAATATATCATTCCCACGGGAAAAGCTGAAAAACAACGCGGGTGTAGCATTAGGGGGATGGTTAGTATTATTATAAAATATAACAGATGGAAAATGAGGTGAAAATGAACCTCATTTTCCATTTCTTTCTCGTCTTAATTCAAACATTCAATTTTAGTATTTCTTCGTCGCCGCGCCGCGCGAAGCTGTGGCCAGGCCCTTACTGCCGAGTTTATACCTATTTCGCTTCCATGTACTTAAATGTTAATAAACCAGTGCCAGACAGTTCCTCGTGATTTTACTACTAGCACTACTAGTGCCTAAGGAAACCTTCAACCTTCAGCCGCTCCTGACGTCCTGGTCGGCCGCAGGCGCGACATAACTATATTCCTAAGAAAGGGTGGTTTTTCCAATAACTCCCTTGTCACACCGTACCTTTTCCTTTCGCTTCCGCATCATAAACGTAATTTTACGAGTCGGTCAGTGGTTGTGACGGGTCACGATCGGCAGGTCAAGGGGTGTATCCGAGATAAGTAATATAATTGAATTCTTCAGTCATTGGGGGAAATGTCTTCCAGATAATCTTATTTCTATAAATAAAAATTTGAGATTAGAGTTGGATAATTGTATTCTGAATACTGAAAACCTTTTTATTGGAAAACGTATTTAGCAAACTTGAACTATAAAGCCTTTTTTGTTTCCTATATCATTATGAATATCTTATTTTCAACAATAAAGTCAACATTGTTTAATGTAAATAAAAATACCTTTCACTTTTTCCTTTCCCTTCTTGGTTTTACGTGCAAAATTACATAAACCTTTCTCTTAATTTCTTAGTAAAAAAAAACTCTCCCGAAATCTTTGTAAGCTGACAGACAGGCGTCCAAATCAAGTGAAACAAGTGAAGAGCGGGGGAATTGTAATTGACTCCAAGTACTTTCAAGTGGGGTTGCGTAGGCTGCCTTGTCAACAAACTTCGTACACGTAATTATAATAAGAAGATCCACAGGACAAGTCCCGAGATGTCTGCCCAAGTTTAAAGGCGACGCCCAGTTTTGTATGAACTTAAGTTCTTTTTTTGCGAATTACACAAAAATGCTGAGAATGTTTATATTTATCTTTTAAACTGTTTTAGAAGTACCTGCGTTCATCAACTGGGTGAGGGCTGAAAATCAGTAAAGCAGGTATTTCACGGGAGTCATAAGACAAAAAGGACGAAGTTATGCGCAAGAGCGAGCGCGGTGTATTTGTATCTCATTCTAGCACATAACTGCGTCCCTTTTGTCTTTTCTTGACCCTTCTGCAGTATGTTTTTTACGTGTACTTTTTTTGTGTTTCAGGCTTTCATATAAGGTAATTGAATTAACACAAAGAGGAACAGTATTAAAGCTCCTTACGTGTTTATTTAACAAAAAATGTACTTAAGCGTATCATTTATCAAAAGTAGATTTTTAATTACCTAATCCATCGAACTATTCAGTTTCAAAATTCTTGATAAAGTTTCAAAATTCCCGGACAGAATTTTATTATTTAAAAAGTTAAATTAGTTTACGTAACATGTACACACGCGCTTAGGCATAATCCCCTTAGGCCACGTGGTCTCATTTCTGACGAAAGGTTTCCCTAGTGAGCATTTCTCTGCCTCAATTAATCAGATTATATAATGTTAATTAACTTTTTTGAGCATCGCTATATAACACGACTGTCAGGGGAAGCGTGGGGGAAGCCTACCGAATTGTAATTGGCTGAGTTTATTATGAAACACCAACTCCGGAAGTTTTAATATTATGCTAAGTTGTTTTAAATGAATCCGATCTCCATATTATTAGTCCCAAGTTAGAATTATTGAAGTTTTTTGTAAAATAAAATAGAAATAAAGAGTCTATTCCTAAAGTTTTTTACGGCCTATTCGGTCCCATTGCTTTTCAATAACATAAGAGTTTTGTCTTATTTACAAAAACTAAATCGATCAGTTGTCTTTGCTGAAATTATGATAATGACCAAAGAATTCATCTTTGCTTTAAAGTAGTAGTACGTTGTAATAGTCAAGGACGTTAGAAATTAGTAATGTAATAGTATTTTTAATTTTATAGTCGGAAAAATGTATACCTCGTCATATTACTGAATGTTTCGTTATTTTACAAACCACTAAACCGATTTTGATAAAAGTTGTTACAGGGAATAGACCGAAAACCGATTAGCGCAGGCGGAGCCGCAGGGCAACAACAATCTACTCGTAGTATTAAATAAAGTTCTGTATATGAATTGGTTTTATCAGAATCGTACGAGTACCTATCACAATTTTCTTCTAATATCTACCCCTCAATGTGAATGATGCTAGGGCGATTAATTAAAAGTTATAAAGAACCGTAAAGTTCTACACTTTGGTAAATTTTTGAATATTCGCCTAAAAGTTTCAAAGTTCGTTATTGCTTAAAAGCTTCATGTTTTATTAATACACAGTAGAAATATGAAATTGTTCAATAACGGATTAAATAACGCTTCAAACCAGACCTTTGATCAGTGAATTGGTAACACATTGATATAATTAATTTAAAAACACTAGAAAAACACGCTTTTACAAATGCACGTAAAAACAAAAAAATCATTACAAGACTTTTCTAAGAAATCCAAAACAGCTATGATACGATTTTCCATCATGAAGTTCCAGTTCATATCTTCCGGCTCCATCATCAGATCAGTTCAACACTATCATATTATTGTATTGTCATCAGAACTACATACAGCTGCCAATTTTCATTACGCTACGACCATTGGAAGATGGTTAAATTAGTTACCTTAGAGTCCATTACATAGTTAGTTACATACAGGTCGACCTAACAAAAGCGTGGTAAAAATGGAACTAATTCAATATATAGCTGTCCAGGTTTCAGAAGTTGACAGCCCCGTAGTCTAGTCGTTAGTGTGCCTGCTTTCGAAGCAAAGGGCCACGGGGTCGAATCCCGCCCAGGGCAAACGAAACATTCTCGTGTGATGAGCACTTGTGTTTGCACTATGTCTGATGATGTATACTTAGAAAATAAATGGAAAATTTTCTATTTATACTCTAAGGTTGTACATTTATATATGTATGTATGTATATCAGCTGTTTGACTCCTATATAGGATGGCTCTGCCCAGTTTGGGATCAGACGGCCGTATGTGAGATGTCCCCACATATTTTTATTATTTATATATCGCCGCCTTCCTCAATATTTTTTCTCACTGGCTCCGCCTGCGGTAACAGTTTTTCCCGTGGGAATAAGATATTTTCCCGCGGTAAAAAGTAGCCTATATGTTATTCTGATGTATAAGCTATATTATTGTAAAGTTTTATTAAAATCCATTCAGTAGTTTTTAACAAACGTACATCCATACTTACAAACTTTCGCGTTTATAATATTAGTAGGATAAGTATGAGGTATTTTTCTTGGTAAAAGCTAGCCTTGTTACACCCGCGGCTCGTCTAGTTCCTGAACGAGCCTGCGGGGCAACTACGTTTAAGATGTTCAGCAGGTAGAAGTGTGATAAACACACACACACACGAACTGAGTTTACCACGTCCACGTTAAGTAATAAAGACTTTTGAACTTTAGAAAGTATATTGAGATAAGTATTAGCACGAATACAAACACATTTTAATATGGTAAAAAACACAGATGCGACTAGGGTAAAAGTTGTAGATGGAATGAATAATAAAAAATGGATGAATGACGGATGATTTTGAATGAATTCCAAAATTAAATATATTTGAATTTAGATGAGAAATGTAAATGAGATGAGAAATGAAGTAGAAAACAGAGTGGGAACGAGGTAGCACGCAATGCACCTCGTTACAGCCTTATGTCCTTTCTCAAGGTTTACTCTCTCTCTGTACCAAGTTTCTTCATTGTTTTCTGTGGTTTTACGTAAAAACGTAACAAATAGACATTTGTGTCTGTTTTACAGATTTTCTATCGTACTTATGATATTAGTAGGGATTATTCAATAAAAATATAATATTTTACGCGTCTGCATGAGGTTTTTTCAGTCGACGGTAAAATAATGATATATGATTAGGTATTCCCGCGCCTACGCGATGGACTTATTTTCAGGTCTCCAAGGAGATCCTCTAAAGAATGTAATTAATTTTACTTGCTTAAATTTTTTACAGTAATATAACAGCATTTTTAAATAGTATATATGTTACAGTCAAAACTTATAACCGGTCAAAACCACTTCTAGATAATTTAGGTTCATATGTAACCTAACACGAAGGGTATGGCGAGCAATCTGGGCTCGCTGCGCTCGCGCACATCGCTTCTGCCATACCCTTCGAACCTATACTATCCGAAGTAGGGGTGCCCTGAACTCCCGTGTTCGCTACGCTCGCCGCACCCGCCTGGTAAATTAGAAACCACTTTTGCCTGATTTTTGCAGTCAAAAGTGGTTTTGACCGTTTATGTGTTTTGACTGTAACATATACAACTGTTACGTAAATCAAAACAAAAGGCAACCTATAGTGTGACCCATAAGAATTCCCACCATTAATAATAATAATGATAATAATAATATTATCAACAATAACCGTTATAACAGCTATAACAATGAGGTTACATTTTTTGTACCTACTATTATCAAATACAATTCTGTCCAATTAATTAATAAATCCAAAATTATGTTACATAATAACCATTTACGGTAACTTTAAGTATGTATCCCTCTGCACCGTAATTTAGCAGTTGTTGTTATACCTATATCTTTGAATATAGCAGTCAATCGAATGTAGTGTTTCTATCAAGTTTATAACTCAGAACACGATTTAACTTTCAAGCAAAGCTTTATTCATAAGACCTGAGGCGGTTCTTTATAGCTCAAGCGGAGCCTATTAATATGGATCCTAGATTCCGGGGTCTTTGAACTTTGAAGGCTGAAATCGGTCGTTACTATGAGGAAGAATGGAGAGACTAGGGGCTCGAACCTTCCCTGAAATCAGTGTGAATAGACTTTAATCGACCACGCTAGCACAATGCGATTTGGTTAATTTCACACACAATGCACACATGTAGCTATGCAGGTTTCTTCTCGATATATTTCTTTCTTCACCGTAATAGCGTCAAATAAACGTACCTACATATGAGTTCTAAAACCGAAATCACATTGGTATGTGCCGAGACTAGAATCCGAACTCTTAAGTCAACGGTCCAAGTGACTACTTGGCCATGAAAATCACAGCTACTAGAGGGCACTGGTATACAAAAACTTTCCCGCAACCCGCGCACTAGCTTCACTTGATATCCTACAAAAAGTGGCATGTTACCACTCTGTGATGGAAATAAATACTAAAACAAAAGGAGTAAAAGGAAAATACTGTTAGTATAGTTAATATGAACTGCAAGTGAGTGAGTTACCGGATCATCACATCACTCGCCGCGAATAGCAGTGAGGTGACTCGGCATATCGGTAACGATGATGAACGACGCTCTTCCACGTATTGACTCGTGAGTCAACCAATTTGCGACTATTTCTCGCTGCTATTCGTACAATATTTCATACTACTCAGTAAAGTAATATATGGGGTAGGTACTTAGAAAATGTCTTAATAAGACAACCCAGGTGGACTAATAGGGTGAACCACGGGTTGGTGTGGACAATGACCTACCCCGCCAGAAAAGGTGTAGCAAATAGAGATGTGTAGGTAATGCGTATGATATCACAAAAGTAATATCACCCTAAAAGGTAATGCAATATCACACATTACGCGAGTATTGTAACCAGTACACGTACACATCACACTTTAGCTATTATGGAAGAAAATCAACTTCTTTCGGGTCAGTTAGTGAAAAATAAAAACCAAAACACTTTTTTTGTGTGCTATCTAACGTAATGCTGTCGCGCGCAGGTAATGTTATGATAAAGTAATATGTGCTGACGGTACGGAATACTACAGAGCATTTCGTCGTACTGTAACAAATTTCATTCAACATTTCGGGTACCTAATGCTTAGGATGATGTGTAATGGTACGGGGTGATATCACCTTTTCGAAAGTAATGAGTAATGTGATATGGCATTAAAACGTACTGTTTTGCGCATGTCTAGTAGCAAAACTAAAAGAATAATTAGCTGCTTGCTTATCTCGCTGCTTGCTTATCGTACGGGTTTCGAGGTCAATCTACATACCCTGGAGTCAGAATTATTGAGCCGCCTAAGTCCTAATCATTTTATGCAAAAACCTTCTGTATGAAAACGCTCCGATTAAAACGACAATTGTGTATGTGAGAGTCAATTGCTTTTTGTTCGTAGAATGTTTCTTTGGAAAAGTTGCATTGAAATTGTTGAAGAGCTTTTTACCGTGGAAAAAACTCAGGAATCGTGAAACCAATCCTCTGTTTCTTACATTTTAAGGTTACAAAATTATTATTTTCGTTGTTGACGGTCCCAATAGTTAGTTCTATTCTATAGTAAAAGTAACTCTTTTTTTATGAGTAGAAAAATATCCCAAAGACTCTTCAACCAGTTCTATTTCACTATTGGACCCGCACTGTTTATTTAGCACTTTTCGTAATTTCCTGATTGGTTGCCTGAAAGAGATTGCAATTTTATCAATAAGGCCGCTTATTGACTTCTTGTTTCGCTCTTCAAAATTGTAACAGAACTATTATTTCTGGTGTCATTAAAGAATATTTGTATGCTGGGAGTACACTACATAATTCCGAATAATTTATTTACGAATTTGAAAATGACGATTATTAAAATTCCGAATTTCATACTTCCGAATAATTCACAATTCCGAATTTAAAATTTCCGAATAGTGAAAATGACGAATAGTTAATTAACGAAATTTCAAACAACCGATTTATTACAAATACGAAAGTCAATTTTCCGAATATTATAATTTCGATGTTTCAAATGTACGATTTTTTAGTATATCGAATATTCAAAATTACGAATCCCGAAGTTTTAATATTCCGAAAATCAAAATCCCGAATTTTACTTACAATTAATCAAATATTAGGAAATATTATTGAACGCCTGCTGCTTACAGTAAGCGTGCAAGCAAGCAAGCAAGCAAGCAAGCAAGCAAGCAAGCAAGCAAGCATGCAAGCAAGCAAGCAAGCAACAAGCAAGCAAGCAAGCAAGCAAGCATGCAAGCAAACGTGCAAATAAGCGCGCAAGCAAGCGTGCATTCAAGCATGCATGCATGCAAGCAGGCATGCATTCATGTCAACCTAACCCCGAAGGGTATGGCAGAACGAGCGGGCTCGCTCCGCTCGCCGCGCTCCTTTCTGCCATACCCTTCGAACCTAACCTATCCGTGTCGGAGTGCCCAGAAGTCCCGTGCTCGCTTCGCTCGCATCCGCTCCTGTAGTATTTTTGCCAAAAATCCTTACATGCATCCTAATCTATAAAACCAGAACTAATCAGGTACTTTAACCTATTATATTCGGGTACTATTTTTCTTTCAACCTTGAACTTTATTAAGCTTTTTTCTAAATCACGAATTATCACATTTCCGATCGGGATTTTGATTTTTCGTGATTATAAAAGATCGGTATTTTATTTTTCGTATAATAAAGTATTCGTAATTTTTAATATTCGTATATTTAACAATCGGAATAACAAATCTTCGTGATTATAATATTAGGAATTTAAAATTTCGTAATTTTTATAATTCGTTATTTAAAAATTTCGAAATTACAATATTTCGTAGTTTTCAAATTCAGTATTTTCAAATTCGGGAATAAGTAATTCGTAATTTTTGGGTGTTGCTAAAAAGTCCAAAACCGAGATTCAACTGAAACACAATTTTCATGTCCTGTCTACCATTTTAACCTACGTAACATTTTGCTGGAATTCCATCATATGTTGACATGAAAAATGCAGTGTACGCTATCGGGCCCGTGCAGCCGGGAGCTGCGAGCGACCCGACCCTAACATGATTTGTTCCCACCATCCCTCTTCGCAAAAACTCCACAAAACCATTTTCGCAAAAGCTTTTTGTGAAGCATTCATTAGTTCACCACTTTTTGGAATAAAACCGTTTGCGACTGTAGAAGTATTCTCAGGCAACTAAAAGATTGATGAACTTTTAATGTTTAAGTGGTTGAATACGAAGTTTAATTTTATTCCAGGCATTTTCAGCATTTATTATCTGGCGTTTTGAGCGAATACTTAACGTGGCTAACTACATAGTTATTTTATTTGAAATAGGTTAAATAGAATAACAATACTATTTAAGTACAATTCAAATAAATAGTTTCCAGTTGTATTGTTGTTTTATGTTTACGATTTGTTCTTAAATTATTTATTTTTATTTGTATTTAACAAAAATTATAATGAAATTTGTCGCCAGTTTATCTAAAAAATGTTTATACAATTACAAAAACTCTTTAAATAAATTATGTAAATAAATTTAAAAACCAAACAACTCCTAAAACAGTTAGTCAAGAATAATCACGATATAAGAGACCGATATTACTTCTTTATCTGTCTGAAATATATTTATATTTTTTTATATTATATCTGTCGTAGCCAACTGGTTAAAATAGCCGTTCAATCAAACAGCTAGCCCTTTGACTAAACATCGCCATTCAATCACACGTCTAGCTTTTTAATTGAATATTTGAGGCGCTCAAAACGTTCGACATTACAGCTGACTCAAAAGCCGCCTTTTAATTGAATTAGTTCAGCTTACCACCGCGAAGGCGCTAGGTGTGTTTTGTTTTCAATATGGCGTCAACTTACCTGAGTTTTTGATTGTTTCAAGATATTTTTCGGAAAGAAAGTAGTAAATATAGGTACGTTACTAGTGTTGAAGAGCCAGAAATTATGGAGGCACATACGAGTGATAAGAGTGAATAAAATTTTAAAAGTTATACGAAGAGAAATCACAGGATTATGAAATGCATCACCAAGGTATTTGAAGTTATTAAAGAACGCTAGGGTATCCATGGCTAACACGGAATGCAGGACTTCTATGTCTTATTATTGGATATCAAAATACGATTTAATGACAACTGGCAGTAAAGAATATCTTATTTTAAAATGAAAGAGTACTGATGATCCTGTGATACGCATTGTACCCCGAAGAAAAGAGTATTTCACCATGCTAAATACTATTCATAAAGATTATGGACATGGAGGCAGAGACAAGATGGTGTATAATATTAAGAGTCAGTTTTATATAGCAAAAAAAGCTGTTAACATTTTTGTATCGCTCTGCCCAACATGCAACAATAAAGAATATTACGATTATTAATTTGTTTTTCATGTTTACTAATTTGTTCAAACTTTTGGTCACCTCTTAAACCGTCCTTAAACTTAATCCAAGAAAAATCTCCCAAGAAATTACAAAAAGTTTTCCTATTTTTTCAAATCACGTGCTAAACTAATGGTCACCGTAGTTAATTTGCCATTTAACCATTTGGCTAAGCGTCGTCAAGCTGTAATGTTGAACGTTGCAGTCAACAAGTCGGCTAAGCGACGTACAGCCGTGTGATTGAATGGCGATGTTCAGTCAAAGGGCTAGCTGTTTGATTGAACGGCTATTTTAACCACTTGGCTACGACATATCTATATCGAAAACTTCAATTGTTTTCGTATAGACCGTTCAAAACAATTGTTTCACTGCGGTTTCGCTGTTTAATTGACTGTGAAATTACGTAAATTGGAGAAACGTGGCACGTAGCCCAACCTATAAAAAAACACAGAACGAATTGAACTTTTAAAAGCTTCTTGGTTTAATTGAAACAGCCCTAAGCTGCGGTAATAAAGGCGCGTTTAGTGCGAAATTAAGATGACTTAAACGTTACAGATGAAAAACTCCTTCTAAGCGTTTAGCTTTATTTGCGAAGTCAGCTTAATATACTTATACTTACTGTCACAAAAATTGCTCTTATTTATAACAATTATGTAAAAATACCTATTCAAAATTATGACCCTAAAGACTCGTTAAAATACCTTTTATTGTGGAATTATGTGCCTATTTTGTAATAAGGTACATTTTTTGTGATATATAAATAAAAATGTATAAAAATGCTACATTTTATCTCAAATTGTTCCCTCAAAAACTTCAAAGGATGTGAATACAGAATGTTTCAAAATCCTTAATGGATCGTAACCTAATTATAAATTTTTGTTGAGCTCAAAGAAGTGCCGAACATTCCTTCTCTGTGAAAGGACAATGTTTTGCGGTCCTTTAATCAAAGGAATTGAAAAAGCCTGTCTGATAAGTAAACTAATCCAATGGATTATTATCTTCTGTAGTCTGTTATTTTATAAAAATAAATTTTTCCTTAACGACAATCTTGAACTTCTCGAGTAATAATTTTTGATTATAATACTAGTCTTCTTTAAATTTTTTATCTTATTACTAGTAAGCTATTTCTTTTACCATGTTTATTTCTTGTTGTTTTGGAATCCGATACTTACCCTGTGAGTACAACTACAACTTCTAACAAAATAATACAACGCGGGAACGAATGAACTAGTAATTGAAAGAGTGAACGCGTGAATGATATGAATGAGCGATGTTTGACGGCGTCACGGTTTATGATAGAGAGGGATGATTTAGCACATTCTTGCATGCTTTGTGTAGAGTCACTGATATTTGCCATGGATTTTGTTGAGTCTGAAAAAACATAATATCGTTCATTGAACATATAATATACTTATTTGACAACTTTGTCAATTTTGTAATTTGATAAAAACTTTTTTTATTACACATGTATTATTAATCCTTACTTTTCTGACGCTTTAAAGTCTCGTAACACTTACAAGACTTACAACGAATCTTTAAATATCTCAAAGTGAGAATTCCCAATTCATATCTCAAAATGAGAATTCCCAATTCATTTTCCATTTCAAACCACATCAAAAAGTTTTCATCCGGCTGCTCTGGGTCTAAAAAACCACATCCATTCTCCCAACCATTTAAAACTTAAAGCTCCCTTTCTATCTACGACGGAACTGGCCACAAAGAGAGGCGAAACTTTTTGTAGAAAAAAAGAATACTTTAGCTCCTTTTTTTGTTTTGACTCTGTGCCTAGTTTTTAAAAACTGGAACAGGAACAATTAAAAATCCTTAGTATTACCAAGGATGTTATAAGTACTGCCTAACATCCTAAATTAATTTTGGGTGATTCAAAAATGGAAAAGCTAGACTTTACCTACATACACCCTACTATGCACCGCTATGAATGAAATGAAAACATTGTGAGAAAATAAGTATGACGACCCCGTAGTCTAGTTGGTAGTACGTCTGCCTACGAAGCACAGGATCGCGGGTTCGAATCCCGTCCAGAGCAAACATTCGTGTGATGAGCACTTGTGTTCGCCTTGTATCTGGATGTTGTATATATTTATATATGTATGTATATCAGCTCTGTGACACCCATACTACAGGCTCTGCCTAGTTTGGGGTCAGATGGTCGTGTGCGAGATGTCTCACATATTTATTTATTTATTTATGTACACAACTGCAAAGAAATTCGAAGATTGTGTGTGAAATTGACCCCGCACTGGGTCAGTGTGATCGACAAAGGCCTATTCACCCTGATCTCAGGATAGGTTCGAGCCCCTCGGTGGAGACATATATGTGTGTGCATGGGTAAATGGTTCACACGCTAGTGTGCTATTCGATGTGAACGTAGTAGTAGTGATCAGCTGTGTCTCTAAACAGCTGATCAGTTCAGAGGATGATGTTATTTTTATTAGGAAACCGAGTTGTTTCTCGAAAACTAACGTACAAACAGGACCCCATTTTTTGGTTACGTGTAGCTGAGGACATGTACTATCAGCCCTGAAAATATATGACACTAATAACATCGCACGCTATATAAGTTGTTTACGAAGCTATAACTTTTCTTTTCTTTTAGTTTAGATTATACTCTTGAGCCCGATCGCGATAACTGTAAACTATTTCAACTACATATATCAATATATTCCTAATCACCCTATTTCCAGTGTCAGTCCTTTAAATACTTCGTCCGTGTTAGCAATGCCCTAGATTGAGCTAATGACTACGATTCTGATTAAAAATATTTTATGTGGACATTTTTATCATAACGTTAAAAAAAACTAAAATTGATAAAGAGAACTATTTTTATAAAATTACACATTTTACTAGATGGAAAAAATTAGAAAGAAATCAGAGATGTTCCTTTTTTTTGTTAAATACTTCAAAGTTATTCATTCGTGAACTCAAATCTTTTAACTTTTTTTTCTTTTATAAAAATGAAATTTTTCTTTAATTGACCTATGTTGTATCTTCTCGGCAGGAACCGACATTGGCTTGTAACGCTCCTGTGTCTATTAAGTTTTTCGACTTGTGAAAAAGCAGTATTTATTTATACAATTTGAATAGTTTAGATTTAGTGCGATGTAGTAGAATCGGTGACAGTAGTGAAACTTGGCCGGGGTCCAGGAGCGCCGGCTCGCACGTACCGAACATGCCTGGAATACAAGAGTGAAATTTGATAAATGGCTGTCATTGCGAGTCTTGACCGACCCAGCAAGTTTCACTACTTACACACTTATTATTGCGGTATTTGTTGTTACTTTTCATCGATCGGTTCTATTAGTATTTTTTTTAATATATAGGTATCTGATATAGCCCGAAGAACTTCTAACCTTAAGTGAAACCGACGACCTTGTGGCAAAAAGGTAGGTAGGTTAGATTATTTTGGTATATGACAGCACGCCGAAAGACGTTGCGTGGGCCAGTGATCTGGTGAGGGTCTTGGGAGGCCGCAGGATGAAGGCAGCGCAGAACCGATCGTGTCCAGCAGTGGACGTCTAATTTCATAATCATCATTGCTCATATACGTCCCCACCGAAGGGCTCGAGCCTACCCTGAAATGAAGGTGAATAGACCTTAGTCAACCACGCTGGCCCAGTGCGGGCTGGTCAACTTCACACACAACCCTTATATTACTTTGCGGGTGTGTGCAGATTTCCTCATGATGTTTTCCTTCACCGTCGAAAATACTCAACATTGGTACGTGCCGAGGTTCGAACTCGCGAACTTCCGAATGGAAGTCAACAACCCTAGCCACTTGGCCACCGACGCTCATGATACTTGCATGGTAATCTAACCTCACTTCTTAACCTCAAAAAAAAACAACGAATAAAGGATTATGATTATTAAAAAAAGTTACATTCAAATATTTCTTTATAATATTCAGCTCCGCATTAAGCTGACTGTTTCCGAAGGCCCACTATTGAACTTATTGAGCCCCCAAAGGCTGCAAAGTAGTGCAAAACGGAGACCGATGGCAAAGTTTTCACCATAGTATCCAACAGCATTAAAAGTTTCAATCGAGAATACACTTTGAAATCGCTTCAATCTCTTTTGTTATAGAAGTTTTATCATACAAAAACTCGAGTAAAATCTTTGTCCCCATATCTGTGCCTGTTTATTATATAGCGATATTTACTGAAATTGTGTGTCTCCATTATCTATATGATAAAATTTAAGAGGTTGAATGTCTGTAAATAGAAAAATAATATTAAAAACCGAGTCAGGAGGATGTAAGAAGTGAAATAGGATATCTAGATTTTTTCATCTGTTTGTCTGTTTGTACGGGCTAATCTCCGGAACTGTTTGACCAATTGAAATGAAAGGACATCATCATTTTTGGTCCAAAATGAATGATACCCTTTGTCTCGTTGGTATCTTATATCTCTGGTCAACAGGTACTTTTTACTACGGAAAAAGATCTCATTTCTACGGAAAACTGTGCACGGAAAAGCCAAAAACAACGCGGGTGTAGCTGCGGGCTGACCACTAGTTTGTAATAAATATGAGGATGAGACTGAAAAGTTTACAACGTTAAGAAGGTAGTTTTCTCGTTTGATTTTACCGGTATCAGTAATTTAAAAAAGTGTCTAAATCTATATAAAAAGGCTAGGTTATTCCTTATAGCGGGACTGTTTTGTTCTCTCAGTCAAACTAATCCCACAGCATTTATGTAAAAGCGTGCGGTTACGTCAAAGCTGGTAGAAAACTACTGAAAGCTCTCTCGATGTTTGCATTTCCATTTTGCCGTCCGAGTCCTGGTGATGAGTGCAATTCTGGCCAGCGAAAGACAGTTAAATTGCTAAGCTTTATACACAAATAAAAATATTTAAGAAATCACATGTTTGCATTGCAATGTGGTTAAATTCGAATGCCCATTACTAAATACCACTAACCACTAGGTAAGTAAGGAAAATTTACACTTTGTATCATGAAAAATTTATCCATTTTACACCAAAAATGTATGGTGCAAAATGAAGCAGTCTTCTGCAGCGCACTGATTTATAAGAAATTATTCCAAATTTGTGCAACTACGAAATTATTGAAATAAATACTGTCAAAATTAAGCCCTTTTCCATCATTAAAATTTTATATTCATATTTCAGTCCCAAAAAGTGTTTGAAATCTATACTAATATTATAAAGAGGAAAGGTTTGATTGTTTGTTTTTTTGTTTGTTTGCATCGAATAGGCTCCGAAACTACTGAACCGATTTCAAAAATTCTTTCACTGTTGGGAAGCTACATTCATCCTGAGTAACATAGGCTATATTTTATTTTTTTTAAATTAGGGATCCTTACTAAAACTTCAATAATGTAACCCAAGGTGTGAAAAAAATACGTAAAATATTCCTAATAATTGAAAATACTCCGAAAGTACTGAACCGATTTTGGTGAAACTTGGCACAAAGTTTGAATAGACCTTAGGAAAGAACATAGGCTACAATTTACCGCGGGAAATTTACTCATTCCCACGGGAAAAATAGTTAAAGCGGGCGGAGTTGGCACAAAGATAGAATAGACCTTGCGGAAGAACATAGCCTAACTTTTACCGCGGGAAAATTCCTCATTCCCACGGGAAAAACTATTAACGCGTGCGGAGCCGCGGCGGGAAGCTAGTAAATAATAACTGAAAATTAATTTAGTATCAAACAGTTTTACCCTGATCTACGGGGTAGCAGAATCGGGTCTCAGCTTTCGTCGAATTTCCTCATGTGGCAAGCTTTTACGTGCTATTCGTTGGACCACGTATGCAAAATAATACAATAGAAAGAGACAAAGAGAGATAAAAAAGAAGACCGCTGGCTGTCAAAAGGAATAACAAAAGCGCGAAAGTGCAAATGCGTTCTTCATTCTAACTAAAGATTGCTCAGATAGAAAACAAATGCGCGGAAATGCAAAAACATACTACATTCTAAAGTTTACTCATTCAACTTACAGTCACAAGACTTTCATGAAACAGACGTAATGTCATTCATGAACTTTGCCGTATAGAGTGGTAAAGTTTGAAAAAGAAAACCGTTTGTAAATGCCCTGTAGCTTACAACCCATCTTATTATAGTCGAAGGACTGATTGCAGATAAGAAGAATAGAGAAAAAAAAATTGAAGAAGGAACTAAAATGTAAACAAACATGAAGTAGTCGTTCCGATTAAAATCTTGTGATGGGGTAGTTAAGTTTATTCCAAGTAATTCCAACCCTAATTGACTCTCGTCACTTGATGATCAAATAAAAACAAATAATGTGAAAGATTACAGAATAGTTAACTGAAAGATTATATTTTAATGAGCAATTTGTTAAATTAATATTGTACATCGTTTGATTGTCTGCCATGGGATAACTATTTAAGTTAAAGGTAAGTTACAGTTTTCATAAATCAAGAATTTGAAGTAATTCTCTTCACACTTTTTATTTTAAAGTTGTATAATACAAATGTACTGATAATATTTTTTTTCCTTTTTACTTCTACGTATTGATCTCATCGGCTGGGTGGATCTTGATGAAATTGTTATGAATTGTAATTCCTTCGTTGTATTTCTGTGTAATAAAGTCTATTATATAAAAAGGAATCCACGACCACCCTGACAAGAGTGTACGACTAAGAAGAATAAAAAGGAAAACTATTAAATTCACGGAAGTATTATTAAAATAAAGGGTAATTAAATACCCATTCCGCATGTCCAGTAATTTAATCGTATAATGGAAAACCGTGACATATTCTCGGTAGTGAAAGCAGGAACCCTTGATAAGATATAAGTCCCTTAGGACTGTTATCGCTGGGCCTTATAGGGACGCATTGCGGCCCTAAATGAGACAACATAATATAATGTCTTATACAACTTACTAACTCACTGGCGGTCTATATGTATAATATAACTTTATACGCACGCAGCATATAGTATAAATTTTAAAAAAAAGTGAACTCACTATTAATGACTGTACTAAAAACCTAACATGGATACAAAAAATAAAAATTTATAAAAATTCTTTGAAAATAATTTCTACTTGCGCCGTCACGTAAAGTAATAAAAGTCACTGTCTCTCTTTTAAAAATGATTTTCCATTTTTGCACGAAACATGTTTCCGGGTATCCCTAAACAAGACATCAATTTAGCCAAAGCTTGTCAGCAATTATTTTGGAACGGAGGCTTTAAAGGAAACCGACGGGGACGGGATGGAGGAAGCAGTATTTTTTTTACAATATATTGTAAATTATGATATAGCCTTTATACACTTTTTTGTAAAGATTATTTGGCGTAAAGCAGTATAGATTCTAAAGTAGCTATTTATAATATATAATAAAAATAATATGTGGGGACACCTCTCACACGTCCACCTGACCCCAAACTAGGCAGAGCCTGTAGTATGGGTATCAGACAGCTGATATACATGCATAAATATGTATAATAATTATACAACATCCAGACACAAGGCAAACACAAGTGTTCATCATACGAATGTTTGCCCTGGGTGGAATTCGAACCCGCTGCGACCCTGTGTTTTGTAGGCAGACAAACTACCAACTAGGCTACGAAGCAGTCAAATTTGTGTAATATTGTATTGAAATCTGAAAATTTCAGTTTTAGTAAAGGCTCAGTCAAAACATGGTTATACAAACATTACATGGCTGGCCGCGCGCCTAATGAGTCGGAACATGTGACAATGCATTACTGTGATTACACGCGTACGTCACGTCACATTAATATTCGTCACGACCCTGCCAGAATCGCGACAACAGGCGGAAAATCTCAGCATTATTCTTGTATATTACATACATTTATTAATTAAACCATTGTCATATACAAAGTTTTATACATAGATCGAAACAGTCCAAATAAAAATTTCTGGATAAAAGAAGATAGAAGTTTTTGCACGTAACCTATGGGTCTAAATTTCATTTGTTATATTAATTATGTTTAGTTGCATGTATTATGTATTACATTTTTATATGTCTTATATTTTCTATTTTATTATTATGATTATAATTTGCGTAAAATATTATTTTGTGTAGCGTATTGAGAAGATTTTGCCTTTATATCGAGTACGTCAATGCTTATGAATAAATGAACACTAGCATAGCATTATAAATTACAGAAAAATATTCTGCAGGTTAAAATGTAATCGCTGTTGGTGTAGTCAATAAAAAAACTTCGCTTTTAAGTCTATAATTTCTTATTTTTTCACCAAGCCGCCGCCCCGGTAGGTAGAAATTTTCTGGATTTTTTATCTGAGCTCGCGTTGTTTTTCAGAGCCAACTTCGAAACAAGCTATTATTCAGAATTATCTCAACACAGATTTGTGTACGAAATTCAGGAAATGTACGTTTTCGGTCTGCATTTTTCGAGTGAAGAGTAAATACAAGCGCGATGCCTTCACAGTTCAAAGAATAAATCTGTACTAAGATACTGCAAAGTGTCGACGGTAATCTGGTTTTTTAATTTTGCACAAATATACTCTTAGATAGCATTCATCTACTTCCGTGTTCGGAGACATCATTTAAAATAACTAATTTCATGTATTAAGTGGCACCGCTCTTACTTACAATTTAGTTTGTCAATTTATGTTTAATAATTAAATATGTGGAGATACCTCACACACAGTCATCTATCTGGCCACAAACTAGGCTTAGCAAGTCAAAATATTCATTTTGAGATTTTACATTACTAACAACTATCGAAAAACATTCTGCAAAACTGTTTCTATTGAACTGCACTATTTTGAACAAAACGAAAACCTAAACAAACCGCAACAAACCACACCACCAAAAACGTTCTATCTTTCGGCCAAAGCTATTATTTAACCGCCGGCGCAACGTTTAAAAAGCGTTCAACTAATCGCGGAGACATAAATTTGCTTCACCCCTAGAGTGTTATAAATTGGGCGTTCGAAGAGGACGGACGAAACCCTATTCTGAATAGTCGAATTTTTACAAAACTACAGGATTTTTCGTTTGGCCGTTGCAGGTTTTTCGGGTGAATATCCCTCAGGGCGTTTCAAACTAGTTTCAGCGCCGGGTGAGGAATATAGGTTTTGAATTGAAGCTAGTAATGCTTCTGTTTCGAACAATAGTCTGAATTTGATCTCGTACTTGTATATTTTACTAGCAAGTGTAAATGGTGTTATTGCCAGGGCAGGATTTGATATTCGCGTCACAAAAGGTTTTGATATTTTAAAATGAGGTATTTTTCTACTGAAAATGGCTAATTCCTTTTAATATCATACGCCATACAATAAAACGTAGTCCAACTTAGTCTCGCTGTTTTTAAAATAAAAAATAGTATTTAGATTTAAAACGTCTATTTCTAAATAAGTAAGCCATTTACACTGTATAGAATTTATATTATTGTGTTTGGAACCGATCTACCAATGCACCTACTCTAAATATATGTTAGTGTATTAAAACTATACAATTACGAAAGGTTTTAGCGAGTACATTAGCGTGAGAAAGTCAATGCATTGAACTGGCCCCAGGCATTCTCAACCAGGCCTTATTGATCTGGATCAGTGTTAGATGGAAAATACGCCTACATTTTCTATTACATTTCTATTTTCTATGGATATTCAGGTTAGCGAAGTCAAACACTGGAACAATTTAAAATTGATTTCGATCATCTGGTTTTAAAAAATAGTTATAGTTACATATAGTGAATTCGTAGCAAAACGTGGCGTAGGCGTAGCTACGTCTCGTAGCAAAATCGTAGTCCACTATGGTTGTCTGTCGTAGTCATGTAGTGAACTTGTCGACTATTTTTAAAGCAGTACTGGAGCAATTTAAGACAATAGTTTCAATCTTCTTGCTTATTAAAAAAAGAGATACGTAAGTTTTGTGTTGTGAGTGTGTAGCAAATCGTCGTAGGCGTAGCTACGTCGTAGCAATATCGTAACCGAGTTCGAGTACCAAACTATGAAAGCTTTTAATTTTCGTACGCATTTTTTCCTATATTAATGTAACGTGGTCATTTATACAACCAATGGGTTTACCTCTCAGCGACCCAGTTAAACATTAAATGGCGGAATATGACCAGGGTATTTTATCCTACAAAAAGTATATAATTGATCCAGAATAGGGTCTTATGGCGAGTGACGCAGCAGTTTCTCCCGATATCAGCCTTTTTTGCTGGATTACTGCTCAAGCGCCTCCGATCAGCGCTCAGCGGAGATTACACCGGACACCAACAACAGTGGATCACAGGAAATTACGCAGCTGTTCGGTATAAATGGTACCTAATTACGAAGCAAATCTAAGAGGCCAATCATTTTTAATGCATTGAAAAAATTTGCTCCATAAACCAATGAGCGATGGCGTAATTTCTTTGACTTCGTACAATAAGGTATTTTATCTTTCTAAATATATTTATTATCCAGTCTTTGGTCTTATAAATGTCCACGGGTCTAATACGCGACAGTTTTAAGTAAGTATGTATGTCTGTTTAACAGTAATTCAGTAGCGTAATTGGTAAAGTACATATTATTGTGTTAGTGTTGACTGCTGGTAGGAATTTCCAAAAAAAATATATTCTCACCGTTTTAAATGAACTTTGATTTGACAATAGTGAATCGTAGTATTATTCAAAAATCACTTAGGTACTTTAAAATCACCCTAAAAGAACAGTGTATGCTGAGTAACAATTTCTATCAAGTATACTTACTTATTTTATTTTGAAACGTATAATTTTGTCAAAAACCCAATCAGTTGATTATTGATAGAGATTTAAATATATATTACCCGCCGCGGAAGGACACGATACCCTGGGCTTGCGTTTAAAGTGCTGTGTATTTAGTTTTATTGTTTTGATATAGTATAAAATATGTATGATAGTCTGTAAGGTATTTATGATATGGGCCTCTGTTTACATATTTAACTTCTATGACGAGTATCAGTGTTGCCATGTGGAGAACCAAATAAATATATTTTTATTATTATTATTATCTATATATAAATATTGCCTGAAATAAATGAATTTATTTTTATTATTATTATATTGTTTGATCAGTGATAAAAATACTATTTCAAAATCTAAAATACAGAATATTACAATAGTCAATATCACCAAAACAGTTATAAACAGTTATATTTAACTTTTTCTCTCCCTTTTAATGCTCAAAGAAAGTTGAGAAAAAACACTACTTTGGTATTTTATTCTACATACTCGTAACTCTCTCCATTTCGAATTCCTTACTCAGCTGAGTGTTGCAAAAAGATAAGACTTTTTCACACTAGAGTGAACACAAACTCCGCATACGTTTGACGCGGCGGCTCAATCCGAATGCTTTGTAAATGTATGAACCTGATTTTAAACCCAAATTATCCCAATCGCCTTTCAGCGCGACGACTTTCTTTACAAAAATTAAGTCAAAATACCGTCGTCTTAAGAATGAAAATAAGCCTAGTGATTGTGCTCAGTCCATCTAAATGGTAAGCATATCAAGTGCATAAGCACCAAATACCAATTACTCGTATATTATTATTGTTTTAAGTATTTTATATTACATTTTTTCAAGTTTTATACGTACTAAGTTTGTTTAAAAACGGAGTAAAGCTATCCTTTTTTATTAATATTATTAAATCAACCACCATCCCGCATCGCTTTTATTTTTTATTTCCATTCCCACAGTATGTCTGGTGGAGATAACTACCTTATTAGTAATAAGGCCGTCTTTTGATTTGTTTAGTTTTGTTTACTTGTTCATGGTGTTAATAAAGATTAATATTGTAAAGTTAGAACAAGCCAGATAGGCAAATAAAGGTAAAAAGTAAATGAACATATCCTATAGCCAACAAGTTCGGCGTAGAAAAAGCATCAAAACTTATATACATATAGCACAGTAACAGTAGTTTTTTGCCGCAGTGCACAAAATATCCCATAATTGTAAGTTGTCACGCAATCAGTGTTGCCATTGAAGATAATAAATTGTTACTAAAGCAGCCTCTGGGCCTATTATGTGCCTAACTAGTAATTATGAGTTTCATTGTGTTATTCTGATACCAAAAACATAATTTAACGGCAATTTTAGTACTCAACTCTTTAGTAAAGATAAGTATTATTACTCACTCATGCGTAGTATTAACAACCAACACTAACTAGATTTGAAATTTACTTAATCGTTATAAAAAGTTCTTTATATTTTTAGGATTATTTACGAGTATTAAAGTAATCTATCTGGACAAAGATATTAATTGTTTGTTCAGCAAATATATTAGAACAGAATATTTTATAAGTTGCGCAAAATGCGTGAAAACACAATTTTTTTAAAGAAAAGTATGAATTGCACCATTAACATTAAAAACTAATATATTATAACTACAGTAGAACTACAAAACGCTCAGTTGGTAGAGAGTCGCCTGATGGTCAGATGCTTAGAGCAACGCCGGCCTTCCGTACCGTACCGTTCCGTACCGTCAGATGACAATTGTTGTTGTTGCAGCACAGAAGAAAATAATAGTACTAACCCGTAAAGAAAGGACACTCACCCCCCGCGCCAAAATGAGTTCCCGCCCGATAAAGCGCCCCACGCCCCGCACCCCGCAGGCACCGCGGGACTCCGCCGGTGGTATTCGGGGGTGTTTTACATAGGGCCTAACGCCATTGACTTGTAGTTGATATTAAAAAATAAGTAGCTTGTCAAAACGCGTTTTCTGTATGGAGTGACAGCCCAGTGGTTGCAGGCAAACGGTGGCTCAGGGAGACTCAGGACTGACCGGTGTGAATGGCGCAAAAAAGAAGAGGCCTATGAGGTCATAGGCTATGACCAACAGCGAATGGTATGGGCTAAATAGAATCGAATAGAGAATAGAATAGAATAGGTTGGAATAGGTTGCCTGGTAGAAATTGCTACCTTAGCAATAAGGCCGCCTTTTGACGCTTCTATTTTGTTCTGTATTGTTTTCTGTATGCTGTGTCTTTTGTCAATAAAGTATATTGTATTACTAATATAATATAATAATATTCAAAAACAGATATTCGCTACTCGATTCGCCGAATTTACGATATGAAATCCTTACTCAAACTGGCTTCAGTTATTAGATTTCAGGATTATTAAATTAATGAGTATTGGAATTCAAATTAGTTTAATATTGCGGGTTAGTGGAAATAATGTACTGATTTACTGAAATGTTCACTTGACTCTAGTCTAGGACATATTAGCAGATACTGACTACACGTTTTTAGGGTTCCGTACCACAACAAAATAAAAAAACGAAACCCTTTTAGGATGACTCGGGTTTCTGTCCGTCTGTAAGTATGCAATAGTTATTCTAAAATTATAAATTTTAAGTAAACTAGTTATAGCAAAAATGTTTGGTTGGGTAGCATCAGATTGGTTATCGGTTGATAATATTGAAATTCAAAATTCAAAATGTTTTATTCGAAATAAGATTACACAAAGCACTTTTTGACGTCAATTTTAAACCAAGGTTGGCTCTCGTCTCACACTAATGAAATGAAGAATAAACTCTTAAAATTTAAAGAGGCGATGCGATATTAGTCTGAACAGAACTTGTGATTATTCTCTTTGGTCACTATCAAATAAGAACTTAAAATGTCGTGTAATAAACATTTAAATGTTGTGACAAATTTAATTTCCTGAACCACTAATCAATATTATATTATGAAAAAAGCATTATATATTACAAAGCTACCGTGTTGTTTTTGCTGTCGAGAAAATTGGCCCTCGACCGCCCTCAATCTAAACCTGTCGTCTCACATAAATCAGTGTTCAAAACCGGGCTGGGCAAAAGAAAAACATCATGGCGGCAATGACGTCACGCTATTTTTCATCCGCCTGTCGACGCCACACTGCATTACGTTATGATTACTCCAATCACAAGTATGTTTTATTTAGTACTAGCGACCCGCCCCGGCTCCGCACGGGAAAATGGTTATTGTGGGTTATCCATCAGTATATTATGCATGTATTATACATATAAATCTTCCTCTTGAATCACTCTATCTATTTAAAAAAACCGCATCAAAATCCGTTGCGTAGTTTTAAAGATTTAAGCGTACAAAGGGAGGGACATAGGGACAGAGAAAGCGACTTTATTTTATACTATGTAGTGATGATGTATGTATTTTTTATGTGGTTCTCTTAGAATTGAGTCAACCCAATACCAATATTTCACTGGCGACAAAGACAAAAAACGAAGGGGACGCAGTTATGCGCAAGAGTGAGCGCGGTGTATTTGTATCTCATCCTAATGCATAACTGCGTCCCTTTCGTCTTCTGTATCTTCTGTCGCCAGTGAAATATGTTCCTAAAGAAAAGTATCAAGTCTATGTAATCATATCAACCAAAACTGCAATCCCCATCCGGCCGACAATAATCCCTTTTGATCAATATTTTTTGGATATTGAAACATTTAATGTTATTTTGTAAACTACAAAATTACTAAAGAATGTATTTTTTTTTATAAAGAGCCTGAAAATTATTTGTAAATCTGGGTTAAAAACTAATACTTAACATTTTTTATTTGTAATATTTCTATGTTTATTTGTTAACTTGTTAATATCTTATTAAAACCTAAACTCCATACAGATATAACATAAAAAACAAACTGATTTATATCCTTAATCCGTCTCACTTGAAACTCAAATGCTTTCAAGCAATAATTTAAAAAGTCTCCAAGTACCTATTTGATTTATTTTATTTCTTAACAAGTATTACCATATTATAAGTATTCGTTCGTATTAAAAAACGAGTGATACACGTTAGTTGGAATTTCAAAAGTAATTTATACTTGCCAACTCATTTTAACTTTTTGCAGAGAAAGTTCCTACGAATTTTTTTTTTAAAAAAACGTCTATAAATCTTTACTGCACACCAGTAAGAATAAAAAATACAATCTAAAATAATAAACGAGTACAAATGAGCGGCCTTATTGCTAAGGTAGCAATATCTACCAGGCAACCCGTTTTCAATAATATAAAAATCGCTACCATGCTTGTTTTGGTTGTATTGCATGGTTTTTCATAATCTTAAATAGCCACTTACCATTGCGCAAGGTAACTTTACAATCTTACCATTGCAAATAAATACTCGCAGAAGGTAACTTAAAGTGAGAAAACTATCGTATAGTACTGTGATTTAGAGAATATGGTTCCAGGTTCTAAATAACACCTGCGGATAATTTAAAAGGTTCAGAAGTCTAGAAAGGCGATAGTAGGTATATTAACTGGAAATAGGACGGAGGTTTGATTCACACCGAACATTTTGACTTACATCGATATCATTTTGTTTGAACTGGCGGACCAGCGGTCACCTTATGAACGTAATTACTGTTTTTTTAAGTTGACCTAATCTTGTGTAGAATTAGTTAGTATTCAGTATTTTTTCCATATTTCACCTTTGTAATAACACTTATACTTCACTAAAATTGCCATAATAATATGAAGTAAAGCAACTATAAGGTTCCATTCACATACATTCGTTGTAATTTTTCAAAGTCAAACCCTAAACATAAATCGCGATCTTTTTCCTTCACATGGGAACCGAAAAGGACAGGAGGTGAATGAATCTAAAGGATAATAATATTGAAAATAACATTTCAGCTGTCAAAAGACGTAATTTTAGTCGGTTGTTTTCGCTATGTGATTAACGCGTTAAATTGATGTGTGAAGTCTTGAAAACTTAACTGCAATTTGTTGACATTTTGTATTAAAATTGTATATAGGACGTAATACTTTAAATTTTATGTTAGAAAGTTATAAATAACTAAAACCAGAGCAATTATGCAGTTATTTTACATTGATTTAATGTAATAATCAGTAGCGATAAATATTTATGTACGCTGTCTTAAGATATTATTTAAGTTATTTTTATTAGTTAAGTTATACTTATTTAAGACTCAAATAAACTCAGCTCTAACAGAACTAATTAAGCAAGTTAAGTGTTCAAAGGACGCATATAGAGCGTGAAATCCGACTAAAGCCAGGGCCCGGGGGAAATACGGAAAGAAAATAAGCTTACCATACAGGCTGTTCTATTCTAGTAAAATAAAAAATAAATACGTGCACCAAATTTTAACTCAATCGGTCTAGTAGTTTTTGAGAAAATGGCGCTGGCAGACGGATGAACGGTCAGACAGAAGAGGGTTCCGTTTTTATCTTTTTGGCCATACGGAACCAAAAAAAAAACAATTCAATTTTTTTATACGGCTTCTTATAACACATTCACAAGCAAGTCAGCAAGCTCAAACAAATAATAATGAGTGCAAAACACGCCTTTTCAAAGAAAAAATAATATTTTGTAGTAATGTAATAAATAAGTAAGTTTAGTAACGTCATTTCATTACTTTACAAAAAAATTACTGAAACTCAAAGCAATCACCTAGCAAAGCGTGGCCTGAGACCATTACTGTTAAAATAAATTTAATTAAGACACAGTTAAAATAAATAAAATTAATCTATACCTAGGTTCGTTAGAACGAAGAAATAATTTAGTTACATTATATATTGGTCTATACTATATACTCGTAGTCTTCATTTCAGTTTAAAAAAATCACACACCGGTAGCAAATAAAGAAATTATTTATAGTTTAAAGTGAAAATAACGAATAAATAATCAAGATCAAAATTGAAAATAAACAAAACAAAACCTTTGTCGACTGACCCACCGTATATTTTCCACAAAGAAAATAAAAGAGTCGTGTGGCGTGATCAATTACGATAACGTAGTTTTATACTTATAGCGAAGGGCGCTATCGGTTACATCTGGCGCCGATTGGCCCATTACCCCATTTTAATAACTCTTTTGTACTTTCCACTGTTATTTTTGGACGACTTGGCACGACTTTCTAGCAATTAAATGTTCCTACTTATTATTAACCCCCGTCGAAAAAGAGGGGTGTTATAGTTTGACGCGTATGTCTGTCTGTCTGTGGCATCGTAGCTCCTAAACGGATGCGCCGATTTTGATCTAGTTTTTGTTTTGTTTGCAAGGTGTCATAATCGAAAGTGTTCTTAGCTATAATCCAAGAAAATATTTTCAGCCATTGGAAGATTATCAGCAGGTTTTACAAAACTATCAAATAAATAGGCCCCATTACGTTGTCAAAATTAATAAGCCTTTTCAAATTTTTAAGGGAGCATTTTAACAAAATTTTTGCTGAAAGCCAGTAATTAACTGCGCTCATTTTTGCAACTCACTCTCGTCAAACGCAGTAATTTAAGTTACGCCATTTTGTTTATTACAAACTCCATTTTTAACTTAAAGCGCCAGCATTTTTTCTTAATCCTAATTATTTAAAACTGTGAAACATAAATCCAATGTTTATAAAATCTTTTGTGGAAAGTGCTAGTACTATAATGTTGAACGATGTATAGTAAAAGGGCTAGGTTCTTAATTGAAGTACTAATTAGTAGGTTAGGTTAGGTTAGTTGGCTGCGACAAACTATATTACTTAGTTGTAACACGAACAAACACAAATCGTTCATTACCAGCTCATATATTATGTCCCCACAGAAGGACTCAAGCCTTACAAGAATTTAGGGTGAATAGGCCTTAGTTGATCACGCTGAGGTAGAATTGGTTAGTCAATTTTACACACAAAAGTTCCTTACGATGTTTTATTTCACCGTAAAGAGCGTCCAATAAACGAATTATATAAATTCGAAAATTGAAACTGCATGCAACATAAATTTTGTTAATATCCTTTCTATACTAAAAAATAATAATTTACTCAACCGCAAATTGTAAAAAAATCCAACAAGGATTCGGAAGTTTTGTAGTTTTGATTAGATTACGTTTTTAACGTTTAAAGATGTAGGCATTTATTTTTATCTGAACGTCTACGCCTATTCCGTTACAATACAAATACCTTATTTATATTTTTTGTGATTTGGGATGTACGTACTCGTAGGTGATATTCGGTTTAAAGTACAAATACTTAAAGCTTTCCCAAATTATGCTAAAAGAATTAACTTCTATCCCGCTTTGCTCTGTGGTACCTTGTGATAAGATAGATTTCTGGTTCAAAAATAAAATAAAACTTGAGAGAAACCGTAGGTAGCTGTTTTCAACAAGAGAAAACCACATTTTCCTTGCTCAAATCTAAAAATAACAGTAGCGTGGTGTGATGTTCCCCCCTAGCCAGTCATATATCCTATCCCTTACGTTGTGTAGCTTATGTGACTATCTATGTTTTCAAAGATAGTGATTCGTGATCGTCTAATAATTTAATTAAGAAATTGTCGTGATCGTCTAGAATTAACTTCAAAATGTTGTGATCTTCTAGGATTAGTTTGTGAATTGCTTAGTTAAATAAAATATGAATTGTAATACTTATATCTGCCCCCGCATGTAACTAAATTAAAATAAAAAGGTAATCTAAGACAAAGTTCTGGCAAACAAATTGAACTTTGTTATTTGTGCAGTATCAGTGTCACTGCGTGAACACCACACACCTAGTCTCTCGCCCTTTGGTATGCATCCTAAAGCCTAGGTTCCCCAGAATGTCTTACAAGCCAATTGACAAGGAGGGACCTCAGCGGAAATGCTGACTACAGCAACACCTCTACTATGCTACTTAACCTCAAGCGAAGTTTCCGTGTGAACAACTTCCTAACTCGCCCTCTGGAATGCACGCCCACGCCGAAACTGAGAATGACTTACTGTCCAGTTGACAAGGAGGTCCAACAGAAGTATCCACAGCAGCGACTCCCCTTGTAATGTTGTCGTTCTTCTGGACTCTGTAGACTCGAGCAACTGCATACACCTCTTTGATAGCACCTTGGTTGTATATTTTATGTTACGTAACTCTTATTATTATTATTCTTTATATATTCTGTATCTCTAGGTCAGACCTGAGTACAGTAGCTGCCTCTGAGTATATTCATGTGTAGTGTGTGTGTTTGTATGCATACGTTATATATATTCCCCCTTTATATTTTTATATGTGTGATTGAGTGGCCACTCTGGAGGTCAGCTATAGCGCTTTTTATTATGTAAGAACTTGTGCGGAAGAAAATGTACTTCATATACTTGAGTGCTGACAGAGCCTTTAATCAATGAAATTAGTTAACAAGTTTAACTAATTTCTCAAATCAAAATTACTACTTTACTATTAATATGAAATGTCACGTGCAAAGGCAAATATGTATTTAGATTATGAAAATTTGTTGTATAATTCTCTATGTTAATGGTATTGATTATTTAAGTATGTTTATATTGTATTATAATCTGATGAAACGTAACGATATTATACTATCAATTTTCATTATTGATTAAGCAAGACTCGAAAAATTTAAGAATGTAAATTGTGAGAATTGTTTTACTCAGGATTGATTCAGTATTGCAACGTTATTATTATTTAAGGATGTATAAGTTAAAACACAAGTAATTAGGTTAAAATATTTGTATATTATTCTCAAAAACTGTTTTTTGAATTTAGTCTACTTTTAAATCAAAGAATCCGAAGATTCTTTGACTCCCAGTTCCGTTACTAGGCCCAAAAACCTAAGAGGAGGAAAAACTGAACGGGGAAATGAAAAAACCCCCTAGGCCTTCTTACCTATCATAACCCTAATTGCATTAATATAATGCTGTACAAATATTTACAATGTTGGTATATTCAAAGTGTTTGGATATCTTTGCATTACGTATGTACAATTTAGGTAAGAGAAGATCTTATGATATAATTATCTATTCTTGGATCTCTATGATTTTAGAACTTTACTCCACTCGGTAAAATTTCTGTTCTAAGTTATTTGTTAATAATTTAAGGTATGTATTTAAATAAGGTTCGTTCTTTAGTTAAATTAGTCGATAGATGACCAAGAATAGATTGTACAATTGTTGTACACTTATCTGTTAAACTCCAGCGCAGAGGAGAGGCCTCACTTCACGTTTTCTTTGGCACTTCACTAAATAGAGTCCAAAAAGTCCTTTTATAATTTATCACTAAACTTGTTTAGCAAAATTCACTTGTTCACTGGAATAATTTAGGAAACTATTCCACTATATCGCGGTCCAACGTTGACTGCCCTTGCTTCTCCCTTGTCTCCAGTCGAAGCCTACGGTTCCCGTCGCACCGCCTATCTTTTACAATATTTTATCTATAAGCTTTTCTATTGGTCCGTTGCGCCCGCGCACTGGAGGGATGGTCCCGCAGCGTGCGGCGCACCCCCGCAGATGCCTTGCAGGTAGCTGCTGACGTCACTCAGGGAAGGCGTGAATTCCCCGCGCGTAGTTCAGCACACCGCTCCCCCTGCCGTCGTCTTTGGGTAGCAACTGAAGTCTCCCAAGACTAAACTTCTTTCAGATTTTCTGTTTTATCGCCAGTACTCCATATAGGTAGCCTGGAATCTAGAAATACATTCCTTTGCGTAATCCATTTCTTAACATATTTATATTAGGCATGACCTTTGCATACAATGTTACAAAGTCGGCATAATAACTTTAATCTCTTATTACTTTAGTGTGGAATCTCATATTAATTATTTAACTTCCACTGTAACATAATATTATAACACAACTTTGCGAGATAATCAGTATTTTACTGATTCAATCACCTATCTCCTTACATAAATAATTACAATACTAGCTTTCATTGATATTTATAAACATGAACGTAGTCATGTGTTGAGATAAGGTTTATGCCTTACCATTATTTTAGACACAATACATCTCAGTAATAGTTCTTTAGGTTTAATTTATTTGTTTAAGAATATAATGGTTGCTATGCATTCTCAAATATTCTCTTCTGACATCTGGCGGGTGTAAGAGCTTTGTTTCGGTTCGGGTTTCTCGCCATCTCTACATGTGTTTGCAATAAACTATAGAAACTCCTTTGACCATTGTGTTTCTTTCCTGCAATTTCCCTAACGATGCCGACTTCCCGGGGTGTTTTAGTTGTTTATGAGACTATTCCTATTATTTTAAAATTGGTTTACGATCGGTAGACAAAAGTCTTTGGCAAGTTTTAAATTTTTATAGATGCCGAATGTTCATCCCTAAGGAAATCCCAGCTATTGTAAACGTATTATTTTACCGTCTTCCCACGCTTGTTTTTATGGCGCTTTATGTGCCATCACATCGGGTGCGGGCGGAGAGTAAGTCAATACAGACAATTTGAGACCGTCTCAACTTGTTAGGAGAGTCGAAAATAACTTGTCGACAGTTCTTCATTTCAACATCTTAATTGTCTAAATAATGCTGCAGCTTGAAAAATCTGTGCTTGGTTGCTTACTTTCTGTGTGGGCTTCAAGGTTAGCTTTAAGGAGACTAGCTGTGGAACCTGCCAGGGTGAGAGAACCGAGCTTATGTGGATTCGCATTTAGAACTGAATATCTTTCACTGAATTAACATATTGATTTGAAATCTCATAAGATAAATTTTGAGTCAAATTCGATATTTTGAACTGTAAAAAAAAGTGTTCCGAAACAATATCTTTCACTACATTATCCTGGTAGAATTTTTACAAAAGCTGATATCAGAATTATTGAGATTATGACTATATAAAAATAACAATGATACAATAATAATGATAATGATACAGACCTAGCCTAGTATAGGAGTCAGACACCCTTTTTAACTGGAAAATTAATTATTATTATATTATCAACGATATTTAAAATCTGTTAGAGATACCGAAATGCACTAAAGAACGTTGTATAATGATAATAACAGTATTGCCATCGTAATGGCATATTAAATAAAATGATACTACCAAGATGCGCTGATAGCCTTTCGGGGGATATAATTAGGGTCAAACCTTATTAAAATTGTATACAAGGGTGGAATTCCAAATGAGTAGGGTTCCCCTCTCCACTTGAAATATTTCAGAATTTTATTCTTAAACCTCTTATAAAAAGGAATTAGAAAAAAAGTTAAAAAAATATTTAGATTATTTTCCTTTAACAGACAGTCAATAAAATAAAAATAAAAGAAATTGTCCGTTTTCAAAAAGCCCACCCATCTTTGATTTAGTTTTGTTATTGTTGTTCATAGATTTAATATAAGGTGTAGCTACTGTTACCCTATCATGCAAATAATATACTACTTGTACTTTTTGACGAATGAAATTCCCTCTCATAGAAAAATTATAATAATAAACGCATTCATAAAAAAAAAAATACACAGTAGTAGTTGCTTGCTTACCGTGTGGGTTTTAAGGTTAACCTACCTCACAAACCCTGGTGTCGGAATTATAGAACCACCTACAGTGTATTTTCTATATAATATTTGTATCAAATTACGAATTAATAAAAGAACTAATATCATATAATCACCATAAAACTGTTACACTCATGAAATCTTTATATTGATTGAACAATATATTATATTTCTTCGAAATGTGTAAGAGATCCGCAAATGAACATAATGCATTTTCTCATGATTAATTTTAATAGATATTTAATTCATTAATTTATATTTTATAAGCTATTAATACGATTTTCTGTATGACTAAAATGTTCCGTTCAGTTAAGTTAAAGCTAAGTTTTAAGTTCAGTTAAGTAAGTAGTTTTGGCACGCTCCTGTGATTTAATTTAAACTTTCATAATTTAACGGTTTTTATGAACTGAAACCTTGAAATAAAGCAACTTATTCCTACAAATAGAAAAATGCTGAACAGTTTTGTGACGCCCAATTTCTTTTAACACGTTTTCTGCTTCCACATATTTCTTTTACGAATGTAGAGTTCTAATTTTGTTCCCAGTTTAGAATTAAAATAATTTAACTTCGTAATGTATTTTAAAACGGATCTTAAGTATAATGTTATGCGCGACAATTACTTACAATATCACAATTTTACACATAGGATGTCGCAAGTACGGCCAAATGCAAATGATTCTGTTCCTTATTTACTGAACTTAAGAACGGTGTAAAGTTCAAAATTTTAGTTTAGCGTACTCTTGATTGTATTGTATAAAGCGATAGAGTAACGAAAGAGCAGCAAAACAACCTTTTAAAATATAAACAACAGCAAAAGTGATTTCGAAATTAATTCTAAAATTAACTAAACTGTTCATTTCCATAAGAAAAACACCTGTACTGTCAGCAGTCAAACTGTTAACTTTATGAGAAAACTATTCTATGCTACGTTAGTTCAACCGAGCTCAAATTGCGATGCGCTTGGAATTATTCCAAATATTGTTGGATCGAACTATACGAATAGAATTTCATGTTTTTCATTCAATTTTCACCTTACACGGTAATTTTATGAACACGCACCCACATCATCATCATCATCTAAGCCTGTAGACGTCCACTGCTGGTCAAGGCCTATCTCCACAATGATCGGGCCTGCTCTGCCCGCATCCAGCAGCTTCCCGCGACCCTCACCAGTTGATCGGTACACCTCGTGGGGGGCCTGCCCACACTACACACACCCACGGCTGTTAAAAAATATCTACCTTTCCTTTGAATGATTTATTTGCAAAATTGCAGAGAAATGTTGTACAAAAAATTGGTTGCGACCATAAAGACCTGCCGGAAAGCTATTATATTATTAAAAAAATATATCTTGTTAGAGCAAAGCCAGTCACTGAATTCAACAAGGTTGTGTGTGTGTGTGTGTATACCTAGTAGCTGGCTGTGTACGACAGAAGTGAAATTGCAGTATTTTGTCACATTCAACTTTGTTGGCAGGAGCTAGCTTGCGGCCAATATTTTTGTAAAAGCCGTTGTAAATCTTAGCAGACACGTTGGTAAACTTTGAAAATGATGCTGCTGCTAATACCAACTTGCTGGAGCAAATGTGGAACATATTTTTGAGTTTTTAAAACATTAAAAAGTAAACCTTTTAGCAGAAACTGAAATATATTTACCACTTTTAGATTTAGAAACAAGCTTTTAAATGGAAATGTTAGTTTTGTAATTAATTGAGATATAAACTGTTATCGAATTATGAAGATTTTTTATTACAAAGTAAATTACCTTTAAAATATATAATACTGTTTTGTACCTGTTATTAATAATAGTTACGCCAAGTGATTTTTCTCATGACATATACTATAAAAAACGAAAACGAAAAATAAAAAATGAAACCATGGCGTTGCTGTAAATTTTATTCTAATTACTAGTAACCACACGGCTCTCACCCTATTCAAATATTTGCTGGAAAATTAATGAAATTTTATAAGCACGACTTAATTTAAATTTTAAATTTTGAAGCTCTCTCTGCTCTTTTTTGCTATTGTTGTTCGTGAAGACCAACTACTTAGTTTATAAGTTAGCATTTGTAGAGAAAATCTAGGTCTTCACGTAAAGTTAAAATTTAGAACACACGTTGTGTCGGTGACATAAATGCAAGAACCGTTGGTTTTCATTTAGGAAGCGAGGATTTTAGTCTCGTAACGTAAGTAATCTTGGTATTCAATTTTGGATATATTCGTACAATAACTTTACGTACCGTACTTTTTTTTTTCAAAATAGAAAATTCTAATATACCTGGTTAATCCACAAAAGTCAAAGTAAAACATGGACAACACAGGAACCAACCGGAGCGGGAGTCTTGTGTGCGTCGTACTACTGTACTATATTATACCGTACCGTACTGTACTTTATTTTAAGAAAACTTGCACATAAAACATTATAAAAGAAATCGACCAATTACTATCTTCGGATGTAGTCGTTATGACACCAGGGTTTGTGAGGTAGATTAACCTCAAAACCCACAAGCTAAGTATTAGTATCGACCAATTCGAGCGATTACTACATATTTAATGAAATCTTATCAACAGCACACCAGCAACTATTTAACTAAACTAATCCAGTCATATAATTATTTTACTATAAACTGCGGCCGGCTTATACTTATCAGTCTAGTCAGATTTAAAAGCTTTATGTCAGCTATGTGCTGCCATATAACTATATTCCTTGATATTTAAATACATAAGGTCTGTTTTTATTTAAATGTGACATCCATATAACAAATGAGAAACAAAACAACATTTACGCACTCGCAAATTACATCACTACTTACACATTAGATGCTACATAAACTAGATCATTACTTTGTTTATCTATCTAAGTGATTGGGCTATTAGAGCTAAAACACTCTAGTAAATTAAATATCCATTGGTTATAATCGATGTATCACATAATAGCTATCATGTAATATCTAGATAGTGTCGTCATCAGTCATATAGCCTAAGGTTTGGTGTCTATCAGCCTGCTAATAGAATCAAATTCATTATGAGAGAGAATAAGTTATAAAATCCCGCTGCATACCATTTCTAAGTTCTCAAAAACGACGCATTCCATTTCAATTAAATTTGTTTTTGGGTATGAAAAAAAACGACCTAGATATGTTTCATTATGTAGAAAGAAACACGTTTTTGGGATTTTAAAAGTAACAAATTCAGTATTATTTAGTTTAAAGTTTTAAACACGCTAACTACGTAATTTATTTCCCTAAAAAATCAATAGATGGCGCTATTAGTCATTCCGCCGGGAAAGATGTAACTTCCACTTTTTTTTGATGATTGTGTTGGTTAAATTCATTACATTAGGAAGGGTAAATAACAAGTACTACCCGGACGAAGTCGCGGGCATCAGTTAGTTTGCAAATAAAATTTGATGTTCATTGCGTGAAGCTTCATTTCACAACTTCAATTTGCAAATAAAATTTGATGTTCATTGCGTTAAGCTATTATTTTTAACTGTAAACTATTACATTAGCATCTTATTGGCTACGTAATGTATTTCGAATGCTTGTTTGTTTATCGGTTGGTTGGTTGCAGTGTACATCATACTTCATATAATACTATAATAATAATAATAATATTATAAATAGGAAAGATTTGTGTTTTTGTGTGTGTGTATGTTTGTAATGAATAAACCCAAAAACTACTGACCCGATTTCAAAAATTCATTCACCATTTGAAAGCTACATTCACCTTGAGTAACATAAGCTACCTTTTATTGCGAGAAAATTCCTCATTCTCACGGGAAAAGCGGCTAACGCGGGTGGAGTCGCGGCGGAAAGCTAGTTAAATGTAAATTGTAGTATTTTTCTGACGAAAGCTAGGTCGCCTGACTTGTTCTAGACTACGTCATCTTCTGGGAGTGTCACCGCTATGTTGCATGGTGCATTTTTTAGTTTGATACAATACTGATTTCACTGAGTTTTCTTTTAGACTTATTTTACTTTTAAATTGTCATAAGTTACTTATCAAACTGCCCAGCAAAACCCCTAGTCGGTGACTAAACTTTTTTTATGAGATGTGTGTATTTTCAATTAGTTGAAATTTTTTTTTGTTACTTTGTTATCGAGCCACTCGGTGGGGACATATTATAATGAGCTATAATGATGATGATTACATTTCTGACAAATTAAAACATTTGTCGGTTTCTGTGGCGAAGAAATCGCAGCAAGAAACTAAAAAAAATCCCTAAATGAAAATTGAAGTTTGAAAAAACTCAACGTAAATATTTCGTACAGACCTACTTAGTTTTTTATAGCATAAAAACTATGAAAAGGTAAGCGGCAAAAGTCAATTTCATTTTTTTATATTTTTGATAAGTGCTCTAGAACAGAATTTTTTCATTTTCCAAATGAATGGATAACGATCAAACGTATTAACATGTGAGAATCTTTTTTTTAAAAGAAGAAACAAACAGTAAAAGTTTTACAATATTTTTTTCGTGGCACACTGGCCGAAATGTCGTCGGTGCTACCGCCGGTATTACCTCGTCAAGTCCCCGGCCACGACTCGAGTTGGCCACCAGCCAGCGCACTATTTCATATTTCACTACTCAACCCCTATATTTGACGGTCGAGTGAAATAATCTGCAACTTAATTTTAGTAAGTGCCTAATATGAAATCCAAAACATTTTGCATTTGAATTTGATTATAAATATGGCAAAAGCGTCGGTGGCCAAGTGGTAAGAGCCGTTGAATTGGGGAGGCACGGATTCAAGCCTCGCCACGTATCAACGTGTTGTGTGTGAAGTCAACCAACATTGAGTCAGCGTAGTCAACTAAGGCCTATTTACCCAGATTTCAGGGTAGGCTTTAACCTCTCAGTTGAAACATTATGGGCTGTTAATCGCGTGGGAATTACGGGAGTAACGCCTGTGGGGTATCTTAAGCCAAATCTTCTGTATAGAAAACTTTTATGTTACTTTTAAAGCTTTCATGGTTTTCGGGCACCTACACAAAACATGTTACACGGTTATAATAACAATTCAAAATGAAAAAGAAACCGCAGAAATATAAACAACTCTTAAACTTCTATTCTAAGGGAAAGGCTACTTGTACTGCTAGGCAAGGCAAATAGTATTGTGTAGTGGTAACAAAACTAAGAACGTGCGCGCTAGGTGGCGCTGTCTGCGAACAAATAAAGTACCGTTTGAAGCTGTTTGGTGCAGAAATGTCGTCTGTACTGGCAGCACAAATATTCTACACGTAAAAAATAGCAAAATATTAAATAAAATTTGGAACATAGAGTAAGAGTTATCACACATCTATATAATAAAACTGTAGAGGTTGAAAATCTATTAAAAAAAAAAAAAAACCGAGTCAGGAGGATGTAAAAAGTGATAATATAGGACTTAACCAGATTTTTGTAGAAATGTTTGTTTCTGTATTTGTCTGTTTGTACGGGCTAATCTCCAATACTGTAGGACCGATTTGAATGAAATTTTGCATAGTGGTACCTTTATATCCCCGGTCAACATTTAAGATAGTTTTCACCGCGGGAAAATATATCATTCCTAGAGCAAACTGCATGGAAAAGTCAAAAAACAACGCGGGCGGGCGTAGCCGCGGGCGGACAGCTAGTAAGATTAAAAAGTTTAAGAACTTCATAGTGTAACTGGTGACTTAGTAAATACTAAAATAACACGCTCAGTCAACGGCTTAAAGCAACTTTCGCAAAGAAACTTTTCTGTACTATTAAAATGACTAATTTATATGAAACAGTAATTAACACCTGTTATTAATGTACATGATTGCAAAAATAAATGAATATGAATATGAATATGAATATGAATTTTTTTTTCGTTCCCGAGAAAAGTCACTTGTATGTCCTGACTCTTGTTTTTATTCATATAAATACATCAGTATCTATATAATTTAACATATTCAAGTCATTTTAGCAGAAATTCAAATAGTATTTTAAACTGAACATGAAAGGTAAACCTTTTAGTCTATTTTACTCAAAACTCAAAAAGCTAAATTGTTTGAACAAGTAATATTTTCTGTTAAAAGTACTTAAAAATTAACAGAATTCAAATTATACTTTATGTGAACTAACCGTATTTACGTGGAAAACCCTTTTAAATAATTCCTAATAGGTATAAAAGCGGAGTATCCATATATTTTATTCTGCGAAACTTGGGAACAGCCCTAGGGACGGAGAAGACGTATCACCACGCGTTTAAATAACGGATTCCCTTAATGAAAATTGAAGTTTGGAAAACTTTATGTAAAAATTTCGTACAGACAGACACACACGTCAAACTTATACCACCCCTCTTTTTCGTAGGGGGTTAAAAAGGTAAGTGCTAAAAGTGAATATCTTTTCTGTTATCCATATAATTGTTAAAGGTGCTCGAGAACAGAATTCAGCCCATTACGAGTACATCCAGAACAAATATTGAAATGAGTTAGTAAAAAAATTGGCTTTTGATGTCATATTTTTATAACAGTAGAACTTATACAACCATTGCTCAAAATAAGCAGGTTAATTCAACTAAGTAACTAGGTCCCTCATTTTATTAAAAATAACCTAATAATTTAAGCAAGAATAGTTCCAATCTGACCGCTCAACTATGACTAGACCCTGATCAAAAAGCTACTTCACCGAATACAAATTCTCCTCACAGAGTAAAACCCCAACCACAATATTATTGGAAAAAATCATGCATGCAGAAATGGTATCAAAAGCTGCGAACCGTACCAGAAGCAGTGAGGGGGAAAATGGAGGCAGAAGACTTGAAGGGGGAGGGAAAAGAAGGGGGGAAGTCGCATTTGACAAACGAGTTCCGAGTTTCGACGGTATCATTTGTTGGTTACGTCATAAGTAGAATTGGCTGCAATTTAAGTTTGATTCCCATTTTTGGGACACTTTTAGGATCGTGTAATGTACGAGTTTAAGATGTTTGAAAGCGTTGCGGTTCAATTTTAATAAGATTTCAAAGTCAATCAAAAAGTAACCAAATCTAGAATTAAGAGCATTTTAAGGAAATGTTCAGTCAATATTTGAAAGCTCGGTCGCAGCGCATTTCTAAAATACGGAAACATGCAAAATTGCAGTGCGAAAAAAAAATTTTACGACAGGATCAAATCCGCCGGCCCAGCTAGTAAATAAAAAAAAAACAACGTCAGCTAAAGTTTTTATGAAACGTCATTCACAGGTATGTACAGGGGATGCCAAACACAAAATAAATAACAAAGAGTTGAGCAGAACACGATCGGGGTCGAAAAGTAATCTCGTGTTGGCCGCACGCGACCGAGTTGATTGCAAACACCACTGGATCGAGTTGTCATTCTTTGATATGGGTTTGAAAGGTGGGATTTTTTTTATTACAGTATGTAGTTATGTTCATGTGAAAGAGCGGAGCATTCCCACTACGATTATTCATAATTACTTACTGTGAAGCTTCAGCACCATTTTATAAATGTAAACTTGAGCAATAACATATTTTTCTTTTTTTTTATTTACAGGAAAAAGCTACCATCAAGGCAACCAACCAATGTGATTGCTTACCTTATTGGTCAACTTTATAGTTGTGACGCTAATACAAGCGTTTATTCCAATGCTAGACTAATGTTAATCCCAAGGTACGTATTTTTTGACAATTCCTCTACTACTTAGCTAGCGATATACAAATAGTTGGTTTTGATAAAAATTAAAACTGTGCCATAAATACTAGTCTTAAAAGCTGTAGTCGTGAAATTTTAATCTTAAATAGGTAGCTTGTCATTCCTATAACGAGTAAATATAAAATTTATGGTCATTTGCTCGCACCATCGTCGTATTCGAAGTAAGATTTTACAAATCACTTTTCGACGTCGAGGCGGGTTCACAATTTGTAATCATGATAAATATGAATAAAATTGCAAAATAAACGCTTGGCCAAAGTGCGCCACAGATATTTACTGAAGATTAGATAGGTTAATTTACTGTTTTGTTTTTGTACAAGTTGCCAAAGAGAAATCGTGCTAGAAGTGACAACTGTAAAAATTTGTACTCTACTTTGACTACATATTCTTAATCTGCCTAGATAGCTATTAAGACGACACTTACATTTGGTGGTGTCATTGATCTGGTACTGGTACTTATAAACAGATTGGTGGTAATTTATCGTAAAAATTAAATAGAGTTTTATATAGAATTAAGTATAACGCTTACAAGCGTTACTGAGGACAGAGAGCCAGTCCTATGTAATATAATAACATAGAACTTTTATAACACGAAGATAACAGGATAAGTTTTAGCAAACTTAATAAGGGTTTGAAAGGCGGGTGCTGTTATAAAACTCTCGTAGAAAGCTTAGTAGATCGATACTGAACGTTCTAGAGATTTGAACTAATCACGAGGCGTCTTGCTCTAGGCTCTAGATATTGTTAAACAGTAATGATAAGTTAGTAAATGGTCGTAGTTACTGCGACCGTTAGAGTATATATTTCAATTTAAGTACACAACATGATACTTTTATTGTTTACTAGTTTTCCGCCGCGGCTACGCCCGCGTTAACAGTTTTTCCCGTGTAAATGAATAATTTCCCGCGGTTAAAGATAGCCTATGTTACTCCCCGAGGTTTATTATATGTTATGTCAAGTTTCATTGAAATCGGTTCAGTAGTTTCGGAGTATTTCATTAGAATAAAACCAATAACTTACAACCTATTTAACACCATTACAATATAACATAACAGATGCAACACACACAGTACCACAGAAATGTGCTTAAAGAGTACATCTTCCTTTTCAGGCATCGAGTAAGTTAATCGAGCAATGCAAACAGACAAACAATCAAAATATCTCCTCTTTATAATATTAGTACAGATACCATTGTTTGTATATGTATAATGGTCTATTGTATACTAAGTGTATTTTTTTCTTGTCCTTTTTCACTCTGAAATTAAGTAACTGATTGACCTTTTTTGTACAGAAATAGATAGAGGTCTGGGAAGTGGAATAAGCTACTCCTTACCAAAGGAAAATATCTCATTTCGACAAGAAAAGTAGTTAACGAATGAATATATCCTCACCCGTTTCAGTTGTATGGGTATAAACCCATAATTATAAATGTTTTGCTGTTGAGCGGTTCTGCTAATAAGCATTATCTTTATTTTTCGCTTTAACAGCCTTGACTAAAGCTACCATTTATGAATTTAATATTCACAACGCTTGTTGTTTATATTGATTTTGCTTCAGTTCATTGGAAACTAAATTAACAATTCAATTGTACTTTAAGTGGAATAAATATAATATTAAGTACTTAAATGTGCACGCGATTAACTAATTTAAAATTATTTATATAGAAAGATTATTCAGTTATTTATGTGACAGAGTCGACACGCAACTAATTATCATAAATTTTATATTATCTACAGATCTGATAACTTTTAGGGTTCCGTACCTCAAAAGGAAAAAACGGAACCCTTATAGGATCACTTTGTTGTCCGTCTGTCCGTCTGTCAAGACCCTTTTTCTCAGGAACGCGTGGAGGTATGAAGCTGAAATTTATATCAATTACTCAGGTCTACTGTCCCTTGAAGCTGTGAAAAAATCAAACTTCTAAGCCAACGCAATCAAAAGATACAGCCGTTTATGCCGCAAATTTTCGACACTTGCAAGGGAATCAAAACCTACAGGGTGCTTCCCGTGAACTCAGAATCTTGAAATTTGGTACGAAGCAACGTCTTATAGCATAGATAAAGGAAAAATTACGAAATCCATAAATTTTTAGTTACATCACATAATATAATTTTTTTAATAATTTTAACCTTACTACCCATTTCCTCATAAACGCGTAGAGGTATTAAATTGAAATTCATACCAAATACTCAGGTCTATAATACCTTTAAGCTGTAACAAAATCAAACTTCTATGTCAACGCAATCAAAAGAAACAGCAATTTAAGCTGCATATTTTGAAACTCGCAAGTACTCGCAAGGGAATCAAAACCTAAAGGGTACTTCCAGTCGACCTAGAATCTTGAAATTTGGCATGAAGCAACGTTTTATAGCACACATAAAGGAAAAATTCCGAAAACCTTAAATTTTTAGTTACATTACAAAATATATATTTTTTAATAAATATAAACTTATTACTTTTTTCCTCATGAACGCGTAGAGCTATCAAGTTGAAATACTTACTTAGTACTTAGTTACTTAAACGATAAAGAGATCTTTGTCTTAAATTTATGCTCCTCCATCTTTCCCCATTGTAATGTTATGAATTTCATTTTGCAATAAGATTACCATAGTTATGACTCGATTGTCGTAATGAAAGAACTTTGTAAACCTTGCAGGTTTGTACGGAACCCTCGGTGCGCGAGTCCGACTCGCACTTGGCCGGTTTTTTTTCATAATATCAAAGTTTCGTGAAGTTTTTACGCAAACAGTAACGATTTGGGCTAATTACGTATTTCTATGAACTATTCACTCAATAGTAATAACTGTATAATATGTGTATTGTACGCAAGAGTATAAAAATGTTTTAATCAGTAATTGGAGAAAAAAAATTCTTTGGCAACTAACTGTAACTACTTAGTTTAGACTTTAACGGTATAATAATGCAACAATAAATAGGATTTGCTAAAATATAAATACGGTTCAAAAAATTACTTTCGAACCCTCTTGTGTATAAAAATAAATCTACATTATATAGACTACTAACGCGCCACGTTTACAGGTTTTCCCGTGGGAATGAGTTATTTTCCCGCGGTAAAAAGTGGTCTATGTAAGTCAATCCAGTGTGTCAGTTAACTCCATACCAAATTTTATTAAAATCGCTCCAGCCGTTTAGACGTGAAGAAGCAACAAACCCACTCACACACACACTAACAATATTTCGCCTTATTAGTGTAATTTTGCAATCGTAATGTAGAGATAATATATATTGAATTTATATATACCTACCTATGTTACTTCAGTAGAGGGTATCAACTAGCATGCACATCCGCGTTTTGGGAAATAAATCAATCGAAGCGCGACATGGTCAGTGATTTATAACTATACTTCTCGTTTTAGTTGGAAATACTCACGATGTATTCGCTAGGTACCAATTCAATACAATTTTTTGCCAAACATTCCTGCTTGCTTGCTCATCGAGTGGATTTCGAAACGTACCTCACAAACCCTGGTGTTGGAATTATAGAACCGCCTTAGGCTTCCGAAATGGCTCCTATAACGATTACATCCGTAGATAGTAGCCGGGACCGACGGCTTTGCGTGCTTCAGCACGGAATCTTTAAATAGACTTGGAGTCTTTAAATAGACTTTGGACACAGGTTGGCCGGAGCAAGGAAAAATATTCCGGTGGGGGCTCTCCAGTGGCCCTAACCTGGACTGCATGTCCGGAGCAGTACACACCATGGCCCACTTAGTGACCTGTCCTGCCTGCCCTGCCACCTGTTCTCAGCAGGACCTAATGGACGCCTCACACAACGCTGTTGAAGTGGCTAAGTTCTGGGCCGCAAATATTTAGGGTTTGTCATCGACTCGCAAAGAATAGAAGAATATTGAAATTGTCATTGTCTAGCTAGAAGATATTTTAAACTCTTAATATTATACAGAATATACTAGAAGGACAAGCGTAACATTATTTAGAATAAGATCATCTCATGTCTTACCATTCATTGGGTGTCGTATAAGGCGACTAAGAGATTTGGATGTGACAACTACACTTTATATACAAACACACTTTTTTTTTTGTTTCCATAATAAAGTCTGTCAGATTTATTAACTTGTCTTTGTTAATACATTTTGCATGTTATATTTAACTGAATTACTGATTTTCTATAAAAAATATATTTTGGAACCCACCTCGGTGTATGTTTTAAATTGAGCAGAAGCAACTACTTGTATATTTCTTTTAGTTTTATTTGCAAATGAACTAATTAAGTAAGAGAAAGTTTGGTTCCGGCGAAACTAGCGTCTTCCTCTAGTTAGTGAAAGTTTGACCTTATTTCCTCCTAACATAAGACCATGAAAACTATACGAACAAACAAACATACTTATCTCTAATCTGAAGTAAAACTCATAATATGAAGTTAAGATGTGTCTATTTATATGTAAAAAAAAACAACTTTACGAATTTTTGAGTTCTGACCAGACCGGCGAAGCTTGATTGGTCGTACGAGTACCTCAATTTAGAAAAAGAATAGTTTTGAGTTGTCATATTATGCATAGAGGAAGATTTTTTTTATTGCTTCCATCTGCTTCACACTTATTTTAGGGTAGGCGAGAGCCCCTCTGTGGGGTAGGTAATATGATTAGGCAAAGAGCTAAGAAATTCAGCGCGTTTCGCTCTAGTTACAGAAAGCCTTGTTACGTGCTTATTGTAGTACTATCTTTATACATTTACAGGCCCTGCCTAGTTTGGGGTCAGATGACCGTGTGTGAGATATCCCGCATATTTATTTATGTTAAAATAGCAATATGATAGTGGCAACGGCCGGCCAGCTAGTACGAAAATAAGTTATTTACCATCTAATTTTAACCACGCGGAGAGGGAAAGTGGGGTCAGAGAGCAAACATCGAAAGTGGTTTAAAAATAAATGATATTGACATAGAAACCAGAGTTCCGGGGTGCTGTGTACTTGAGAAATAGCTGACTTTTTTGATAACTGATTTTAATAGATTAAATAAATAAATATATTGTGTAGTGTTACATCCACATACAGAGCCATCTCACTCCAAACTAGGCAGAGCTTGTACTAAGGGTAACAAAAATATGATATACATACCTACATCCTTAAGGAGGTTAGATATTTAACCTACAACATCTACACACTAGGCCAACACACATGCCTATCACACGTAGTTGAAGTTTGAACCCGCGACCATGTGCTTCGAAGGCAGGCATACTAGTAACTAACGGGGCCGACTAGTCAAGCCACTACGTACTTTAAAGAACTTTCTATAAATTTTATGGTTTCCAATTTTCAACACATTGCATATCTAAATCATTACCATGCGTATATTTCACATACCCCTCAAAAACACCGTTCACCGTTCACCGTTCACCGTTTTGACTACCTAGGTTTACATGAAATATAGAGAGATAGAGTACCTACTAAACAAAAGTACACATTCATGAATAAAAAGACAATGTATGACATATCGTGTCAGAAACCCATAATTTGCTAACGTCAACATTGTCGTAGCTTTATGCTACGATGCTTGCTACGGCGTAGCACTAATGACTACGCGCAACAAAACAGACTACAGACAGTGACAGTACATAGTACTCATAAAACTGTTTATCAGACTAGCAATAATAAACTTTGAACTAATTACAGCCATAAAATGAACACTGTAAGGTACAAACTACTATACTTCATAATATTGTATGAAGACGTCATAGGTAGATAAGGTAAAAAAAACCTACTTATAAATGTGTTTACCAAAGAGTGAAAATGCTTCGGGTATTTTTTTGCTATGTGTCGACCTCGCTGGTCCAGTCTGGATTGATCGACTTCACATGTAACCTAACCAATTATTATTTTTATGTAGTTAACTAATCGAATATTATATGAAAACGTAAAAGGTTATAAATTTTCAGAATTTCAATTATATTCATGATGCTCGAATCTGTTTACTTCATTTCAAAGCGGAGATTTTTCAATAATATTTCTCACGGAGAGATTTTAATAACTGCGCCCCTGGGCCTGACAGCAGCAGGGCCGGAGAAAGGGACTGAAAGTAATAAAAAACGCATTGTACACAACGATTATTACACCCCTGGTTTTACTTCAAACCTTTTCTGGCTCACTGAAGTTTTTATTTATCGGTAATCAAATAAATTGTGTGATCCACAGGTTATTTTCATTTTTAAGAATTAATAACTTTAATTGTTCCGTAATTTAAAAAAAATAGATGGGTCATATAAGGGCGTGCTCCACCACCGTTTTTGAGCATATTCCCCAAAAAAACTTTTCTCAGAAACGAAAAAAACATTCGTCGCTCCCATACTCGTACAAAATTGTGGTCACAATTTTTTATCATTACTGAGAAAAATAAGTAAGTTATTCAAAACCATTGATTAAGCATGTATGTTCAGTATTTGCTAAGTCGTTAGCACTTACACCCTGTATTACATTATTATTGCAATGATTTCAGTGCGATAAGCACCTGTTAAAAATCAATTATATTATCGTTTAGTATAAATATACTGTGTCTCTAGTGTCTCTATCTAGTGTGTGTGTAGTGAAGAATTAGATTTTTTTCAGAAAGTCATTAATTTAATTAAAAATATCCTAAGCCTATATACTTTTTAAAACTTTCACTGTTGTTTTCATGACCAATAAGATTTAAAACGGGATATTTACCGTGGTATTTGTTTTGTGTGAAATATCCCGTTTTAAATTTTAATGGTTATCCTAAGTCCACGTCTGCGTGGCCAGTGTCGAAATCGTTTTTGAGTTCAATTATTTCGTTTGAGACAACTGGCGTGAAGTTCGTTCATCTCTGTCAAATTTTTCATAGCAGTAAAAATTCGAAAATGAAAAAAGAATATTTTTAAGGCGATTCATCATTACTTCAAAATTTAGGGTTTGAATTTGGAAGAAAACGAAGGTGCGGTGGGTTTAAGTGTCAGCTCGAACGAATTTGTTTTCGATTTTCAAATTCATATGTACGTTTATTCGACGCTCTTACGGTGAAAGAGAACATCATGAGTAAAATTATGAAGAAATTCAAAGATTGTGTGTGAAGTTGACAAACTCACACTGCATGGACCAGCGTGGTTGACTTTAGACCTATTCACACTGATTTCCTGGTAGGCTCCTATATATAGATAGCGGTATATATGAGCTGTAATCGTATCATTCTTAAATCAATCAAGAATTGAGTTTAAAAGGCGCTCGCAATACAATACTTCTCGTGCTATTGTCGAAACAATTTATTTAAGTAGATTTCCTTTCTCCAACTTTGAAGGTTTACTCGCTCTGGGTTGGTTAAGAATCGGCATAAATCGCCGCGTGACCCCGGTGACCCAGTTCAGGTGCAATATGTTTCAGATTACTGAAATATTGCTAGGAAATAAGAAATGGTCCTTTCAACATAGAGACTGTATACTATAACACGCGGGACGCGCTTTTCTTGTTTAAATTATACAACAAATCACTTTTTAGCTATTTATTAATAACGAACACATAACCACATTAGAAAAACACTTATTCCTAGACTAATTCACGATTCTGGACTATCCTGGAGAGTTTTAGTTTACTCCAGGAAAGCGACACGATATAACTGACTCAAACTATCAAAATCATTCGAAAAAGATTGAAATTTCGAATGAACATGGTGCCCAGACCCACAAGCAAAAGAGACGGCATAACCGATGCCACAATACATTACTAGTTTCTATAATGGCTCTCGTTGTCCTGCACTAATCTTAATTTAAAGTCTAGACGTCCTTTTTATGCTTTTAAGGACGCAAGGGACAGAATATTATCACTTCAGGAGCATGGACGTAGTGATATAGTTAAGAGGCGCTAAACATTGATTTAAAGCGCTGCACAAATTTTAGGGGTAAATCTACTGACTACGACTGAATTGAATCCTAGTTTATATGCAGCCTGTAGCACAGGTCGCGCCCGCTTTCTATGGGACAGACAGCAAGTAAACTCGGTTTCCGTCCCGCAGTCCGCTCTTTAACGCGGCTGCATGCGAAAATATCCGACTAAGAGACCACACTAGCGTCTTTTAAGCTTCTTTTGAGCGTCGTCGTGCGTCGCGCTTACAATCATAGGCGGCACCTTTCCGAACGTGACGACGAAATCACTGATGCAGTTAAAGCAGCTAAAGAATTTAGATTACACCTAACAGAATGCCCTTCTGGTAGCGAATACCCTTCAGGTAACAACGCCCGCACCCGCCGGCAGGGACGCGGCCAGAACCAAAATCAAAATTGAAAATCAGAGACGGAGCCCCTCAGGCGTCGTCTCCTTCACCATGTTTTTCAATATCAACGCGCCAGGCCGTGGTCCGAGGCTCCCTTGAACCGCCCCTAGACGCGTTGGTATATAACTTTTTTTTGGGGTAGAGTCTTCCACTCCCCCGCAAGTCCGGTGAAGCTTGATTGGTCGTACCTTTTCGACACAAGCATAGGTCCATTAAAAAAAAAACATAGGCAGTAAGGCGAGTGAAACAAAAGACGGACGCGGACGTCGACGCTCGGAATACGCTAGTGTGGGGGGTCTCTTATTATTATATTTTAAATATCAATCTTTCAAAATTACATTTATTTATCTGCCGTCTTTTCGGTGGCCTTATGAACCAAATAACCTCAACTGGGAATTTTGTAGAGTACTTATTACCTATATAATACGATTTAAGTATAAATTTGTTGTCTAAGCTTAGCTGAGACGGTCAGGACTTATATAATAACTAGGGATCAGTGTGGATAAGTCAACGATGGATTGAAAGGAAAAAGGCTTATCGAATATTCGATATAGGCGTAAGTGACAGCTTATGAAATGACATGCTATTCGTATTTATATTATTGGGCTTGAGCATAATATTCTCCAAAATAACTTTTCTCGGGAATAAAAATAGCTTCGACATTCCCATTTCAAACAGTCAATATAATGGCACTCCATACAGCAAACGCGTTTTGACAACCTACTAAGTAATTATTTTTTAATTAAATGATTATTTTTCCTAGTTGACCGTTATTAGTGCATATCTTAGAGTTTACTTTGATTTACAATACTACTATGAAGTAATATTAATCAACAATAAAAAAAAGTTAGATTTTTCCATAACGACTTACTGCTATTTGATATCAAACTGGAAATAAACAAATTTTCCGAATTTTGAGAGGAAGCCGAAGGCTCATAATAATGTCCTTTTAAATAATTAATTAGGTTTATTTTATTCAGGAGACAAGGGTAAAAAAGGTTGCAGAGAAAAGTGGAAAACATCAGTAACAAGTTATTAGGGTAGTAAGTAATAGATAAATTATTAAAAAATATATTGTACTTATTAGGTACTTTAAAAATTAATAATATCCACGTAATTTGTTGTAGTAGGTAATTACTTATAAAGTGTTTTTACTTACAGCAAAAAATATACATAAATTTGTACGCCTTGTTAATTATATCATACTAACATTATAAAGAGGAAAGATTTGTATTTTTGTGTGTGTGTGTGTGTGTGTGTCAAAAATTATTTCACTATTACAAGGGAAAGCTACATTCACCCTGAGTAACATAGACTACATTTTACCGCGGGAAAATGCCTCATTCCCACGGGAAAAACTGTTAACGCGGGCGGAGCCGCGGCGAAAAGGCAGTTAAAAATATACGGATAAAATGACACGTAAAATTTTTTTTTCGCCATTGTAAATGTAAATAGGAAAAAAGGAAGTTTTTTTTCATAACTGTACTTTATACCTACTACTGCTAAAGGTTTGAAAAAAGAACAAACAGAAACAGAACGACATGTCAACCAGTCATCAATCAATTTGACAGAAATGGTTTAAGAATCTAAACAGCTTCGACCTTCCTTTCTATAGTAAATAAACCATTGATATTCATCGAGAACGTGCGATTTACATCAGTAAAATACGTCCTTGCATTCGGATTAGCCGCATCGTACCTTACGTAAGCTCCAACTCTTATCTTAACCGCTTTTTTATCTACATACTTACGTCGACTCCCCTAAATAGCGTCACAATTTACCAGCAATACTACAATATGGAACCACCCTTAACACTACAAAAACTACTTTAATAACACGATTTTATTGCTTCACGATTCAATTCCAAATTGCACTCAAGATTGACAGAAGACAGTTCAGAAAGGCGCGAAAGCGAAGTGCGGACAGAGTTCGCGTGCGTTCTATTTTCGATATTTCAAATCGGTATTAGTTTTATTTTTTATTCTTTTTTGGATTTATTTTTTCTCCAGCCAGGGTCGTGTTTTGGTTTGAAGGTGGAATGTTTACGTGGGAAAGAAGAGAGCGTGCGGCCCGGCTGGAAACTGCCGGCGGAGTAATGGGTCCATGCTTCGGCGATGCGCGCGCACTAGGGCTTTCCCACCTAGTAACCTACGTCGATTTTATTACGTAGGTGTAAGGTTGAGTGGTCGAGCATTAGTGGTTATGCGTTGGCACTAATTAATCGGCGATTGGGGATGGACTGCCTGATGAGTCTAGAGAGGAACCATGATGCTAGTGACGTGCTAATAAGCACTATGATCTCTAAGAAGCGATGTAGTTTTTGGTGATTTAAGTGTACATACATCCCACTGCAGTGCACAAGTGCTTCCTCTGTCATGTCGAACGCCGCCACGTTGCTCCTTCACCTATAAGTTTAATAAAACATTTCAATCCTTTTAAGGCCACATAAAGGCGATGTAAAGGTCGCATAACAGCCCGTTTTCGCGGTCAAAAGGCCGGGGTTGTTGTTTTGTTTTCAATTAATATTGCGCTTAGGGTGTAAATTGAAATGTTTTTGTTGATTTCCCTTCGAGCGCGTCCACGGTTTCATTACCGGAGTGAACGGTAGTGAGCAGCGTCGTAAAGCGGTTTTACGAGTATGGCCAGTCAGTACCTAAGCGAGATTTAAGATTTATTTTTAAAAAGCTTTATTAAGAGGTGTTTTGTTTTATGGTTTCTTTTTTTTTAATGTATATATTTTTTAAGTTAAGAAGAATTATATAGCACTTAATATAATGAAGTCTAATGTGCTTTATCAATTACGTAGATTTATCTTATGGATGTGAAGAGGTAGGTATAGTACAGTTATAACATTATTTAATTCAAGAATACAGTAATAAATAAAATGAAATATGTATTATACATGTAATACTGCAATTTAAGGCTTGGCGCTGAACATATTAAAAAGCATAACACTAAATTAAAAAAATTAATAACCCCGACATAAAACCGTTATTTGATCCTTTCAACAACTAGAAAAGAGCTGATAAATCTTCAAACGGCTGAAGATATTTTCTTGGAACGGCTGAGTTGTTTTTCTAAAAGAAGTAACTAGGTTGTCAAAATCAGCTGTGCCCTGTTTTTAATTAAAAATTAATAATTTTCATGATTTAATTATCATTAATTTGTGTTTAATTCACGTTAATTGTATAATATCTATGCAATTTGTGTGTGAAATATATAATTACAAGACGAAACACTCCAGAGGATAGTGGAACGATCTGCACCCAACTGACAGCGGACATTTTTTCAAATTGAAAAAACCAGTGGATAAACCTGGGGAGTATTGTTTTCTTAATTCTTGCTATAATAATTTCTAGCAATTCATACACTACGAACAGACTAATAACACATTAACACTACTTATTCAAAAATCACATAGATCTCATACTGAGTAAATATTCACTCATACACAGTTGAGCCTTTGTGTGGCTTTATTTTGATTTTTACAGTCTAATTTAAGTTTAAAGACCAAAATTTAGTTACATAATAAGAATTCACACAGCACATAATATTAATTTGAAACAATATTTAGCTAGTTTATTAGATACAGCTGTGAGTAGGTAGTGTCACTTAATTTGATAACGGTTTAATTGTTTTGAAGATAACAGGAGCTTCACATGTTATTGTTGCAAACACCTTAAATAATTACAAAATTAAACATACAACTTAACATAAATTTACGGATTACAGCACAGGAAATACAGAAGTAATCATTCAATTAGTGTTATTCTTTCCAGCTTAATTTTAGTTGCTGCATATTTTGTTCAAAGAAGAGTACCTACACCTATTATTATAGCTTTTATTCATAGTAATTGAATGTTGGAATAGGAATAGTTAATTGTTATTTGAATTATTATAATTTTTAATAGTTTAATTTTTTATTAGATTATAAAACATATAGGTACCCACACAAGAAAAAAAGTGAAATTATATTATACAGTTCACTTACTTTCCTCTGTTGCTTACATTTCAGTTAAATCTATCTCCACCATGATGACTCGCAGCAAGCACGCTGAACAGAAGACCGCTCAACTGCAGAAAAGCCTAAGAGAGGCAGAAGATATCAACACTAAACTGCTAACTGAGCTTGATAGTAAGGATGCTGAGATTCGGCGCTTGAAAGCAAAGAATACTCAGCTGTCTGAAAGTGTGTCAACCTTGCGAGTGTCATATGATGAAGCACAGGCTGAAATATGTGAACTGGAAAAACAGGTTGAATTGTGTGGTACCCTCCACAATGACCTTGCCTCAGCTCAGGAACGTGGGAAATTCCTTGAGAGCCAGCTCAGCCATGCTAGGAATCAACTGGATGACATGTATCTGGAGAAAGAAAACACCACATTAAATCATATGATTTCCCTTCATGAAGAGCTGGGGGCTGAAAATATGACCACACAGTATGAGAAAATGGCAAATACAATAAGAATAAAAAAATATTGTAAATTAAATAAATTTTTAAAGAAAACTAGACAAAACTTAAAAATGTTAAAACAAGCTCAGCGGCAACAACCAAAACGGGTTAAATATGTAGCATTGCATAAGGAGAATGAGGAGCTCAAACGCAAGTTTCATGCTATGTATATGGTATTCACCAATACACAAGCAGAAGTTGAAGAGCTGAAGAACAACCTAGCAGACACAGTTTGTAAATATAACGAAAGCGAGATGAGCTTTAAACAACTGTCAGCAGTAACATCCGAATTACTCCAATTGCATCAACAGGAAACTGGACTACTGTGTTCTCTACTGAGCGACGGCGAAGTGAACACAGTCTTAGGCATATCTGGTTCCGACGCGGACCTGGTGGACGACTCGCAGATGTCTACGGACGTCAGCTCACCGAGGACGGCGCCTGCTCCAGCAGATGACGCCGGTACAGCTGGAGCGCCGCAGTCCGGTGCGTTCCCAGATCCGGCCTCCACATCCATCCAGACAGACGAGAGCGCGCCGCCGCCGCCCACTAGAGCGCGGCGAGGGCGCCGCGGAAGGCGAGGGAGAGGGGGGAGAGGCGGCCTGAGTGCGCGGCCACCTGCGGCAGCGGCAGTGACGTCACCAACAGCAGCCAGCACTGCGCCCGCGCCGCCGGCGCCATCTCCCGCGCAGCCCTCCCCTACACCTGCACCAGCCTGTGTTCCTGCCTCTCGGGACCCTCCTGTGGTAGTGGTGCGTTCGCCAAGTCGTTGTGTAGTAGACAGAACACCTTCTCCGAAAACCATTATATATACAGACCAAGTAGGAGTAGGCCTAGGTCCTCTATTACATAAATGTTTAACACAACCAGTAATTAATATTTGTAGTCCTAATGCTAGTTATGTGGACATAATAGAAAAAATACGTGCTGAAAATTATGATGAACACACGACTGTTATTATTATGGTTGGCAGTCACATAGGTGTAACTAGGAATGTATTGGAGTCTAGTATACAGAAAATAGTTGAGATCAATAAAACTTCTAAATGTAAAGTTATTGTCAGCTCTTTCCCATACTGTTCTAACTTGACAGAGGAACATAATAGGTGTATTTATAATATAAATTCATACTTATACCAGCAGACGCGTCATCATAGCGATGCAATTCTATTTTTAGATATTAATAAATTTATACATAATTTTACTTTGACTCAGGATACTATGTACCTGTCTAGGAAATTTAAACGACACATAGCTACTTTGTTAGCCTTTAATATACAAGACTCAGTTATAAGAAATATAACGCAGTCACCTCTGATTCAAATTAGTACAGGTACTAATAATTATTATTTAAACTACTAGAGTCGACAAAAGAAGATCTCACTCAAAACATTGTTACCAACAGAGCAGAACAGAGATTTTCTCGCAGAGAATTAGGTATAAAACAGACAAAAGAGAAGCCTAGTCTCCTAAAAATTTTTCATCAAAACATTCAAAGCTTCTCCAGCAAGTGTCTAATTTTTGAATTATTTCTAGAAAAAAATAAATATGATATAGTATGCATAACCGAGCACTGGTTCTCAGAATGTAATATGTATATTAACTTTGATAATTATTGTGTTGCCAGTTCGTTCAGCCGAAGGCCTAATAAAAATCATGTCGTGGGTGGCGGATCCTTGATATTATTGCGTAAAGATATTAAATTTAAAAATCGTAAAGATATTGTTGGACTTACGGTTGAGCGAAGTGTTGAGGTATCTTGTGTCGAGTTGAATAATCATATTATAGTGTGCGTATACAGGCCGCCATATAGTCAAAATTTTGACATTTTCGAAACTGTGTTGGAGGACATTTTGAAAATCACCTCCAACAGTACAAAACAAGTAATTGTATGTGGGGATTTTAATGTGGATATTTTAATTTCAGGCAACTATACAGATAGAATATTGAGTTTATTTCGGTCATTTAAATTGGATTATGTTTTTCTTGAACCAACCAGAGTGACACCCACATCATCCACTTGTGTCGATAATTTTTTCTGTAGTTGTAATTACACCAGTAAGTCAATTTTAAATTCATTACCATCTGACCACTCAGGTCAAGAAGTAGTGTTCTCCGCTAATCGATCTACTGTAAAATTTGAAATAAAAACTAGACCGATTACTGCTGGTCGTGTAGAAAAATTCAATACCGTTTTGACTGAGAAATTGCCCAATATTGAATGTCTTTCTGATGATCCTAATGAATTATATACAAATTTCTTCACCGTTGTATTTGATGAGTATGATAGAATCTTTCAAGTTAAAAATAAAATCATTGGCACGTCTTTCAAATTTAGTGATTGGGCAACAATTGGTATAAGGAAAAGCAGAGACAAATTATTTGAGCTGTACGAAATAAAAAGCTACACTAATAGTGACACATTTAAAGATTATGTTAGGGATTATTCAAAAACTTTCAAAAAGGTCTGCTTAGTCGCTAAAGCCAATTATATAAGTAATAAGATTAAAAGTGCGGACGATAAAATAAAGGCAGTTTGGAAAATTATAAATAACGAAACTGGAAAAATAAAACAACGCGATAATGATATTGTTCTAAATTCAGTCAAGGGACCTGTTGCTACTAACATAGAAGTAGCCCAAGAATTTGAGAACTTTTTTTCTAATATTCCAATAAAAACGACAGAACTTCTTAATTCTTCACCTTTTGTCTCTGCTTCGATACTTGAAAAACACATAAAACCTTGTAAAGATGAATTTAAATTTAAACATGTAAATGTAAACACTGTTATCAAAGCTTTTAAAGAAATTAAAGTAAAAGGAACAGAAGATGTATGGGGAATGTCTGTTAAGGCTTGTAGTAAAGTAATTGACACACTTGCTCCATATCTTGCCGCCATCTTTAATACATGTGTTGATGAAGGGGTCTTCCCAGACTTAATGAAATATAGCAAAGTAATACCCTTGTTCAAAGCTGGTGATAAAAGTGATCCTAGTAATTTTAGACCTGTATCTATTTTACCAGTCCTAAGTAAAGTTTTTGAAAAGATTATACTCAACCAATTGCTGTCTCATTTTAATAAACATTGCCTACTTCATAAACAGCAATTTGGATTTACAAAAGGACGTTCTACCACCGACGCAGGTGTTGCGCTCATAAAGCATATCTTTGACGCATGGGAGGATTCTTGCGATTGCATAGGTGTCTTCTGTGACCTTTCAAAAGCATTTGATTGTGTTCAACATGAAACCCTATTGCTTAAATTAAAACATTATGGGGTCAAAAACAATGCACTTAAACTAGTTCAGTCCTATTTAGAAGGCAGGATTCAAAAGGTACAAATAAATGAAATAAAATCAAAGGGGTCTTTAGTTACAATGGGTGTGCCGCAAGGTTCTATATTAGGACCTTTCTTATTCTTAGTTTATATTAATGATTTGCCATGTGTTGTACATAATCTGTCAAACATTGTTTTATTCGCGGATGACACTTCTCTTATTTTTAAACTAAACCGAAGATCACCTCAGTATAATGAGTTAAATAGCACTCTTCAACAGGTTCATAACTGGTTTACTGCTAACAACCTGGTATTAAACGCAAAGAAGACTAAATGCATTAAATTTACCTTACCAAATGTAAATAGCTGTAGGGGTGACATTGTGTTAAATAGTGAGCGGCTTGATCTGGTAGACAGTACAGTCTTCTTGGGCATAACTATTGACGCCAAACTGCAATGGAGTCCTCATATATCTTCTCTGTCGGGGAGGCTTAGCTCGGCTGCATATGCAGTGAGAAAAATAAGACAGTTAACAGACATAGCAACAGCTAGGTTAGTTTATTTCAGTTACTTTCATAGTATAATGTCTTATGGTATCTTGATGTGGGGCAGGGCATCCGATATTAACACAGTTTTTATTTTGCAGAAAAGAGCCATTAGGGCAATATACCAACTTCGCTGTCGGGAATCACTTAGAGAACTGTTTAAAGAAATAGACATCTTGACAGTTCCGTGCCAATATATTTATGCAAATATTATGTACGTTAGGAAAAATATCCACGAATTTAAAAAGAATTCTGATATTCACAAACGTAATACTAGAAATGGAAATAAACTAGCTCGTGATAACTATAGATTGGCTAAAGTCAGTACTTCTTTCGTGGGGCTCTGTGTACGCTACTATAATAAAATACCTGATGATATTGTAAATCTTCCGGAAAAAAGGTTTAAATGCCACGTGAAACGGCATCTATGTAAGAATGCGTACTATGGATTGGATGAATATTTGAATGATAAGAAAGCTTGGTGTGTAGAGACTTCAGCTCGACACGAGAAACGCTGTGCTTAATCTAAGGTAATATTATTACTAAAATTTGTTTGTAAAAACCTACGTAATTGTGCAACATTGTAGTGCGGTCGACTATGAAATTGGGAAGCCATTAATTAGATTGTCGTGATAACATCTGGCTGACTGAGTATTCATGCTCACTAAAGTGTCCTGACTTGCGGTGGCGTGTGGGCCGGGTCGTTGGGTTCCCTCTAATATGGTTGAGCCCGGCGATGGCTGTCCCATACGTCAAACCCGTGAACGTGGTGCTGCTTGGGGGGACTGGTCTGCTCTAGTCGATTGCCGATTGTTTTATTGTTTATATAGTTTAGTTTTTCTACTTTGACTGGTTGCCTTCCTTTAATTTCATATTTCGTCTGCACTCTTTGTTATATTAATCAAATTGTATAAAATAATAATTACCTATGTAAAAATATTTTTGAAAAGATGCAACGCCTGTGGAGTTTCTTCCGGAGAGTTCTTCTCCACAGAAGACAGCCAAATCGTGAACTCTCCTCGACGTCAAAAAATGATTTTGTGAAATCTTACTTTGAATAAACACTATTTGACTTGACTTGACTTGACTTGACTTGGATCATAGCTAAGAACACTCTCGATTGTGACACCTTGTAAACAAAAAAAACTAGATCAAAATCAGCACATCCGTTAAGGAGCTACGATGCCACAGACAGACAGACAGACACACACGTCAAACTTATAACACCCCTCTTTTTCGTCGGGGGTTAAAAATCGCGAGATTTTGGGTGTATATATTGTTAACTGTAAATAATTGTCGCGCTATCATCGCGGTGCTGTTTTGTTTATATATTCTTATCTTGCAGATCATAAGGTCGGTATTACAATACGCAGTAGAGCAAGCAGTGTAGTTAACACTTTCGTGTACAATGGACGTCAAGTCTGCAGTTTTATTTTTGGTGTTACTAAGTTTGTGGCACAGGGGCGAGTTTATGAGTGTAACACCGAAACAAGAAATGGCAGAAACCACCGAAACTAATACTAGTCTTAGGGCTTGTCGCATACGAATACCTAACTTTCAGTGTGCACCCGGATATATGAGAGATGCTGCAGGAATATGTAGACAAATATTTTGATGGTAAATGTAAAAGTATTTTAACTATGCATTATGTCTTACTTCTATTGTAATACTGTGCAAACAAAGTGTGCTATAATATAACCGATGATCTATTAATATAATTTAACTGTAGAGATCCAATGTTTGTACATAGAAAAAAATGCTAAAAACGAGTCAGGGTATAAACTAAAATAGAACAAATACAGTTTTTTTTTTCTGTGTCTGTTTGTAGGGACTACTATTTGGTATTCTGTGGTACGGGCTAATCTCCGAAACTGTTTGACTGATTAAAATGAAATTTTGCATGGTGGTTCTATATACTTCTTACATCCCCCTGACTTGGTTTTTAGCTTTTTTTTTTATATACCTACTGATTTTCGCCTCTACAGTTTTATTATACATATAGATACGACTTTAGGTACTAAAGCTAAAAAATAACCTACCGTGCGATCCTCTCCTTATAGTTGGACCATGGTTGTTAATTATTATTGTTTACTTCGGAAGAGAGAAACACGAATTTCAAATGTTTTAAGCTAAGTCGATACTCATAACCTTATAGTATAAATAGAAACATTTCTGTATATTTATTTTCTAAGCTCATAACATTGCTGTATGTACTTAGCTAAAATTAAAATCGTTTATTTATTTTTTCAGATTTTTAAAGTTACAATGGAAAACTGCAGTCGAAACAAAAGCAAGATTTTCCAAAAAAATATGTATAAGTTATTTTAGTACGGCTTGCTAGCTAAAAAATATAAGGATATCGGTCCCATCTGGCAGAAAGTACGAAACTTGGCATGAATGTAGCTGTCATATATGTGCTTCAATATCGATATGGAAACACTTCGATAAATTATTGTTTCCCCCCTTTCCCCCCCCTTTTATCTCCCTCATTCTGGTTTTTTGAATTTTATACTAAAACAGTACGTCTGAGGAGTTTACTTTTCAGAGATCAAATCATCGTCGATAAATTGCCTACAAAACGATACTACATTTTATAGTGCTAAGATTAATATATTTCTATATACAGCCATCAACGTTTTATGAAATTTTAAAAACAGGCACACTTTTTTCTTCCTTACTTCATTTATAGGAAAACGACAAGAGTGGTGATAAAATGGTCTATAGAAGTCAACTACCTTATACATTAAGCTAAAAAATGACATTTACTTCATAGTCGTAAAGGCATTACTTCTAGAGTTACAGCTCACCGCGTCTGACTCAAGTACTCTTTTTTTTACCTTTTTAGAATACATCTTTCTGTTAACTTTGTTTAGCGTAGATTAGATTCAGATTTTCCAATTAGAAATAAAACAGTCCATGTACTAATCCAGGCCACAGTCTATTTACATGTAAAACTAGCTTTCTGCCCGCGGCTACGCTTGCGTTGTGTTTCGACATTTCCGTATTAATTTTTAACTATCCCACTTTTTTCCGTGATTTTAAAGTATCCAACATGTTGACCGAGTATACAAGGTACCACCATGCAAAATTTCAGTTCAATCGGTCTAACAGTTTCGGAGATAAGCCCGTAGAATGTACTGCGCCGTATGAGTTACTAAAGTTTTTTAACTATCTCACGGGAACTTTTTAATTTTCTGGGATTAAAAGTATCTAAGATGTTGACCGGGATATAAGGTACCACTATACAAAATTTCATTGAAATCGGTCGAATAGTTTCGGAGATTAGCCCGTACAAACAGACAAACACAGAAACAAAAATATTTTTAAAAAATCTGGGTATGTACTATATCGCTTCTTGCATCCCCTTGAATAGGTTTATAGCATTTTTTTTCTATGTACAGATTTTATAGATTTTTTTTGTTTTTCTTTGCACGGGCTAATCTCCGAAACTATTCGACCGATTTGAATGAAATTTTGTATAGTGGTACCTTATATCCCCGGTCAACATCTTAGATACTTTTAATCCCAGAAAATTAAAATGTTCCCGTGGGATAGTTAAAAAACTTTAGTAACTCATACGGCGCAGTATATTCTACGGGCTTATCTCCGAAACTGTTAGACCGATTGAAACGAAATTTTGCATGGTGGTACCTTATATACTCGGTCAACATGTTGGATACTTTAAAATCACGGAAAAAAGTGGGATAGTTAAAAATTAATACGGAAATGTCGAAACACAACGCAAGCGTAGCCGCGGGCAGACAGCTAGTTTTACATGTAAATAGACTGTGGCCTGGATTAGTACATGGACTGTTTTATTTCTAATTGGAAAATCTGAATCTAATCTACGCTAAACAAAGTTAACAGAAAGATGTATTCTAAAAAGGTAAAAAAAGAGTACTTGAGTCAGACGCGGTGAGCTGTAACTCTAGAAGTAATGCCTTTACGACTATGAAATAAATGTAATTTTTTAGCTTAATGTATAAGGTAGTTGACTTCTTTAGTCCATTTTATCACCACTCTTGTCGTTTTCCTATAAATGAAGTAAGGAAGAAAAAAGTGTGCCTGTTTTTAAAACTTCATAATACGTTGATGGCTGTATATAGAAATATATTAATCTTAGCACTATAAAATGTAGTATCATTTTGTAGGTAATTTATCGACAACTATTTGGTTCTTGAAAAGTAAACTCATCAGTCCTACCGTTTTTGTAGAAAATGAAAAAAAACAAAATGAGGGAGGTAAAATGAGGGAAAAAGGGGGGGGTAATCATTTCTCAGCGTGTTTCCATATCGACATTGAAGCACATATATAAAAGCTACATGTATGCTAAGTTTCATGCTTTCTGCCAGATGGGACCGTAATTCAGGTTAACAAGCCGTACTATTTAAGTGGCTATTTTATAATTAACTATTTAAATAAGGAAAGTCTCGTAGTGTTTTGGTTTTACCACAGTTTGTCAAAACAATAATAGTATGATAACGACAAATTATTTCTTCATCTCAATTTTGTTTTTCTCATTAGTTCGATACCAGAGGTTATCATACTTACTATATTCCCAGAAATATACTTTCCCAGAAATACTGTCTATTTATTTGAATACTAGTTTTAGATAATTGTTTTGAGTTCCTAATCTCCTCACTCAATTCGTGTCACTGTTTTTGTCCAACAAAATAAAATGAACTTCGATTCCATGAAGTAATTGTTCATAAACACTGCCCAAAACAGCAGCTTGCATGGTCTTATGAACTGATTATCATAATAGTCTTAGGCCACAAATAGTGCACTCATAATGGATACGTTCTGGGCACAGAATAAAATTTACAAAAACTGTGCTTGGCTACCAAAATCCCAAGTGCCCGGAAAGAAAGATAACTGATAATAATTGTTACACAAAGAGCAATATTATGATAAATGTCCTAATAGGTACTTAGTTACATTAGTAATAAATGAAAATTAGTAAGCATCAAGCAAATTTTTGAAGTAGGTAGGTAGTTTTAATTCGTGGCGTTAGCTCATAAATTATAGTTTCTTGTACCTTAATAATAAACTTTAAACAATTTTGTTGAGTAGGAAAGATGATAAGCTTTTTTTTTGCCCATACGCTTTGCTCTATTGCAATGCAAATAAAAGCTTAGCAATAAGTATAATTAATAGCTAAGCTTAGTAATAATCGTACATATATATGTTAATAATGAAATAAATGAAATAACATAGTGATTGGAATAAGAAACTGAAACTACGATATTTTCAACAATAGTTTCTTAATACCCAACTGAAACTCTGACATTATTCATATCACGACCACCTTCACACAATTCGTACAAAACGAAGGCCCGAGCAGGATATTGGGATTTGATTGAACGGATCCGTGATGTGGCGAAACCGTTATATTATATACGTTATGTAATATATATAACGGGTCCGGTAATATAGAAGTCCTCAATGATTGATTTATATAGGACAGAGGTCAAGACCACTAGGATACATACACGAAGATAAGCTTTTTCTATTTAGATGCGGCAGAAATAAGTAGCGTATTGTAAGGGTATTGTACGATATTGAGGTGGAGAATAGATTAGAAAGACATTTATTCCTTGAAAATACACAATACAGCATCCAAAAAATTTTCTTTTTTATTGACCTATGCTTGTGTCGAAAAAGTACGACGAATCAAGCTTCACCGGACTTGTGGGGGAGCGGATTGATCTACCCCAAAGTAGTCATGTACCAACGCGTCTAGGGCGGCTCAAGGGACCCTCGAACTTAAGCCTAACGCGTTAATACGTAAAAACATCGTGAAGGAGACGACGCCTGAGGAGCTCCGTCTCTGATTTATTAGTTTTAATTTTGATTTTGGCCGCGCCCCGCCAGCGGGTAATCGTATCTGGAGGGTGAAAAATAAAGAATGAAAATGGGTAGGAGACGTGGCTAGACGTCATGATGGCCGGTGGACCTGGAAGTTACAGAGTGGTAGCCAAGGAGAGCAATAAGGCCAGTAGGCAGACCACCAGCCCGAAAGTCCGACGGTATTGTCGAGTCGGTTGTATCTTGCTGGGTGTAATTGGCACATGACCGTGAAGAGTGACGCAACGAAGGAGAGACCTATACCAGCAGCGGGTTGATATGTTGTTGTTAACAGCTCCCATATGTCCCCACCAAGGGGCTCGTGTTGATATGGGTTGATAAAAAAGAGGAAATAGTGTAAATGTAGATTGTAAATTGATTTCAGTATATGGTCTAAGAAAACAAGATCTAACCATTAGACCACGTGACTGACACGAGTCTACGTCATTTTGTCTATTCATCCTTGTCGAATGCGTGTAATAGACAAAGATGAACAGCGCAAAATGACGTAGGCTTGTGTCAGTCACGTGGTCTAACGGTTAGACCTTGTTTTCTTGGACCATGATTTCAGTGGTATTTTAAAAAGTGTATGTGTGGATTGTCATCATCATCATCATCATCTCAGCCGAAAGACGTCCACTGCTGGACAAAGGCCTCCCCCAAGGATCTCCACAATGATCGGTCCTGCGCTGCCCGCATCCAGCGGCTTCCCGCGGCTCTCACCAGATCGTCGGTCCACCTCGTGGGGGGCCTGAACACTCCACGTCTTCCGGCGTGCGGCCGCCATTCAAAAACCTCTCTGCCCCAACAGCCGTCGGTTCTACGCGCAATGTGCCCAGTCCATTGCCACTCAACTTACTTAAGTTTTGTGGATTGTAAATTGATTTACATAGTATTTTCTTATCTTATTTTAGTAAATTGTTTTAAGTAGGTACCTTTATCTCCGAAATTAGCCCCTAAATCAATTCTTTACCGGTAGTGAGCCAATGAACAAAGTTACTCGCCGGATATTGAACCTACCACCATCATTTCCGAGCCTCGAGTTTGAGCTAATCATAGTGAAAATCTTTGCGGGAATTTTGAATTACAGAAACTATTTTATTTAGGTTAATATTCGGTAGTCGTGGGCTCGATAATTTACCAAAGAGATTATTCGTATCGTGGGATGATAAAATGCAATTTTAAATCGAAGCCAATATGAAAAACATTAAGCTCGGGCAGGCACTCGAACCCGCAATAGGTAAATTTATTATAATCTCCTTATATTTTGTATGACGAGTGGACGCACTTTTTTTATTACGCTAAATGATGATTATAATATTACTTTCTTAGGTGTGTATTAAGAGTTAAAATAGCATAAAAAATTATTATTAATTAAATAGTAATAAAAATATTTTGATGCCAAACTTCGGCAATTTTGAAACGAAAAGAAAGAGAAGCACTTTTGCGTATAAACTACTTTCTTAGTATTAAAAATATAAAACATGCACTCTACTTTACTAACAAGCAGTTCGTATTTCATGCTCCTTGCGGGTAAATAAATGTACAGCCTGACCAAAGAAATAAAAAACCTGCTTAGGGGGCGCCACGTGAATATTTTTACGACTATGGCAACAATTTCCCTTATAAAATTAGTTCCATTCAAATTCCGCAATATGGAGAGGTTTTTTATTTCTCTGGTCGGACTATAATAAAGTAGTTTGTATTAAAATTCTGTGAATTTATGAAATTGACGCTATAAATCTTAGGGAACGCTTTTGATAAAGAGATAATTGCTATGGAAAAAGACAACGTAAAGAATAACAAAAAATCCCTTGTTTTTTATAATGACAATGTTATAAAATGCTTTTTATACAACCTTGGCATTACGGTGTTCCCAAAATTCTAGGTTTAATGCATCATATTGGCTGTTTCATTATATCGATAGACATTTCTTTTGTTACGTTTGACCAAAACAACTAACAAAATTAAACATTGGAACCTATCAAACAAGCACTATTCATACTCCAACTAATTAGCATTTAAATTAGTTCATTGCTTTAAATAGATGTCCGCATTATGAAAAAAGAATTAATTTTCTTTCTATTATTTTTGATTCTTTGAAAGTTGTATTCGTTTATTCATCTTTAATTAAATTCGTTGTTTTCTCTTTTCGTATCTTTAAGTCAGGCAAATAGGATTATAATCATAATTTTTACTTTTAATCATTCGTTTAACCCAGTTAGTCTATAATATGATTAGCCAAGTTATACATTCACATATTAAGTAGTTTACAATCCAGATCTTTTCCAATGATATTAATTGTTAATCTGTATTTGTTGTTAACTGTTGTCTTTGTTTATTAATTAAAAAAAAAACATGTTTTTACGCAACACAAGCAGCAACTGTAAAGTAAATAAACGTTAATTGAGTTCTATTCATAATTGGTATAACATCGATACAGTCGAAATAACGTAGATTTATACAATTTAATTGAAAGTCTTTTTGAAATTGGTATACTTTGGCCTGTTATTGATCGTACACGATTTACCAATTACATAATAGTAAAATTACAGTTTATCCGTCAATTATGTCAGCGTAGCCTTTTGAAACGCTTTTTGAATAAATTATACTAAATCACAGGCTTTTTTGAGCCATAGTTATTTGTTATAGTCATGGATAATGATCTCATATTGGTTTTCAATTTACAATACACCTATTTTGACCTAATTTTGATTACCTATCGTGAATACACACATGAACACATCATATTATTACTTATAGTAAATGGGTGTTACGTAGCCTTGCTGGTATTACGCTTGTCTCTGGAGCACATGGTCGCGGGTTTGTTTCCTAACATTTTATTGCAAAGAATTTTATTTTATAGAAAAATGCATTACGAAATAACTTAGATTCGACTACCTGAATGCCTTTCTGGTGGCGAATACCTTTCAGGTAACAATGCTCGTACCCGCCGGCGGGGACGCGGCCAAAATCAAAATTAGTTATCAGAGACGGTGCCTCTTAGGCATCGTCGTCTCCTTCAAGATGCTTTTCCGTATCAACACGCTAAGCCTAGCTAGGTTCAAAGCTCCCTAGACGCGTTTTTACGACTACTTTTGGGTAGAGCCTTCCGCTCCCCCGCAAGTCCGGTGAAGCTTGTTTGGTCGTACTTTTTCGACACAAGCATAGGTCAATGCAATGCGTAATAAATATTTGAAAATAAGTAATTACATCAGGCGCAGGATTTTAATGACAAAATACATTTCTATCAATAATAATGTGACGTCTACAAAAAATAACATAATGTGTTAGTTAGTACCATGTCAATTCATACAAAGCTATGATTTTATTAATCTAGAGGCACGAATTTGAACACAAACTGAATAATATAAATGTCGTAATGATGCCTTATATCGGGTGTCAATTTAGTTTAGTTTAAAACAAAATGTCCGCGAAAGTCTAAATATGTAGGTACAATAATATAATCAAAATTGTACTCACCAAATCACCAAACGATGATGGAAACTACGATGATGCTGATGATATCTAATGATGACTATCTATATACCTGTAACCTTTGGTGTCTTGGTTGATACATACCTGTTGACAAAGTAATAAATATTCAAATTATTAGGTTTTTAAACTTAAAAACTACTCGATAGAAAGTATTTTTGTATGTACTTCTCAGAATAAATTGGCAGGTTAAATTCCCTTAAATATGATGCTTGTAACAGCAGCTGTACCTCTCATCACAATAACACAAATAATAGTATTATTATGTAACTACAATAAAGTAACCCTTTCATTTAATCAAAGATGATACTAGCGTCATCTATGATAGGGTTAGCGAACTAAAAATTATGACAAACGAAAACCCGCCCCAACTCGCGCTCTATCCGCCTCGCTGCGGTCGTCCGGAAGTGTCCGCGGCGGCGGTTTCCTGCAGTTTTGGGAAAAGGAACAGAGGTGGCGCTAGTTATACCAAAAATATGTAAAATTATTCAATAAAAATGTGTGTAAATTGAGTAAACAAAATAGAGATCGCGCTAATTATATAGCTCTTTTAAAAAAATAAAGAGCGAGACGCGGTTTTCCCACGTTACTGGAAAAAACAATTCAAAAAGTAAAGTAGTACCTAAGTAATATTTTTTTAAATATTTAAATATTTCCTGTTAGTTTGAAAGAATAAACCCAGTAAATTATAATAAATGCGTAAATATGATGTTAAATAGAATAAGTCGCTGACTAAAGTCTTAACTAAATAAAACTTAAAAGTTATAACTACTGATATTAACATTTTCTTTGGTAGGGTAATGTACTATTTTTGTATATTATGGCGTCATTAATAATAAATGTTTCTTTCTTTCTTTCTTTCTTTCTAATAGCTGACCGACCAGACACCTAAAGCTGACCACTATTTTTTTTTTTTTTTTTAAAGTTTGATATCAAATGCCGTACCCATGTGAAAGTTAATAACATTAATATTCGCAAGGACAGTTTTAACAGATAATTAGTTGTCACGAGGCAAAACTTCACTTCGATTAGTAAAAAAAGTACGATTTCTTTAATTTTTGAAAGCTTGAAATCAGCATAAATGGTCATCATTGGCGCAAGCACCCTGTATTTTTAATTTATCAGTTTTTTTATACTTCACTGTGACGCGAATGCTGTAACATCCTAAGTTCATACGTCTGTTTTGGGCAGAAATACTATATAGTAGATGTCTCATAGTAAATTATATAAGTTCTTAATTTACTGTCAAACTACATTTTTTAAGAAGCATTCACAGGCCTATTTGATTATTTATGCACACAAATAAAATCGTCTTATTATAAGTATAGCTAATTACCTGGATAAAAAAAATCTAATGTTTTATTCGAACTAAGAATTTACAAATCACTTTTCGACGTCGAGCCGAGTTCACAATTTGGCTGTCTTCTGTGGAGAAGAACTCGCCGGAAGAATCTCCACAGGCGTTGCATCTTTTCAAAATTTGCAAAATTATAAATTATTATTTTATACAATTTGATTAATATAACAAGGAGTGCAAACGAAATATACAATTAGAGGAAGGCAACCAATAAATTTAATAAGCCATAGACTCTTTATGCCATATTAATTTATATTATAATATACCAACTATTTACTCTAGCAACATTGCCTACGTTTACTTAAATTACAGCCATTTTCAACTGCTTCGTATATTAAAAAATCGTTTGATTTAACTTTATCCCCTTAAGCTTATTCTTTCAAATGGGATGGTCGTAAGAGGATTGCGTTTGATATATGAAAGGTATTTGTGAATCTAAACCTTGAACCCAATACGTTCTTCTAATGCGATTATGGTAAGCTTTGCGGCCCCCGTTCTACCATTGAAAAAGACACACAAAGTCCTTCTATATTTAAACTTAATATTCAGAATGCCAGCTTTTGTAGAAAGAAGGACGTGGTGCGATCTTCAAAAAAATACTTCGAAATTTGAAAAGCATTTTTTTCTCTTACCTACTTACCTTTTTTCTTATACTCGCCACAGACTATTAGAATTTTACAGAAAGACCACTCCAACCATTCGTAAAAATTATAATCTACGCTTGCTCGAAACCCATAAATTTCAGTTTTAATTTATACATATATTTTCACAGGAAATGTTCATATGTCGTGTTTCATGATTGGCTGAACAATTTGAAATAAGACATTTTGCATAGAATATAATACGTTATTTTAATGATAATTTCTAAGAAAGCTGCAGATTTTTACTTTCATGAGACTTATAAAATATAAAGTGTGCCACAAATAAATTATCATCAAAGGCCCTCACGTTCCGTTTCAGCACGTACAGCGCTATCTTTGTGGATCAGTATCCGCTTTGCCTTCTTCCTGTTTACTCGCTTTAGAAATCCTGCGTAAAAAGAAACGTTAATAAAAAACCGAATATAATCAGAATAAAGTTGCGTGATGTGGCGAATAATGATAATATTTTTTGGCTCTTTATTATTCAAACGAAAAATGAGAAATTCATTAAAACGTTTTTCCAGCAGGGGAGGTATTTCGTCTGAAATAATGATAATTATCTCTTATTATTTGATTTAATTGTCTAGTTTTCATTTATATCAGATCCTTTATAAAACAATATACCTACAATACGCAAGTATTTATCACAGTCTGTTGTTTAGTATAAGAAGGCCCCAGTTTTGTTAGATAATTACATAACTAGATCAGTCTAGTTTAACATTGTCGAAGCAGGATAATGGGTGTGCGTGCATTGTAATACTTTCTATTTGGAGTGAGTAATTTATTTTATTGTATGATAAATTTGTATGTTTTATTTAATTTTCTGTTGTGCAGAAAAGTTACAGTAATTAATTACCTTAAACAGTTTTTAAAACCAGCTTGCTTTTTAAAGTAGGTACGTGTGGTACAAAGAAAAGATGCATTGGTTGTAGTTGAGTTGAAAATTGAAAACCAACTTTTCCGTACTCTCTTTAAATTGGAATCTTGTTTTCTCCAGCTGAGCGGAACATAGCTAGCTCTTCTACTGGAAAACTGCAGAAACAAGAATACATGACTTGAATTCCTGCAGGAAATTGTGTTTTAAGGAAACTTGGGAAGATACAATAAGTTTTAATACAAAAAGAGTCATGAGACTATCGTCAGCCACGAAAATGTAATTATTGATTCCATGATTGTTTTTGTATCATAGACATGGTCTCTTTACATGGTCTAAAAAAACAAAGTGTAACACTCCGAACACGTGACTTGACACAAGTCTACGTAATCTGCTGTTCCTCCTTGTCGAATAATACGCATTCGGCAAGGATGAACAGATTCGAGATTAACCTACCTCATAAACCCTGGTGTCGGAATTATATAACCGCCCTAGGCTTCCGGCATGGCTCCTATAACGACTACATCCATATAGTAGCCGGGACAACGGCTTCACGTGCCTTCTGAAGCACAGAATCATCTTTCTTTTCGGTCAATCAGGTGATTAGCCTGCAGTGTCCTCACCAAACTGAAGAAAGTCTCACAAAGTGATATTTGCTCAACGAATCCCCACCGGGATTCGAACCCGGAACCTCGGTAACGTCAGGCGAGCTTTTGACCACTAGACCACGGAGGCTGTTACGCTACAGATAGTAAATAGTGGGTACTCTTATTACACAAGGTCGCTGGGGTCGTTCGTCTCCTTATTGCGGCGGCATAAGCTTTACACGCATCATATTTCTGACTGATACCAGCGGGTAATGAGAGCTTTGAGATTATACACTTTGACCCTTGGCATTTTCTCGAAGGATAAATATGGTGAATACGTTTATATAGGTCATCGTTAGCAATTTTTAGATTGTCCGGTATTAATATTGATAATTAGCTTTCCGCACCGCGGCTCCGCTTGCGTTAACAGTTTATCCCGTGGTAACGAGGATTTTTCCCGCGATAAAAAGTAGCCTATGTGTTAATCCAGGTTTTCAGCTAATATAAAATTACACTTGTAGTTGCACACAAAAATCACAATGAAGGCGGTAACATGAAATAGAATGTGTATATTAGGCAGCCTTAGTGCTCGAGTAGCAATTACTACCAGTACATTATAGTTACCAACAATTATTCAGCTAGCATGAACGACTTTACCCTAATTCGATGTAGGTTCGAACTTCTCGATGGGGACATAACATTTGGGCTGGTAACTAGGACATAATCCACAATATGGATGTTGACTGGCTAGTCAAGAGAGCCACTTTTTATGAAATGTCAAAATCAATATTTCATATGAAAAATTAATGGCAATAACTTATGACGTCACAAGCTTGTATTGTCGTTTTGTACGATTTTTATTTTGATTTATAATAACAAATCATAAAATTGGTATAAGACGCCCATATATAAGTTATACTAGCTAGAGTAATTTCAGATGTTTTATTTCCTACATAGTGTAAGATAATTTATTTTGAATACAGTCAATATCCATATACATTTTAGGCAGATATGTTTGCAAGGACGGAAACAATTATTAAACAATACACTGAATCATTCATCATTGAACAGTACAATATTTAAGACCATGTTTTGAGCCGAAATTGTTGTTTGAATTTAATTTGTGCTTGATAACAATAACCATGACATGCAATTTGATTGTGTTCATAATTACGAGGCAGCCTGTAATGTTTAATTGTTTTCATGTTATTAATTTAATAGGCGCTTTTTATTCCAGTAAGAAACCATCATTTTATCTGGGCTTTCCCAGTCGTTAGACCCTAGGCACGCCACTGTGATTAACCATCATAACCTCGAAACTCTCCATATTTATTTATAATTACGTAGAGATCATAATAACATATTATGTAACATAAATATTCTGACATACGAGCATTAAGAAAACTATATTACGTGATATCAGAAGATCGTAGAAAATTAAAAAAGACAATATTTTGTACGACTACAAAATATCTAAAACAAAATTTTATCAGTATAAAATGAAAATCAAGCAAAAATATTTCCAGAGCTCTTGTGTACCTATTAGAATACACAATTCAATTTAAAACATCAACACATATGATAACTATAATTAAGATTAGAGTCCCATATTCTCTAATTACTATGTGCGGTTTCATCAAATAGTAATTAATACAGTTAATCCGGGCAGATGTCGACATCTGATACCAATAAAGCATGTCACAGTGTAACCTCTACGGTAGCAAAGTAAAACCAGTAGATTATCTTCACACAAACACGCAGTCACGCACACACTAGCATAAAATAAGGGGGATAAGGTGGCGGGAATACGGGCTATTTTACTGGTGTGTGTGTGGCAGCGCGTGCCTACACGGCGCGCACACATTCAAACCAAAGCGAAGGTAGGTATGTAGAAAATAAAATTAAATTAAAAAAACCCTGCCACAAAACCATTACTTAGATCCAGCAGCTTGACTTGGCATTGCCATAGCCATTGCGTTGCGATGCCGGCTGGTAGATGTGGTTGCACCCATAGTCTTCAAATGGCTTAAGATATTTTCTTGGATCATAGCTAATAACACTCTGGATTAACCCAGTTAGCCCTACCGGGTGTAATAACACCTTCAAAAACCAATTACAAATAACCACAGATTAGTCCTAAAAATGCAATCTGTGACTAATATTTCTTCTCTAATTTCATTAATTAGTCTTTGAAGCTTGATTAAATGCAGAAATAGTGAATGTATTGTTTGCATAATAAATTATTTTTTGAATTTATAAGTTAAAAAATATTTTCGGTCGATAACGTGCTCAAAAAAGTATCTTTATACTATATTTTCAGATATAAAAAAATACAATTTGACATGAATTTTACAAGTTACAAGTGGTGTGAATAAATATGTGCAATATTCGTGTATAAAATTGTACAAATTTCTGTATTTTTTTATCTAAATGTATCATCGGTGTTATAACGCCCGGTAGGAGAATAGACGTCTGTAAATTTTACTATTGCAAGTCGGAGATCTTTGAGGAATCTGCATGAAATCAAAAAGTATGTTTTATTTATCAGAGCCGCCTTTATGGCTGTACTGTATAATACAGTATTTTCAACTTAGTACAAGTACACAATATTCTTAGGACAGAGGTCAAAGTAACTTACAACATGTCATAGTTTGAAAAGAATAGGAACATTTTATCCATCTTTTCTAGCTAAATTAACTTGTATAGGTACTGTACTTTTCTACGTAATCATAACCCTCCTGATAAATTTGTCAAGAACTCAAAAAGTTAAATAATAATTGTTACTACCAGTAGTGAAGTGAACTGCCTCTGGTTTTTTTTTTATATATACCGTGAAGCCTCAATGGTTCATGTACTGGGAAAAAGTCTACCGATACTGACTTACTCCAGATCTTTGTATAGATATGATGTATGACAATATGCCGCGAGATCGATTAATTTTATATGAAATAATGATGATAAGTTTTAGAAGTTGCGTCCAAAATCTTGATTTGTTTCGTTACAAGTAATATTAAAACTAAAAACTAAACAAAACCCATAAAATACTAGTGTCGCACTTTGAGTCCAGCAAAAATACATACAACTATACTATATTAATGTAAATAAATAGATAGAATGCATCATAATATAACTCTTTCTAACTAAATAAACACTTCCCATACTTTGATTGATAGTAGGTTATTCTCCTACCGGGTGTTATAACACCGGTGGTTTTCCAGCTTTTCCGGATGATCAAAATTTTTTTCATTATTATTTCATAGTTGGTGGCGGTATATATACCAACATATCTAAAAACCACAATATTCTGAGGCGCGAAATAGTTTCAGGGCTATCTGGGTTAGACACCTTGCAAACAAGAAAAACTAGATCAAAATAGGCGCATCCGTTTAGGAGGTACGCTTAGAGTATAAATATAAAAATTTCATTCTCTAAGGAGCTATGATACCTCAGTCAGACAGACAGACACACACGTCAAACTCATAACACAGGTCTTTTTCGTCGGGGGTTTATAACTTACTTAGTCTACTGTGACTGTAGGTTCTAGTGATTAACCCAGACGGGCGTCCCACAGGATTATATTAGGCGGGATAGGGTTACAGGCCAATGCCTGTAATAGTAGATAGTTACAGTCATTATATAGAGCTTCAGAGATGCTGATTCTAATTTGTTACTCTCAAAATTGAACGATGATTCGTAAAACTTCGGATACTTTGCTTTCCTTCTACGTATTTGTTTTATTTTTTCATTTTTTATTATCATGCTTTAAAAACAGGATAAAAAGTTTTTAATTGTGTTTGTTCTGATAATGTGTGTAATATTATATAGTTTTCATTCATATTTTTTTATTTTGGTAGTTGATACCACAGACTATAATATAATAATCGTAGTACTTGCTTGCTTATCGAGGTTAACCTACCTCACAAACCCTGGCGACGTAGTACTAGCGCAGTACCATATTATAATTTTAGGTATAAATAATATTTATACTTGTTCCGTTTTCCATTTAAACATTATTAATTTCGTTATTTTACTTTCTTTGAAAAAAAATACATGTCAGCAAATAATATAGTCAAAATAAAGTTGATATTAAGTTCTTTGAAGTTAATATTTCATACTAGCTGTCCGCCCGCGGCTATGCCCGCGTTGTTTTTGACTGCAATTTCCAGTAGAAATGAGATATTTTCCCGCGGTAAGAACTATCTAAGATGTTGACCGAGAACATAAGATATCAACACACTAAATTACATTCAAATCGGTGCAACAGTTCGATCGATCTGTACAGTTTATTATTTAAATGTGGTGTATGCCAAGTTATTATGTGGGTCTATGTGTCTGATGTCTATCTGTTAGCGGACCAATAAATAAATAAAAAAACTATTACTATTATTAATTTCATACCTCAGAGGGTTTACCTATAAAAGCATACCAATCCTTCATTTTGGCCCATTTGTGAGCTTAGTTGCTTCAAGTTTATGAGGATCTATGGTTTATAGCGGGGGAGTCTGAGGCGGTTGGAATACAGCCAGGAACGGCGAAGGTCACCCTGTATCTATGGTATCTATGGGACATACGGATGGCTCACTCGTCCTTGCTTTGATCCAATTTGTGATACGGAATGCAACCTTTTGATTAATTATGATTTCCTGGTTTAAACGAGTTATTGCAATACTATAGATGTATTATATTTCTTCCTAAATAACTATCACCACAGAATATATAATAGTACTTAAATTATACTCAATATTCAATACATTTATTGAATTTCATAGGTTTACAAGATGTTAAATTAGTAACAATACAAGATTAATGTTATTATGTACAGAAGCCAGCACATGCGGTTGGACATTCGCTCTACGAAACTCACCCTTACCGCTACGGAATACGGGCGTTCTCAAGGTCAATATGTCCAGCCGCATGTGCTGGCTCTTGTATCAATATGGACATTGTTAGGGCACAAAAACAAAAGATTCGCAGGAAATTCACTTCGCAAAACCATTTAAACGAATAGCGACTTATACACGAATATAGTAAAGTTCAAAGCTATATCGCACAGCGCCGATTTAGTAAAAAAAACACGCTTTCACTAAGTAGTATAAACGACGATACAGAAGGTGACGTAAATTACTTAAAATAAACGGGCGGATATTTTATTTGGAAGTTCTTGTTCCAGAAACTTCACCTACACAAAACTATTTATATTCTTTTGTGCCCACACACAACTGTGGACTTATGAAGACATTTTCAAAGACAAAATCATTTTATTATAACTTTATAATAGTGTCCACTAGTTATATGGGAAGGGAGTTAAATGGGTTTATGATGTCGTATCCTTTTTGTCATCGTACAAGTGTCGTGTGACGCTGTCAAATAAAGGTTGTTTGTCGCGCGACTCCACTAGTTATATCACATTCCGATTCGGCACAGGAAATAAACTATATCCGACCACTCGTGTTACGCGAGACGGCACAATATCAATGATGTATGGAATTGTTCCGTCCGAGTTGGACGATATTTTTTTTAATATTAAAGGAACAATATAAAAAAGCTTCCTTATAAAAAGTTTTGGTTATAGGGCTGTTATTTCACATCCTAAAGACGCGAGTTTAAACTACGAGTAGTCACTTGCTACGACGTAGCAATTTGCTACGCCGTAGTAAATATCGTACGTAACACTAAAATCATGTTGATTTATAATATTGCAATGAATTATCATAATTTTAACAAACATAATAACTTGAATAAATATAGTACCAGCTAAATTATATGAATTAACATTTTGGAACTGGATTATATAATAATTTAAAACCTAAAACATTAATTGGTTGAAAAGGGGTATATATGCAGATATTATTATTAATCATACTACAGAAAAATATAGATTTATTTTTTTTATAAAGTTTGCAAATGTTAATTAATGTACGATTCCCCAGGTTACAAAAAAATCAAAATGACAAAAAAAAGTAAATCATTGATTTGTAAAAGAATTAGGACAAATGCCTTCGAGAAACATTTATTATGCTCCAGTTACTTTCATAATATACTACAATATATCCTAGAAATAGCTTAGTTACAACAAACATAGGTAGTAGTTCTGTGTGTCGAAAACTGAAACAAAAAGACATTATTTCGTTTTCCATAAGATCTATATTATTATTAGAGGCATACTTTCCACTGTCTAACTTTCTAGACACCTTTTGAATTATTCAAGAAATCCACGCGAAGAATACTTGACTATTGCATTGAGTCGGATTTGTAACAGGGCTGTGTTGCCAACCTTTCACTTCAACCTAAAGTTGGGGAAACTTTACTAGGTTAAATGATGGATACGTGTTGGTTTAGAAGGAGTCGTATTTGGTACGTATGTGTGCGTACCTTATTTTTCGTTTCTGAGTGTTGTGCAGAAATTTTGCTAACTTTATTGAGTTGCAAATCAAATGAAAGGGCTTGGAAAAATCTTTGACACGACATACATTTTTAGGTCAGATTTTACATACGTGTACCACTAGTAATTTCGTCCGACAATGATGAATTTCATATATGGAACCCTCTCTATAGGATTTTAACTAGCACTTGTCCAAGTTTTTTATATTTATTTACCTATTTTTATTTTAAATTATTTACATCCAATAAAATATAATATGAGTCTAGTACTTTCTTTGTTGTAATTATGGGTTAATAATTTATGGTCCTATTTCTATAATCTTGGTAAGAATAATTAGGTACTTATTATAATTTTACTGGACGTGACGTATATGTAATCTATGTGTTTGCCAGTGTATCTCTAGTTCTATTATATTTATTCCTAGTAAAAGTAATTAATAATAATATATTATTATTATTATTATTATTATTATTTACGACAGCAATTGGCAACAATCCCCTTGAGATATGTGCGAGTGACACGCTGAAAGGAACTCTATGTCCTAGGCAAGACAGATCTGACTTTGACAAATCGTAGGACGCCAAATTCCCTACGTCGTCGTCGTCTCCCTGAAATATTATTACCTAAGAGGTTTTATTACTTCGTAAGTACCTCCCGGGTAATCATTATTTATATGCGCTGAATTTCTTTCTAGACCGGTAAGCTTATAAAAAAAAAAAAAAAACAAGATCAAAATCGGCGCTTCCGTTTAGGAGCTACGATGCTACAGACAGACGGACAGACAGACAGACACACATGTCATACTTATAACACCCCTCTTTTTCGTCGGGGGTTAAAAATACAAAATTATATGTATAATCTAAAGCTTATAAATAATGTTTACATTTTTTTGCCTCTTAGCATTGCTGAAGCTAAGAGATATAATATGAAAAACTAACATCTAGACATAAGTTAGTAGTCACTCTAAAACACTTTTATTTTTTATTTTTATAAATCTTTGTAGAATTATTTTGTTTCTCACTAATAAGTATTTTATCTGAACTTACTAAATATTACCTAAATTCATTGAACCTTTAGCGTGAAAGCACCAATAGCCTTTCGGTTATTTATTAAGCGTTAAAGAAAAGCTAACCACAGACTATTAGCTTTCTAACCTCAAAAAAGTGCAAAATATTTTATGTTCCTTCCGAAGTCTTTATACAGCCTTTAATGGGCATAACTGTAAAAAAACAATGTCGATACTGCGGTGAGCTTGGGGAAAATTGGATCGCGTTCGGTACAATATTTTCTACATAACTTCTTAGATAGCGAATATTCTTGCTAGGGATGTACCGAAATTTTAAGGGTTCAGTCCTATTTTGCCTGCATGCAGCACATGGAAAAAAAGAGCTGCTGCCCGTAAATTCTTTAATTGATTAATATGTGGGGATTTCTCACGGAAATTAGGCTAAACTTGTACTATCACAGCCAAAAACATTCATAAATTATATACAACATCCAGACACAAAGCAAATAAGTGCTCATTACACGAATGTTTTCCCTCGACATGATTCAAACCCACGACCCTATGCTTGGAAGGCAGACATACTAGCAACTAAGCTAAGATTCAACTTGTTTTAAATATTTTCTATATGTAATAAATAATGCAATAAACAAAGCATTCATTATATATTTTTATTTCAATAACATTGTTTCTTTTTTTTAAATACTATTGTTTTTTATTAAAAAAATATTATTATTTATTTGTAACGCATTTGTTTATCTATTAATCTTGTCCGGTGTGCTTTCTTTACTAAAGGTCACTACTTTAATTATTTGCATTCTAACTGTCTTAGAACTCGTATGATAGGAGTCTGAAACATCCATCGTTATGAGTAAACAATTCAATGCAAGATGCAAGGGCTTAGAAAGATCACTAGTTTACAAAATTTAAACTTTTGTCTGTTGCCGCGAATTTTCAGGTCGATATCAATTACTTGTGTCATAATACTTCCAAATCAAGCCTCAGAAAATTTTGTGCAGCTAAAATTACTCTATTATTAATTTTCATTACTTATGCGTATTTTTCCGTTGATAGAGCGTGTTTGAGTTTGTTAAAATTAATATCTGTTTTTTTTTGCGACATGAGTGCATCTAGGAAATGTTGTTTATGTAATCCAAGACCTCTTTTGCTATATGTGCGAGAAATATTTATATTACAATTACAAAAAAGCTATTCAGAGTTCGTCAAAAATAACTACTTCCTGTATTTCAGAACTGCCTCAAATAAAAATAAGAAGTCTTGGTCACCTGGTTGTTTTTGCAAATATTATGGTCAATATTAACTATTGTAAAGATTTTTCACAATAAAACAAAATTGTTACACTAAGTTTCTCTATTTTATGTCTTTGGGACTGCAGATCGAAAAACGTGCATCGGCTCAGAAAACAGTGGCCCGTGTGCGAGATAAATAAGACTCCTAGAAGCAAACGGTGTTGAACTATCGAAACAAACCTTTAAGATCGTTATCGCGCTATTAGTTTCATAGTATTTTGATAGCGTTTCTTAACGTTGTTATCATTGTCGGGCTCGTAGCCTAGTTGGTAGTACGTCTGCCTATAAAGCACAAGGTCGCGGGTTCGAATCTCGCCCAGGGCAAACATTCGTGTGATGAGCACTTGTGTTTGCCTTGTGTCTGGATGTTGTATATTTAAATAATTATGTATGTATATCAGCTGTCTGACACCCATAGTACAGGCTCTGCCTAGTTTGGAGTCAAATGGCCGCGTGTGAGATGTCCCACATGTTTATTTATTTATTTATTTATCATCTGTTAAACCAAAGATTCTAGTTTGGTAAAGTTTGAGTAAAGCGATCTGTCATAGCACGTAACACGATACGGGTTTGCACTTTAACCAAACTAAAACTCAAACGTTTCCGTTTTAAAGGTTAAAACATTCTTAAATAGCGCGATCGGGGCCCAGATTTTTTTAACATTTTGTTTTTCACCCGAGTGGCTTTTAAAACTTTTCCTGGAAAATTTAAACGAGGAAGGGTCTCAATTATGAGGCTGCGGAACTCTAAACTGAACCTTATAATCCAATTTGTGGACGTAAAAAGACCTTGCGGCTGGCCGAATTACGTGCAAAAAAGGTGTTTTTTTATTCACCCGCTTAAAGAAAAATACAGTATTAAAATTACCGTCTGAATGTGTTTCAAGTTTACGACAGAATTTTATTTGTTAGCAGAAAAACGTATTTTCTTTCTAATCGTTTTTGATTGCGAGCGTTATTCAGTCTGCTTTTTGCGATTATAATAATTTTGTGATTATAATTTACTTTTTTGCGTACTTAATGTGATTTTCTTGTCAAATTAAGGCTGCCACACACCAAAAGGTGTCGCAGACGTATTGCGTGTGACACGATCTGTAATCTATTAACCTGAAATACGAAGTTCACGCTGAAAGTGTCGCAGACGCAATGCAGCACGTCTGCGTGCATGAGACGCACGACAGTCCGCGAGACACTAACCGAAATAAAAAATATCCTAAGTAAATAAAATTTAATGGAGGGAAATTTGTTTTTTGTAGCGTCAGGCTAAAATAAAATCGAATTGGTTGTAAGAACGATACTAAAAACGTGTATCAAACTTTGGGTGCATTAGTTAAATTAGTAGAAACAAATCGTTTTAAATTCTAGAAGTAGTTATTAAACGCCTCTGTAATTATTTTCTAAAACGCTATTGGTTTCAGTTTTATCCGTATCTATGTTAATAATAGGAAATTGTGACCTGAATCCCATAGACCATGGTAAGTAGAATATCTTTCTCCAAGATAAGGGATTGTCCTGATTTGGGACGCCATAAAAGCTCTATAGCAAGGCAATATCAGCCCCATGGCACAGAAATTCAAGCGAAAGTGTTTTTGCCTGAGGTCCTTGTAAAGTAAGGGATACGAATTTAGTATTTTTTGCTTTTAAAAGCGTTTCTTTGTATTGCGTTATATTGTTAGGATAACTCGGGTTAAAAGCTTTGTAAGTTCTATTATGAGTAGGGAAAAGGTAAAAGAAAATATTTGTTTGGCATTGTAACTTTAATAGTGTTTCGTGATTGTAAAATTCTGAAAAAGAAGTGCATATTTTAGAGTCATACATAGTTAATTACTTTGATTAATTTTATCAGTTTTGTAAGTTAATAATAATTAGCAGACTTCAAAAAAAGGAGAAATTTCTCAGTTCCTTTGTATGTTCTTTCATTTTGTCAATACACGAGTTTGTCACAGTCACAGTAAAATCCTCTTTTGCATTAAATAAAATTGTTTCAACGGTCAAAGGAAAAAAAAGCAATTTGGTGCCTCAACGGCTGACTGCTATGAAAAAAGGGCTAATTACAAAAGGTGGCCTCTAATGAAGAACCTGGCGGGAAATCACTTCCACTCTCTAATTTCTGTTCTGTGAATAAAAGAAAGGCCCTTTCTTGGGTTTATTTTTGTAGACTGTCCTCTTTTATTTTTTGCTGTGTTTGTAGGTTTTGTTTGATTTTATTTTTCAGTAAGTAATTTTGTTGGAAAAATGCATTTATTCAACTTGAGGTACTTGATACAACATAGTTAGAATATAGTATATTCTCATTTAAATTACTAGTGATAAATTATCCGCCAATTTATTTTTATTAGAATATCTTTAACACTGTTATATGAATTATCCGACCGACATGGATTTAATCAAAGAAAATTATAACTAAATAGTCCTATCGATAAATCCTTGAATTCACGATATAAATAACGTAATAAAAAAATAAAAATAAATATTTTTCATTTTCATTTCAAATACTTATTTCAATCTCATTTAAAATAAACAAACTATTCAGTTTATATTGATCGATATTTTGACCTTTTTTTAAGATTTCTTAAAGTTAGTTTTCGTTTGAATAGGTTAGAACCTAGGTTCTGTCATGATCAGGTAACATGTAGTATTTTTATCATCCTTGGGTAACCTCGCTATCTCAACTGCTATTACAATAAAAAAGTCCTGTCATTTCACATCGCAATATGAAAAAGGACAAAAGTAACAGGTGCGAATAATTTATCAAAGAATTGCGAATATTATATTCGTCATCCAATAAGAGGAGGCATTACTTTTAATAGCGCATGAGTCGTTATATTATTAATGGATCGTTAAATATTAAGCTCCATTATGACCAGAGATCAGAGAATGTAGACCGAACCAAGGTCAATGATCTTAGACGTATTTGTTAATGTGGACATGCCTTATCACTACCACATAACAATTCAAAATGATTTGATTGTCATTTTTCTTTGTTTCATTTATTAATGTTTTACTTTGACTTCTGAATAAATGAATATTTAAAATATTCACTACAAACTCAAATAAATATTAATATCTTTGAACCAATTTTATGGAATTTAAATAGGAGTACATTGAAATTGAAAAAACGAAAAAAATACATCTTTAGTTTTTTGCAGATATTCTACACTAACACCCATTTTCCGTGAACATGATCGGTGTAACCCGGTCAAAATATCGGTAAGATCAAATCAAAATTAATTCGCAGAGAATACTCGTAAAATATATATTAGTGTAAAAATATACATATTTAAAAGCAAATTACTAGCAGTACTGCGTTTAACAGTCCACACTCTGGACTTCAGCTTCTCTCTTAAAGAAAGGTGTTACTATAATCCCCCACTTGGCAGGCTGGTTGAAGGTTACACCGGTAAATATCCATACCCTAGGAATACTCCTTTATTTGCTTCACGACTCTCACTGTAAGTGTTAGGATCGTCAAATTCTAAACCGGATCTACACAACCAAACTAAATTTCTAGATACTTCAAGATTATCAATTTACTAAATGAGTAGTTCTTTGAGCACCCTCAAAACGTGGTCACAAGGTCTTAATTCCTAAACTATCGACCATACAGTGTTGGAACTAAATATAGATGATTCCTCATATAATTATGCGTACGATTTTAACATAAAACATATAAAATCATGTATAATATTTTGAAAAATAATATTTCAACATCGAAAACGGGATCAAAATAGTCGTTCTTCGCAGGTCACACTTGGTTCGCGCTCAAGGTAATCCTTGATAAGTTTTGCATTTAATGCGTAATCGTATAATTTATTACATGGAATGAATAGTTTTTTAACTAGGCACATATTTATAAAAGAATATTCATTCTATCTCTTTGTTTCGAAAAATTATATTATATAACATCTCTGTCACACGATTTCGCTGGTTTCGTGAGCGCTCAATGAAACTACACCTACCTTCCAAAAACGCAAACTTGTCGCTGCAAATTTTAGCTTGCAGACACTTGGTAGTGACCCAGCATCAGTGGAGGACACCAGTGTATTCATCGCTTCAAAACTAAATAAATAAGAGGTAAGTTATTCTTCGAATATTTTCAAGTTGGGCTGGTCATGTAACTTTCATGCGCATATGTAGAAAGATATATTATGTTATTATCAAAAAAATCTTTTTAAGAAAAAGAAGATAGATCGAGCGAGTTTATTGTCATGTACTTCATTTGTAAACTTACTTATTACCTTTATCATAATTCTCAAAAATGTGTTATTTTTGTAACTTTCGTGGCCCAATTTTCGTGGACATTTGACCATGAAAGTTACCTGATGCACCACGAAAGTTACAAATGTCCATTAAATACTCCTTATTTCTTGTGATGCAGTAATTGCATTTGCCCATAATTATACCGAAAGCTAGAAATAAAATATTCTAGCACGTTTGATGTGTTTTTTCTATGTAATATGTAATTCTGTTTAAAGGCTCTCTCGTAGCTAATTTCATAATTTAGTCAGCACAAAAGTCAGTTTTTTAATATTATTGAATGAGTAAAAACTTTCAAAGTCAACTTCAATAAGATTTACTGTAAAATCTTGTTTTCAGATTACTATCGAACGGAAACTATGCCATCACAGAGTTCAGAGGAGCGTCGGGAGAAGAAACATGCAATATCTCTGTTATTTATTCATTGATTTACATTTAGTAAAAACTGTACACATTGTTTTTAGGGCTTTTTTAATTTACAACTATTTATATTAAGATTGCATTATAAAAAAAAATCGCCACGAAGGTTACGCGGAGAATGTTTTCTGAAGAACTACTCAAATACTGAAACTATCCAAAACTTAATCATGTCCATGTTATGATAACATAATTCAAGTTCAAAGTATCGGCCTAGTTACTCCGATCTCTGGTTTTGGCCCATTAATTTTTGGGAAAGTTAACGGTTAATGACAGAGAGGGTAGATCGCCAGGAGGTGATAATAATGAGCCGATACTGTGATAATTAAGCCTTGAACTCACTAGGCACCATTTGGCGCCTGAAATATTGACCAACCTGAAAAGAACATTCGAAACCGAATCGAAAGATTTATATTTTGCTGAGTTTTATTTGATTCCCTGAATGTATACATGATTATGAAAATACTTTTAAAGCGTCTCTCTCTAGTTCATCACTTCAAAGGCGAAATTCTACTTAACTAACTTAAAGTCAACTCGAATGTTGCCGCGAACTAACCAAGAAAGTTATCCGCCTCGCGCCGGGACCCGCCCGAAGTTTGCGCCAAAGAATAGGATTGTTACTATGTTGAATACCTACGTGATTCAATACTCGTACTATGCATACTTTAGTGTGAACTATCACTGCCATATCATATTTAGATTAGAGCTACATTTTGTAGAAACAAACAACAAACAAGCCCTTTTGAAACAAGTCCTATTTTAAAACTGTTATAATGAAACCAATGATAGCCTACCTAGTGGGTAATACGCTACCTTAAATTACAGGTTCGAGCACCACCCACACCATAACAAACATTTCGCACTTGTTTTTTAATGTTTTATATTCATATGAATTGAATATATATTTGTCTTGTATTTATCAATAATTTTTTATATCTATTAGATGTCTGATACCCATAACTCGATCGGCTCTGCTTCAGGGTAAGATTAATGTGTGTAAGATGTTGCCTACTTATGCCTACTTATTTATTTATCGATCAATAATACTGACATCAGGGTTTGTTAGGTAGGTTAACCTCGAAACCCACACATATAGAAAGCAAACGACGATTTTTTTATATGATTACTAGCTGTTCGCCCCGCGGCTCCGCCCGCTCTCAAGGGTATGAAAAGTAGATGTTGGCCGATTTTCAGACCTACTGAATACGCTCACAAAATTTCATGAGAATCGGTCTAGCCGTTCCGGAGGAGTATGGGAACGAAAACTGTGACACGAGAATTTTATATATAAGATTATTTTAGTTTCCATAAGGGTGCTTATACACGATGCAAGTAGCTTGCGCATTTTGATTCAAATTTGAGTACATACACTAGCCGCATTTAATCAAATCTAAATTTTGTATGTGTGACCGACAAATTATTTAAGGAATGCCATGACATCTTTCACAATTTTAGTGCTTTCAAACGAAGTCAATTGACTCAACAGTGTACAAGCACATAAAAAATCAGTTGTATACTAAACTAAATTTGCAAGCCCGAACGTCTGTTTGTTTTCGTTGAGGGAGGTCACAGTAAGAGGAAGTTGGTGCAAAATGCAAATACAACTGCCGACAGGGTGACCCGTTTCCGTACCCAATAACACGCCCCTATTTGCATCCCTATTGACACCTGCCCGATAGCGAGGAGTGAACGAGATAACAATATAAATATACTCTTATGACAACGTAGCAAATACTTGTGGCCGTGAAATTCATAATTTCGGCAGTACATATTTCTTGTAGTTACAGCTTACTAACTAAATTGTACTGGTTCTTGAAAGAGTTTTAAACCACTGAATTCATAAAATTACACCAATAGGTACATTTTTGTGACGTTGTTGGTGGTGATTTCTTGTAAGAATCAGAAATGTCGCTTATTACAAGTACTGTAAACATTCGATGTAACATACATACAGTATTTTTTGAACATAGCAAATTTAGGGATCGAAAACAGAATATTATTATAGTACTTTTGTTGTTGTTACATTTTCAGTTTTCCTCCTGCTATTACTTCAAATTTTAGGGCGTGTTTCTGCCCGCTTTAAAGTAATGAGTTAAGAAGGTTGTAAAAACTTAATTAAAATAGCAGCTGTTTATTTATTATTAAGTAGTGACGCACCGTGTTCTTGGCTCTGACGTAATTAATTTTACGCAAGACGAGATACTTATGACAAAACATTCTAATCAATCTAGTTAAGAGAAGAAAGCTTTAATTGAGGAAAAAACGAAAGAAAACAATATTTCATTCAATATTTTTAAATCTGCTAATTTACTTATCTATCTTATCTATACATAATATAAATCAATCTATTTTTAAAACACTTATGACGTCTGAAGTAAAAAAAAGCTCGCTTAACTCTATCAGCTTAAATGGGGTATGGAAACTTGAATTTACTTTCTCGAATACCTATTGGTGCTTGTCTATGTACTGACTGCCGGCCACTGGGCTAAGGCTGTTACATTCCCTTCAAATACCCGCGAGTTTTGTACCCGCCACATAACAATGTTTTCTATTATCTGTGGGGGCAATACGAATTGTCTGTGGTAACCTTCTCCATAAGAGAGTGGAAGCATACGTACCCCACGTTAGGGAGGTTCCGGGATCGAATCCTTGTGGGAAAAAAGTGGTGAGGTAGGTATTAGTATATATAGTATACGATATTGATAAAGAAAAAAAATAGTGAAGCTAGCTTTTACTGCACTGTCGCTTGATAATATAATGAACTAGATTACAAATTGTAACTTCTAACTTCCAAGTCCTTAATCCCTAAAAAATACGTCTGCACAATTGGTTTCGACAGGCTTAGGGCCGAAACTAATTTGACATTACACCGTCCACGCCTATCAGATGAAACCCTTATAATCCTAAAGAGCCCGTGCTAGTGAATGTACGACATATGGCTACGAACAAGGATGTACGGCTTGATGTACTAGATATGCCCTACTAGATATCAATAATATTTAATATTTATTTCGAGCAACTTTCCAGCGTCGTTGTTGCGACGCCAGCGCTGTGTTTTTTTGGAGCACAATTTTTTTTGCAAACCCAAGTTTCATTTGTTTCACTCGCTTTCTTACCTATGATTGTATGCGCGACGCGACGACGCTGGAAAAGCGCTCGAAAGACGCTAGTTTGGGGGGTCTGTAAAAGGCAAATGCTGTCCTAGACACAACTGATTGATGTAGCTCAGAAGGCCGCCCACCTAAAGTGTGGCTGGACTGGCTACGTACGTCGTCGCCCGAATGGCCCATGAATTGTGGGCTAAAGGATTGGATGCCTCAGTAGGTAAAAGGTAGCAGCGTTCATCTCTGTAACCAATTACAACTGTAATTTTAAACCTAAATAGAAAATCCTGCCCAAATCCTCCTGTGAAATGTTTCGGGGAAGCAAAACTTTAAAATACGTCTTTTATCTTCTTGAGATAATATTCTTTGTCAAAATCAATCTGTTTTTATCACAGTCAAAAGCCTTCCGATACGGGTACAACTATTATAATACTTCTGTGCTTCCGAGCCATAACTTGTGTGAAAATGTCTAGTGGTATGCTTACATACTTATATAATTACACCTTATTTTCCCTAACAATGAGCAAAGTCACTGGTGCAAATTCTGAGGGTAACGCCAGTAATTCTCTAAATGTAATTTAAATTTCGTCAAACCTACACTATTTCCTCTCTCTTGTTTAAGTCTATGCGAGCGTATTTAGAAACGCAAACATCAATGGTCGTTGACCCCGGATAATCCGAACGATCCCAAGTCCGACCCTGGGTTGCGTGGAGTGGATTATCATAATTCGAGCTTGTTGAATAATTCCGATCCCATTACATTACGTATTTTGGCAACGAGCGCCTAAAGCGGGCCCATTCTTGATTCTTCACGAGACCGAGGCATAAACAGTCTGCCCATACGAAATTGTATTTATTTTATTAGTCAACATTTTGGTAAAAATGGTAAAGGCTAAGCTCATAACTAGTGCTTAAATTATGTTATCAAAAAACTGAAAAGTGCCTCACGCTTATGAAGTCAGTTATATAAAACAAGAATTTTATAATGTTCACTTTCAGAACTTTCTTCAAGCATAATCAAATTAATAACGCTAGATAGGTACCTAAATTACTTGAATACTTTTTATTTATATTTTATTTTTTATTTTATTTTATTATTTATTGCACACAGAACATTTTACAATTATTTAAGTAGACACAACAGGCACAGCTTATCTCTCACGAAATGTCTTCCAGCTGGCCTATACTTATACTTTTTAGTGTGCAATTTATAAAAACGTGTCCGTTATTTTTTTAAAGTATTGTGATATCCAAGGTAGATATACTAGAAACCCTAACAAAATAAACTCACTATACAAATAGTACATCAAACTTAGACAATCTACGAAAACCTTAGAGCAACGCCGGCCTTCCGTACCCTCTAAGACGAAAACAAACATTTCTCGAAAAAGATTTAAAACAATATACTTGCAGCCAGGCCGATAAGCAAAAGAGATGGCATGACCAATGCCACAGTATTAATTTTTACTAAAGGTAAAAACCGCGGAAAAATATAAATACGAAATATTTTATTACTAATACTATAGTTTTATGCTTATTTGCTATTATGATCTCTTTACTCAAATTTTATCAGAAACTTTAATCTATAAGTATTTTTTATTCGAAATATGATTTTACAAACGACGTCGAAGCAAATAAATACAAAGGACTAAAGTGTTAGTACTATTATTTTCTTCTGTCCTAGAGTTGTTCATCTATGAACTGTTAGCAATTGGATACGAAGTCGGACAATCACGTGTTTGTAGCAAATAAAAAGGTTCACTGACCTGATGATGAAGGCTCTTAACCCTTCGAAATATTTTGGCTTTTGTCTTGTGTTTCGCTTACGAAATGAGACAGTAAAGATGTGAGATAGCGTCTCCGATGTGGGATGCTGAGTGATTGTCTCTTTTGGTTAAAACCGTTTGTTCTTATTGAAAACTCGAACGGTGACTTCTCAAGATTTGAGTGTCTTTAATTATAACATCACAAATTAGAAAAGGCGGTAAATATATTTCTGTGACCGCCTCATATTCTGTATTAGAAGTTCAAAATATTTTTACTTTTAAACATACCACAATGAGCGAAGAACCGACAACCGTTGCCTCAAAAGGTTAAAGGTATTAAAGGTAAAAGGATATATAAAGCAACACGGCAGTTTTAATTGGTTGCCTGGTAGAAATTGCTACCCTAGCAATAAGGCCGCTTATTGTACACTTTTAAAGTTGTAAACGGAATTCCTTGACATTCCTGATGTGCAATAATGTATATTCTATTATCATTTTCGACTAATGATAAAGTCTTCGTATGTACGTAACCCGCGACACGCGAGTTCAACCTACACTTGACCGGATATACGTTAGTTGAGTAGACCGACAGCACAAACTTCACAAGGATTCATCATTTCAGCCAGTAGACGTCCACTGCAGGACAAAGGCCTCCCCCAAAGATCTACACAACGATCGGTCTCGCGCTGCCCGCATCCAGCGGCTTCCCGCGACCCTCACCAGATCGTCGGTCCACCTTGTCCCACGCTACGTCACAAGGATTACAACAGAATATATTACACTTCTCCTTTAGGTATTTCAGTAAAGCGCGCCTAAATTTTCGTTAAAATATTTTTACTTTACTTCATCCTGAAAGTTTTTCACAACATCACAATATTTTAGTAAAATTGTTTTCCTCCGCAATTAGTGTCGCGCTCCGTTAAAAGCCTCCGCTCTTCACTGTCACATTTTATGATCCAACCAATGCAGCCTTACCAAAAAAACCTTTGACTGGCTTCCTGCCGCGGCTTCACCCGCGTTAATAGTTTTTCCCGTGGGAATGAGGAATTTTCCCGGTTACTTCTTCTTCTGTCGTGTCGATGGCTAGTTTTAATTTTTTGTTGCCCAAAATCCTGCCACTCTGATTGCTCTTTCTGAGGCCTCCATGAGCTCCTCCGACGTGCAAGACTCAGGGCATGCAGGACATGACAATAGGTGGTCCATGGTTTACGGCGACAGGCCGCACTCGTACCGGAGATCCATCCCATCAGAAAGAAAAGTAAAAATGCGGTAAAAGTTTAACACAATTTTAGGCGAGAGATGTCCACTGCTGGCCAAATTCCTCCCCCAAAGGTGCCCAAAGATCTCCGCAACGATCGGTCCTTGGTTCGTCGGTCCACAAGTAGGTACATTATAAGTGCAATAAAGAATTTTCATTCATTCATTCATTTAGGTTACTACTCGAACATAACTACTGAAAAATAATCTAGTACCTTCCAAACAACATTGTTTACTACATAGCGATATTAAAACACATACTTTTACGGATATAAAATTTCAGCGGGGAAAGAAGCGATGTTTACAATAATTGGATTATAAACAGATTATTCGTTACATAACTGAACATTTTGCGCGCGACCTACGCGTTTTATGGACGGGAAAATTAAATTTTCCCACGCGTAAAAGTGATATGGATAAAACTAGGTAAATCTGATGGAAAATTTATGGCCTTTATCCTTTCAGTTAGCGGAAGAAACCCTTGTTCCCTGGTGTTTACGCTTTTCTCCTCAGTTATTTATTACGTAAATTTTAGAATAGAATAGAATAGAATAGAAAACTCATTTATTCACTGTAAACATACAATACACAGCAGACAACAAGTAATATTACAACTAACTAGGTAAAGTTCATAAAGTCATTCCAAACTCTTACAGATTATGATTTACAGCTAAAATATGACTGAAAGCACAAAAGTGATATGGTAGTACTGAGAGTGCATAATATGAATGAGACAACTATGTTGTAGTGTGTACTGTGTGTGACAGTGAAAAGGCGCTGGCTCAGCATATTGTCACAGCAAGCTTGAAAGGGTTTAAATTGGCTAGCTAAGAAAAATCTTTTTCTTTTATAGAGAGCAGTATTTTTATTTTTGTGTTAATTAACTCAGGGAGTGGGTGGTGGCCTTGGACCTGCCTTTTATAATGTAAACCACAAAAGAAAATTATTATGAAAAAAAAAAAAATATCTTGAGGTAAGAAAAATATCTTCAGGTAAAACTTATAATCTGCCAGAATCGGAACTAAATGGTTCTGTCAGAATCGGGGCGCCAGTGGTTTATATCATAAAATGGATCAAGACAGTACTGTGTGCAACAAAATAAATACCAGGAAACCTTTTAAAACATATTTAATGTAACATAACAACAATTTAAAAGGTCAGAGAATATCTGGTGAAATAAAAGGATACATAAAATATCATCGCCGTCTTCACAGAGAACTATTCGTATAACAGTATCAACAAACAAGTTTACATACTTAAAATTATTAATTACGTTTCACTGTTATGGAGTTAAATGTCCAGCCATTGGATAAAAAGTAATATAGGTTACCAAACTCACAACGAGTACCTTATGGTTTTAAAGAAACATGTTAATATAAGGTTATCTTTATATAAAGCAGACATGTTTCAAAGGAAATCTAACATTAAATAAAATCTTATGAATAATATGAAATTCTGCAACCATCTTCCGAAGGTAAATCTGAACACAGGTGGTTACATGAATAAAAGAAAATCCAAAGTAAGAACTATTGGATAGTTTAAGAAAAATTTGTTTTATCAATTACCTACATGGTATTGAAATGAAAGGTACGCAGTACTAGTAACCTGGCGTTAAAAACTTGGTTAATAAAACCTAGTAAAGAAAAAATAGGTAGGTACATAGTACCAGAAACCTCAATGCGGGTGGGGCAAAACTAAAAACCCTACATAAAAACCCAGCATAACAAACTGCATAATAAGAAAACCCTGCATATCAACCCTGCATATCAAGAAAACCCTGCAACAAAGAGAAAACTTGTTACAGTGATGAACGTCTAACAGAAATCTTTAGTTTTGAATTAGCATAATATTTCAAAGCACTTACCCATTTTGGGGTTTATATATTTAAGAAACCATGTTGGGACAGAGCCCGGACGACAGCCACCTCAAGATGTCCGCGCCATATCTAAAGAACAAACCACGTGTGTTACCAAAAAGGTTCAAGACCAAACAGTAAAATGAGAATTTGGGATCTCAATAAATATCACAACAGACTTACCGAGGTTTTAATCAATTTTACTTTAATAGTCTGGACCGGAAAGGGGTTCCTGGATAAACATCCTTCACATACCGTTGTCCATCATAATTTCACTTGAATATAGTGTTGCTGATAAAACGCAAAGAAGAAAATGAACGAGTCATTCCTCGAATCACTTCGACAGACCGCGCGTTCCGAAACGCAACACCAAAACAATCAAGCCAGAGTTCTTTTTGAGGAAATCAATTATTTTTAATTTTATTTTAAACAAATTAAGGAAAAACAAAAGGAATAATAATCCATTTGGAAAATGGTAAATAACCTGTATTCCCAAGACTAATATTATTGAACATATTTATACGAAAACACTAACTGTCATTTCGACTATTAGAAACGTTCCGAAACTTGACTCCAGTGCTTAAAAAAAAATTTTAGATTTATGGCTTTGGATACTACCTCTTTTGGAAGAAGTCGAGAATAAAATGAGTTAAAAAAAAAATTATCAACGCCAATTAATTTGGAAAAACAACTAGTAATTTCTACGAGGTATTATTTTTATCAAATGACAAAAAAAACGGTGTTACAGTTCATCTTTAGTTGGGAATGAAAAATTTTATTTGAAAATTTTAATTTTCAAATAAAATTTTTCGCTACCGATCTACATGAGGTAGTAACGAAAAGCTAACTGGAAACAAAACCACCGAACATGGTTTTGAAAAACCAGAGTTCAAAAGCTAAAGAAATTTACTACCAACGAGCAAATTTTTTAAAGGAAAACGAAAAGTAAAGAATGTTATTTTCCTGAAAATAGAACTACAACTGTATGCAGTATTGACCAGAAAAACAGTTTCTGTCAAAAAGAAAACACATTCCAAACTCAAAAGAGTTAAGGAACTTCCCTTCCTTATAAGGAGGTTTGCTACTATGAGCTAAAAAGACTTGCTACTATGAGCTAAGTATACCAGAAGAAAACTTCTGTCAAAAACATCACATTCTGAACTCATAAGAGTTGAAGAACTTTCAAAAGAAAATATTGTAGTCACCATCACTATGGATGATAGAAGACTTAAAATATAAAGCTGGCTACTACGAGCTGCATATACCAAAAGATAACTCCTGTCAAAGAAATATCAGATTCTGAACTCACCAGAGTTGAAGAACTTTCAAAAGAGAATACATGAAGTCATCACCACTATGGGTGCAAAATGACTCAAAATATACTAACTTAAATATAAAATTGACAAAGTGTTTTCAAATTCAAGTTTGAGAAAAACACAGTATGTACTTAAACTACTACCAAAAGAAAATGAAAAACAACCTTAACATAAAACGACAAAAATTTGTCCTTAACAATTAAAATAGTCCATAGTCTTGTTTTAGTCTGTATGCATACTTATCGTCTTGGTTTGTCACGTTAAAAGTCAAAGTCCCTTACACTTAGATAAAAAACTTAAGATATATAGATTGTAAATACTATCCGAGGAGAATATTTATCTAACTTAACACACTTATATACACCTACTATGTTTCAACCACCTTCGTTATGACCGCGGATGATCAAATCTTTGATATGGAACGTACCAAGGGACTTACCCTCCAAACTTTTGAGAGAGTAGACCAACTTACTTAATTTCTTATCCACAACACACTTTTCAAACTTGGGAGCTAACTTTGCTGAAAAGTGTTTTGGAGCACAAGATAAAGGAAAACACCTTTTATAAATTATTTGACCTTCGCTTAACTCTAAAGGTCTTTTTCTTAAATTATAATATTTACAGTTTTGTTGATATGCCTTATGTAAATGACATTTTACTTGTTTATAAACATCTTGAAGTTTGGGAAGTTTTTCCGCAAACTCTTGTGAATCAGTATTTAAAGCAGACCCATCAAAAGGTGTCTGAGAAATATGCGTAGCACCATCAAGAATCATTTCACGACCATGATTTAAGAAGAAAGGAGTGAATTTAGTTCCATCATGAACACAAGTGTTCAATGCACATTGAATCTCCGGAATGTTTTGATCCCACTTTCGGTGATCAAAACGCACATACGAGGCAATCGCACGAACAATATCTCGGTTCACTCGTTCAGTTTGATTAGTTTGAGGATGATAACGGGGATTATAAAATATATGAGGAACGCCTGCATTAGTAAGAAGATCCCGAAATTCTTTAGAAGTAAACTGAGCTCCATTGTCGGTATAAAGAACACGACAAACACCATGTACAAGAAATACACCATTATACATACATTTGCAAATGGCTTTTGCAGTTGCGTTTCTCAAAGGAAAGAGTAGTACGTATTTACTGAAATAGTCTGAGACTACAAACAAATATTGGTTCCTAGAATAAGATGGAGGAAATGGACCGAGAATATCACAAGAAATAGCTTCCCACGGCTTTGTTACTTGACGTGGTTCGCCCATGAATCCTGCACGAGCAGTATTAACAGGTTTATATGTATTGCAAGTTTCACAATTACTAACATATGATTTTACATCTTCAAATAAAGAAGGCCAGTAATAAATAGCAGAAATCTTTTTATGCGTTTTAGCAACACCAAAATGACTAGCTGACGGATCATCATGATATTTTTCAATTATTTCAAGACGCTTTTCTAAGGGTACAACAATTTTCCAATCATGTTGAGAAGTGATATTATATTTATTTTTAGAAAGTCTATAAAGTTTTCCCTCTAAGATAGAAAAATTTGGAAACTTCTTTGCATTTTCAGCACAACCCGTAAAAATTTTAATATACCATGGGTCAGTTATAGTATGAGGATCAATTTCAATAGAGGCGATTTTAATTCTAGAAAGAGTATCAGGTAATACATGTTCTTTACCTTTTCTGTGAATGATCTCAAAGGTAAATTGGCTTAGACGACATGCCCACCTATTAAGACGACCAGTGGGATTTTTTAGTTTATAAAACCACTGTAAGGAGGCATGATCAGTAACAATGTAACATAATTTGCCTTCGACATAGGATCTGTATTGTTCTAAAGCATAAATGACTGCGAGCAGTTCTCTTTCTGTTGCAGTATAATTAATCTCCTGAGCATTTAAAGTTCTACTACAATAAGCTATAGGGTGATCCACCCCATCTACTTTTTGAGTCAAAACGCCGCCAATAGCAAAAGATGACGCGTCTGTATGAATATAAAAAGGCAAAGTAAAATCAGGACATTTTAAAATAGGAGCAGAGATTAAAGCATTTTTAAGTACAGAGAAAGCTTCATCTGTTTCTTTGGTCCAAGCAAAAGGAACTTTTTTACTAGTAAGACGAGTCAAAGGTCTAGCTTTACGAGAAAAATCTAGGATAAAACGGCGGTACCACCCTGCCATACCAAGAAAACGTTTGACTTCCTTAGCATTAGAAGGCACAGGAAAGTTCGTTATAACTTCCACTTTGGAAGGGTCAGTTCTTAATCCATATCGATCAACAACATAACCAAGATATCTTAGTTCGGGTCGACAAAAGAGAGACTTTTTCATGTTAATTGTAAGGTTAGCAGATTTTAACTTTACATAAACTGATTCCAAAATTCTGATATGTTCTTCAAATGAATTAGTACAAATTATAATGTCATCTATGTAACAAAATACTTTATTATCAAATTGTGCAGCAAAAAGGTTATCCATTAATCGTTGCATGGTGGCTGAAGCACCAACAAGACCAAAACACATTACATTATAGTGGAACAAACCACGTCCTGGTACAGTAAAAGCAGTCTTTTCCTTTGAAGAAGGAGAAAGAGGTATTTGATGATAAGCTGCACTTAAATCCAAGGATGTAAGAAATTTAGCATCCCTGAGGTTGTCAAGAATGTAACTAATATAAGGGAGAGGATATGCGTCTGTTTTAGAAACAGCGTTAATCATACGGCTATCCAAACAGGTACGGACAGAGCCGTCTGGTTTCGGTACTAAAGTAACCGGAGAGTTCCAAGGTGAATTTGATGGTTCAACAATATTAAGTTTCAACATACGATCAAGATCATCATCTAGCAACTTTAATTTTTCTGGACTTAATCTGTAATATCTTTGTTTGATGGGTTTAGAATCCCCTGTATCAATATGATGTTGGGCAAGATGGGTACGACCCAGTCCAACTTTTTCAGTATCTATTTGAGAGAAGAGAGACTTCATGTGATTCAGTTCTTCAATTTGTTTTTCAGTTAAATTATCTATGTTTCTTAAACCATTTTCTGGAATATTATCAATTTTATCTACGTTATTACAAGAAATAGACTTTATGCAAGACAGAACTTCAGGAGCAAGATTGAATGCTTTCCAAAAATTTATACCAAAGTGAATAGGAAGTTTGATTTGAGGTTGAATGTAAAATCTTATAATTTTAACAATCTTTTTATATAAAATGGGAACATCCATATAATATTGACAATAATATTCGGCACCGTTAGCAACACGTATATAACATGGTTGTTTAAGATTTTGCATCGGAATACCAAGATCAAGAAAAACCTTATGAGCATTATCGCCTAATATCGAACAAGCAGCACCACAATCTAATAAACCACTGACACAAATGTCATATACTTTCACAGTTAAATATGGTCGCTTATCAGAAAGAGGAGGTTTAAAATATGTCTCCCTGCAAGTAGAAGCACTCAGAGAGACTGACTTATTCAGTTTTTTGACTTATTACACTTTGGGCAGTCAGGAGTTTTTACATTTTGTTTGCCGCATTTAAAGCAAACAATATTTTTAGATTTACAACATCGAGATGTAGAATGATTATTTTTACCGCATCTAAAGCAATGAGCAGAAGAGTTTTTATTAGACTCAACCGAAGTCGACTGATGTACAGACGAAACATTTTTATTATTAACATTGGGATTATGTGATTTAAAAGTTTTACTTTTATAATTAAAATCAGGAACACATGTAGTGTCCTTGGAAGTAGAAGGTTCTACAAAATTTGAGATACGAGCCTTATTGAGTTCAAGTTTTTTACAAAGTTCTCGCAGATGAGAAATGGATTTGACATCAATTAATGCGAGTTCTCGACTATATTCAGGTCTTATGTTTCGTAAAATAATGTCAAGTTGTTCTTCGTCATATAATTTTTTAGTAAGTCGGGACATCATTCCCAAAATGATAGACAGGAAAACCACAATCGATTCATCCTTTGCTTGTGTTCGAGAATGTATCTCTTGTAAAAGCCGAAAGTCAAAATCAGCAATGTCAAAGTCAGAGCGTAAAGCGTTAATGAGTGAATCATAATCATGATATGCGTCTTTATTAGCACGATACCAATACAAAGCAGGTCCTTCAAGGATTTCTGGAAAACCAGTATATATTGTTTTTTTAGGTATATTACGAGCAAGCTGTAATTCTTCCAAGCGAGCTATGAAAGCACGAACACACGAGTCACCACGATATTTCAAATTCAAAGAATTCAAGTTACAAGAAGTAGCCGGTTGATAAATAATAGTTTTATGAACGGGAGAAGGAACAGAGTTTTCGTCATCCGATTCAGAATCAGATGACTTGGCCTGATCTGACAAAAATTTAATCAAAGCGTTTTGAAGCACCAGCAGTTCCTGGTGAGGATTACTAATTCGCGACAAACGAACCAAAAGATAATTAGCACGTCCGCATAGACGAGCACGAACATTTGCAGTGAAGAAGGACGGACCTTCCCCAGCATAACACGATGAAAGAAATTCATTGCCTTTGGCAATCATCAATTTAGTTTCTTCTTCTATAGTTATCGAAGAATTATTAGAAGATGGCTTTATACTACCCCTCCTAGAAAGTTTTAAAGTTTCACGTAATAATTTACGCAAATTATCCACAGAAGCAGTAATGTCAAAAGATATGTTCCTAATTAGGAGTTCATGAGTTATCTCATCTTTTAAAAGAAAATTAACATTACAATTTAAAGTATCCATTGTAACAATATAAAGTATAGTGAGTACTCTTTACTTACAATATAGCTGTAAAATACAGCACCAAAACGTTCAATATAGAAACCTTAATACTTACAAGAAGCACTTAAGTACTAGAAATAATATAGTATGTATAACTATTTTTTGAGAGAAAAAAACATATTTAAATTAAATTTTCATTCCACACAGCACTAATCTTACAGGGCCACACGTTGGGAACGACACTGAAAGGGTTTAAATTGGCTAGCTAAGAAAAATCTTTTTCTTTTATAGAGAGCAGTATTTTTATTTTTGTGTTAATTAACTCAGGGAGTGGGTGGTGGCCTTGGACCTGCCTTTTATAATGTAAACCACAAAAGAAAATTATTATGAAAAAAAAAAAAATATCTTGAGGTAAGAAAAATATCTTCAGGTAAAACTTATAATCTGCCAGAATCGGAACTAAATGGTTCTGTCAGAATCGGGGCGCCAGTGGTTTATATCATAAAATGGATCAAGACAGTACTGTGTGCAACAAAATAAATACCAGGAAACCTTTTAAAACATATTTAATGTAACATAACAACAATTTAAAAGGTCAGAGAATATCTGGTGAAATAAAAGGATACATAAAATATCATCGCCGTCTTCACAGAGAACTATTCGTATAACAGTATCAACAAACAAGTTTACATACTTAAAATTATTAATTACGTTTCACTGTTATGGAGTTAAATGTCCAGCCATTGGATAAAAAGTAATATAGGTTACCAAACTCACAACGAGTACCTTATGGTTTTAAAGAAACATGTTAATATAAGGTTATCTTTATATAAAGCAGACATGTTTCAAAGGAAATCTAACATTAAATAAAATCTTATGAATAATATGAAATTCTGCAACCATCTTCCGAAGGTAAATCTGAACACAGGTGGTTACATGAATAAAAGAAAATCCAAAGTAAGAACTATTGGATAGTTTAAGAAAAATTTGTTTTATCAATTACCTACATGGTATTGAAATGAAAGGTACGCAGTACTAGTAACCTGGCGTTAAAAACTTGGTTAATAAAACCTAGTAAAGAAAAAATAGGTAGGTACATAGTACCAGAAACCTCAATGCGGGTGGGGCAAAACTAAAAACCCTACATAAAAACCCAGCATAACAAACTGCATAATAAGAAAACCCTGCATATCAACCCTGCATATCAAGAAAACCCTGCAACAAAGAGAAAACTTGTTACAGTGATGAACGTCTAACAGAAATCTTTAGTTTTGAATTAGCATAATATTTCAAAGCACTTACCCATTTTGGGGTTTATATATTTAAGAAACCATGTTGGGACAGAGCCCGGACGACAGCCACCTCAAGATGTCCGCGCCATATCTAAAGAACAAACCACGTGTGTTACCAAAAAGGTTCAAGACCAAACAGTAAAATGAGAATTTGGGATCTCAATAAATATCACAACAGACTTACCGAGGTTTTAATCAATTTTACTTTAATAGTCTGGACCGGAAAGGGGTTCCTGGATAAACATCCTTCACATACCGTTGTCCATCATAATTTCACTTGAATATAGTGTTGCTGATAAAACGCAAAGAAGAAAATGAACGAGTCATTCCTCGAATCACTTCGACAGACCGCGCGTTCCGAAACGCAACACCAAAACAATCAAGCCAGAGTTCTTTTTGAGGAAATCAATTATTTTTAATTTTATTTTAAACAAATTAAGGAAAAACAAAAGGAATAATAATCCATTTGGAAAATGGTAAATAACCTGTATTCCCAAGACTAATATTATTGAACATATTTATACGAAAACACTAACTGTCATTTCGACTATTAGAAACGTTCCGAAACTTGACTCCAGTGCTTAAAAAAAATTTATGGATTTATGGCTACCTCTTTTGGAAGAAGTCGAGAATAAAATGAGTTAAAAAAAAAATTATCAACGCCAATTAATTTGGAAAAACAACTAGTAATTTCTACGAGGTATTATTTTTATCAAATGACAAAAAAAACGGTGTTACAAGCTGTAACGCTGATGATTCTGCCAGGAACCTAGTGAGCTAGCGGTAGGCGACACAGAAACGAACGAATAATAACAATTTAACAGTGTGAGTGTTATGCATGTATTTGTGAGTGTGTGTGTGTGTGTGTGTGTGTGTTGTGAGGTGTTTTAGGATGTCAAAAGTGAGTCAGATGCTGTACAGATTTTATGTACCTATGTGAAGCCTATTATTAACAATAATAATAAATAAATAATAATGTGGGATATCTCACACACTGCTAACTGACCCCCAAACTAGGCAGAGCCCGTACTATGAGTATCAGACAGCTGATATACATACATCACTACATAGTATAAAATAAAGTCGCTTTCTCTGTCCCTATGTCCCTCCCTTTGTACGCTTAAATCTTTAAAACTACGCAACGGATTTTGATGCGGTTTTTTTTAATAGATAGAGTGATTCAAGAGGAAGGTTTATATGTATAATACATGCATAATATACTGAAGGATAACCCACAATAACCATTTTCCCGTGCAGAGCCGGGGCGGGTCGCTAGTATATAAATATACAACATCCAGACACAAGGCAAACAAAAGTACTCATCAAACGAATGTTTGCCCTGGGCGGGATTCGAACCCGTGACCTTATACTTCGTAGGTAGACGTACTACCAACTAGGCTACGAGTCCGTCATTATTAGTAACGGACAAAGAGAAAAATAAACATAATGGTTTTTTAAAATCATTTTAGAAGTCTGTTTTTAGTTTGTCACATTATCCATTTTATTTTTTCAGACATTGACCTCAGGGAAGCAACTAAAAAGAATTACAACTTGTAACCTTTTTTTTAAACCGTAATTTGGCGAACAATGTCTTTACAATAAAACAGTTATTCTCCTCGAAGTAATTCAAGTAAGTGTCGTGGAAGCACTAAAAGCTGGAATCTGGGAGCACTACACTTAACAATGGGAAATATAAGCACTCAAAGAGGTCTCACTAACCGCTATGAGACTTGAGGGGAATTTCGCTATCCATTGCGCTCTATCACGCAAAGGGATTTTAAGGGCGTGCCGTTCGTTTATGCAGAGGGCTTGCGATAGACGCATTGCTTTTATTTTGTATACGAATACTATGAAAAATACACTTAGGAAACGACGGCAATAGACGCATTTTTTAGTCAGAAGCAATCAGGTGCGCAGGAGATGACGCATAAATGAAAGGTACAAATGAGGCACAATTTAAAATATCAAGCTTTCTAACCTTTTAATATCTTACGCAAAATTTTTGCTAATAACCGCCCCACCGTCTTTTTTTAGGTTATGCTATTAGAAAAAATAATAGATAACTTTTAGATCATGCCGAAAATATTTCATTATTCATTAAGTTCATCATATGCATTAATCTTAATTTTCTATTAACTACATAAAAACAGGACACACAGAAGAAATCAGAACATGCGGTTGGACATTCTCACTTCGAAATTCATCCCTACCGCTACGGAATACGGTGGCTCTCAAGGTCAACATGTCCAGCCGCATGTGCCGGCTACTGTACTACATAAGATCATCATTTATATTACAGTACGAAAAGTAGCTAGAAGTGCAATTCAAAGTATTTGCGGCAAAAATTAAGTAGAATTTGAGCTTCGAGTCCAGGGACAAGTTGTAAATTTTTCATTACAGCTTCTTGTACTGTCACATAACGTTTTGTAGGACTTTATTCAGAATATAGCCGAATAACAAATTTACTTTTCAATGCGCAGTACCACCGCAGAATATATAGGAATTTATATTATTACCCGACTACGGCGAAGTCAAAAAGAAAGGGTTTTGAATATAATCTCTAGTACCTATGTGTGTTTATTCTAATTTGTGGTAATATTTTTCTAATTCAGAACAGTGTAAATAATTCTTTTCAGTATAGCTATAATAGCTATTATCCTTTAACGTAAATTAAATTTTACAATTTCATTATAGCTTGACGCTAGGTATTTCGTGACTTGCCATACTAAACTCGAACTAGACACAAGCCAATTAAAAAACACTTAAAAGAAAGTGCTACCTTTCCCGTGCTTTCAAGTTAACTATAATGGGTTTTTCAGTTCGGTCGATGACCTCATAAAAGACACGAAGCTTGGCCGCTCCCGTTTGCTTTCGAGCTTGGATCATCATCGAAACACATTTTAGCGGATGTCATCATCATTATAATTTCAGCCGAAAGAAGTCCACTGCTGGACCAAGGCCTCCCCCAGAGATCTTCACAACAATCACTCCTGCGCGCATCTAGCGGCTGCCAGTGACAGATGTTTGTAAATTTTTTTACTCTGTTAACAGCTCATCATATGTCCCCACCGAGGGTCTCGAGCCTAGCCTGAAATCAGGGTGAATAGGCCTCAGTCGACCACGCTGGCCCAGTGCGGGTTGGTTAACTTCACACAAAACCTTTGTTTTCTTCGCAGGTGTGTGCAGATTTCCTTTCGATGTTTTCCTTCACCGTAAGAATGACGAATGAGCCCCTCGGTGGGGACATACGTGTATATGAATTCGAAAATCGAAAACACATTGGCCGCATTGCCGAGGTTTGAAAGTTAACGGCTTACTTGACCACCGCCGCTTTCAGTTATTGACCCACACTTGTCGCAAAATCGAGTTATCGGACTTGCGGACTAGCTAGCTTGACTACTTTGAGCTAGCGGAGGGCTCGAAGTAGTCATATAGCAACGCGCCTAGGGGGATCGTTCTGTAGATCTTAAGGCAGGCCTTTGTCCAGCAGTGGCTAATAATGATGATGATGATGTTTCTACATATTTGTACTTAAACATAAAGATACAAATCTCTTAAAGTACCTATATCTATTTACTAGCTTTCCGCCGCGGCTGCGCCCGCGTTAACAGTTTTTCCCATAGGATTGAGACATTTTCCCGCGATAAAAGGTAGCCTATGTTACTCGGGGTGAATGTAGCTTTTTTGAAATCGGTTTAGTAGTTTTTGAGTTTATTCATTACAAACACACACACACACACACACACACACAAATCTTTCCTTTTTATAATATTAAGTATGATTATGTTATTTATTTCTTTATTTTGCTAGCAACTACGCCCATAGATACAATATTACTATACAATTATAAAACTAACAAACGGTGTATAATATAAATTATATTTACAATTACCGAAGTTAATGATCGCTTAAGTTAAATTACCGTGAGTTAGTGAGACGTAGGTAACTTGAGTTAGGCGAGTTAATGAAGAACGCCCTATACGTGAGTTACCGGTTAATGTTCTTGGAAACTTCTGCAAGGCATTATGGCTAAGGTATGTTAATTAAACGAATTACCTATATATACATCGTTAACAGTCATAATTATATACATACTAGATTTCCACCTTGCGACTCCACCCGCGTTAACAGAGGAATGAGGTATTTTCCCGTGGTAGGTAGCCTATGTCAGAGCGTGTTCAGACGTGCGCGTTTTCTGCGCGTTTTCTGCGCGCGCGGATTCAGCGCGCGTCGTTTTCTTCCACAAAAACCGCGTACGCGCAGCAAACGCGCAGAAAACGCGCAGAAAACGCGCACGTCTGAACGCGCCCTCAGGCTTCCGAGACTTGCTCGCGTAACTTTTGAAAGTACAACGGACAGAGCGGCGCCGAACGCCCGCCTTAGCGCTTGAACCGCACGATTCTCGCCAAAACTAAGAAATCACTAAGACTTAGTTCTGAGCAGAAAGTATTATTATTAATATTATTTTCTAGGTATTCTCGCTTTTGTATGGAGTGATGTGTCTGTTACGTTAGTAACTATTTATTAATCTGTGCCTGTGTGTTAATCTAGGGTGTCAGCTAACTCCATACCAATTTCTATCAAAATCGCTCGAGCCGTTTAAACATGAAGAAGTAACAAACATACAAACTCACAAACTTTCACCTTTATAGTATTATTGTGATTTTTTTCTCATCGAGAGCTTTGAGCCTAACCCGAATTGGGTAAATAGTGTTTAGTCGACCATGCTGGCCCAGTGCTGGTTGGTCAACTTCAAAGTAGTAATATCTTACAGATGCCATTCTACTCTACTTTACGGTAGGTTTTATGAGCTGATAGCAACATAAATACAACTGCGTCTTGAACGTAACATTTTATAACTTATGAATTGCTTCTGTTCGTCATTAACGTTTATGAATCGTAAGGAATATCTGTTGTACCAGTTGATAGTAAAAGTAGCAATAAATTATATGTTACGCAATAATTCAAAATTTCTCGGTGTTAATAATAAATACTTGTACTGTTTTGCACAGCCGAGCTTACAAAAAAACCTTCTAATATTATAAACGCGAAAGTTTGTGAGGATGGATGTATGGATTTTGTTACTCTTTCACGCAAAAACTACTGAACGGATTTTAATTGATTTAATTGAACACGGGAAAATCTGTAAACGCGAGCGGAGCCGCTGCTGGTAGGAAAGCTAGTAAAATAAATTAAAGAACTCGGTTTCGACCAATCCCAAAGACAATCTCCTATCTCGGTCAGCTCCTCAAATAGGCTTCTTGGAATCTCATTACGAGCTAAGATAAGTTAATAACTTAAAGTTATCATCTTGCTCCAACACGGTACCATGACGATCTTAATTTCAATTTAAATTTAGATGAAGGAAGTATGTTTGTACTTCCACTTCTTTTTACCTCCTTTTATTCCTACCAGAAGATTATTGACGGCCCCGTAGCCTAGTTGATAGTAAGCCTGCTTTCGAAGCACAGAAGGTTCGAATCCCGCCCAGGGCAGTCGTTTGATGAACACTTGTGTTTGCCTTTTGTCTGAATGTTGTATATTTAAATAAGTACTAGGACCCGCCCCGGCTCCGCACGGGAAAATGGTCATGTACCCACATCCTTAAGTATATTATGCATGTATTATACATACAAACCTTCCTCTTGAATTACTCTATGTATTAAAAAAACCGCATTAAAATCCGTTGCGTAGTTTTAAAGATTTATGCATACATAGGGACATAGGGACATAAGGACATAGGGACATAGGGACAGAGAAAGCGACTTTGTTTTATACTATGTAGTGATGATGTACGAGTATATCAGCTGTCTGACACCCATAGTACAGGCTCTGCCTAGTTGGGGTCAGATGGCCGTATGTGAGATGTCCCCACATATTTATTTATATATTATCGTTCATCTTTCAGTAAGCCCGTATATGTTCCCACTGAGGGAACCCCACCCACTGAGGGGCCTACCCCGAAGAATGGGTCTTAGTCGACCACGCTGGCCCAGTGCGGGTTGGTCCACTACACAAAAAAAACTTCCAATTTCTTCGCAGTTTTATACAAGTTTCCTCACGATGTTTTTCTTTGCCGTAACACGACGCTCACAGACGCTCACAGTAATTTTACTCAAACAATCTAAAATTAACTTTTGTATTGTATTATAAATTTATCTCTACTCCATCTTACTTAAAGCCATAATCTGAAGGCTGTAATCTCAGCTGACGTAGTTAAGCACCATCTCCTAAACCAAAGAAGCGCCGTCATGAATTTCAAATGTTTGAACTTGCACCAAGACCCGACCTTGTTACAATTTGACTTTCCCGAATGCTGAATTCGCGGTGTCGTTAGTTGCAGTAGCCAGCACATGCGGCTGGACATATTGACCTTGGGAGCGTCTGTATTCCGTAGCGATAGGGATGAATTTCGTAGTGAGAATGTCCAGCCGCATGTGCTGTCTTCCCCACATCATCCCCACATATGTACTTATTTTTTCACTCTAAGGTGTGTCATGTTCATCTGTGGTTATTTTTAAACTATCATTACATATTTTTCTAATTTAGTACTATCGTCACGTTTGAGATAACTATTTACTTCAACTGTTTTTATTTTCAGTCGTAATATTAAATCACAAGTAATTTCAATATACTTTTTAAAACTTTCACGGTTGTTTACAAGTAATTTCGTCACACAGTAACAGCAGATTTAAAATTTAATCTCGAAACGTGACGAACTTTATTAAATTCATCAAACTTTTGCAACAATTTTCCGCAGATAACAAATCTCAACGATAAACCAGCAACAAATAATCAGAAAGAATAATTTATGCAAATGTTCCGCCAGTAATTTGAATAAGATTACAGGAGAAATATTAATGACAGCCTTTGTTGTGGCTCTTTTTGCATTTATTATAATAAGAACTTGAAGGTATTATTCGAATAATTATTAGTTATATTTTTATACAGAGTGTTACAACATAAAATAAATAAGTAAGTATGGAGTTGATCAGTCAATGGATCTGGACAACATCGACTAATAAATCTACAGAAAAAAAAATTACATCGCCATATAAACTACTAGCACTATCAGATTACAAATTAAATTTATGACAATTTTGTAGGAGAACCAATATGTTTTTGTTTTCCGAAAAAGGCTTGTTTTGGAAAATTGCATAAAACAGCAAAAATAAAACTACCTCTATGCTTAAAACTCTTAAAATTACACACCAAAACGATTATATTTACTTAATTTCCTTATTCCAGAGTGAAATAAGCGACGACGGCGCCAACTGATGGTGTCATTTTTATTTAACACCACGTATATTGTTTTATATAATCAGTAGGAAACGAATACGTGAGGGCGGCTTTAAAAGTACGTGCTTGGTATTAGTTGATATTTTCCCTCCACAATATTACGTGGCGGTAGGTACCTGTTACCACGACGAATTCAATTAACAGGGTAGAAATATTAAATCTATCCTAGTACCTACTATATCATTAACAGGAAATATTATGTTCAATGGAAACCGAGTTTGGTTACAATGATAAAGCAATTTGGTGTATCGTCGCACATTCATTAACAGCTCATATATGTTTCCACCGAGGGGCTCGAGCTTACCCTGAAATCAGGGTGAATAAGCCTTAGTCGACCACGCTGGCCCAGTGCGGGTTGGTCAAATTCACACGCATCCTTTGAATTACTTCGCAAGTGTATGCAAGTTTCCTCACGTTGTTTTCCTTCACCGTAAAGGCGTCGAATAAACGTACCTACATATTCGAAAATCGAAAACACATTGGTACGTGCCGAGGTTCGAACCCGCGAACTTCCGAATGGAAGTCACGGGCCCTAGCCACTTGGCCACCGACGCAATTATACCAACTCATGTCAGGCACTGAAATGTAAGCTTTATGTTGTGGTATTTAAGACTGATTTTACAACACGTCAGTTAAAAGTAGCCACGCGTCGTCGACTTGTCGTCCACTTTCCATTGACATGTTGTGAAATCACTCTTAAATGACACGTTATAAAGTTTACATTGTAATTTCATATGCAATGACCTTTGATTTAAAGCAATAATAGAAACTCATTATCCCCCCCTTTTTCCCTCATTTTACCTCCCTCATTTTGGTTTTTTTCATTTTCTACAAAAACGGTAGGACTGATGAGTTTACTTTTCAAGAACCAAATAGTTGTCGATAAATTACCTACAAAATGATGCTACATTTTATAGTGCTAAGATTAATATATTTCTATATACAGCCATCAACGTATTATGAAATTTTAAAAACAGGCACACTTTTTTCTTCCTTACTTCATTTATAGGAAAACGACAAGAGTGGTGATAAAATGGACTAAAAGAAGTCAACTACCTTATACATTAAGCTAAAAAATGACATTTACTTCATAGTCGTAAAGGCATTACTTCTAGAGTTACAGCTCACCGCGTCTGACTCAAGTACTCTTTTTTTTACCTTTTTAGAATACATCTTTCTGTTAACTTTGTTTAGCGTAGATTAGATTCAGATTTTCCAATTAGAAATAAAAGAGTCCATGTACTAATCCAGGCCACAGTCTATTTACATGTAAAACTAGCTGTCTGCCCCCGGCTACGCTTGCGTTGTGTTTCGACATTTCCGTATTAATTTTTAACTATCCCACTTTTTTCCGTGATTTTAAAGTATCCAACATGTTGACCGAGTATATAAGGTACCACCATGCAAAATTTCGTTTCAATCGGTCTAATAGTTTCGGAGATAAGCCCGTAGAATATACTGCGCCGTATGAGTTACTAAAGTTTTTTAACTATCCCACGGGAACATTTTAATTTTCTGGGATTAAAAGTATCTAAGATGTTGACCGGGGATATAAGGTACCACTATACAAAATTTCATTCAAATCGGTCGAATAGTTTCGGAGATTAGCCCGTGCAAAGAAAAACAAAAAAAAAAATATAAAATCTGTACATAGAAAAAAAATGCTATAAACCTATTCAAGGGGATGTAAGAAGCGATATAGTACATACCCAGATTTTTTATAATATTTTTGTTTCTCTGTTTGTGTGTTTGTACGGGCTAATCTCCGAAACTATTCGACCGATTTCAATGAAATTTTGTATAGTGGTACCTTATATCCCCGGTCAACATCTTAGATACTTTTAATCCCAGAAAATTAAAAAGTTCCCGTGGGATAGTTAAGAAACTTTAGTAACTCATACGGCGCAGTACATTCTACGGGCTTATCTCCGAAACTGTTAGACCGATTGAAATGAAATTTTGCATGGTGGTACCTTATATACTCGGTCAACATGTTGGATACTTTAAAATCACGGAAAAAAGTGGGATAGTTAAATATTAATACGGAAATGTCGAAACACAACGCAATTGTAGCCGCGGGCAGAAAGCTAGTTTTACATGTAAATAGACTGTGGCCTGGATTAGTACATGGACTGTTTTATTTCTAATTGGAAAATCTGAATCTAATCTACGCTAAACAAAGTTAACAGAAAGATGTATTCTAAAAAGGTAAAAAAAGAGTACTTGAGTCAGACGCGGTGAGCTGTAACTCTAGAAGTAATGCCTTTACGACTATGAAGTAAATGTCATTTTTTAGCTTAATGTATAAGGTAGTTGACTTCTTTAGTCCATTTTATCACCACTCTTGTCGTTTTCCTATAAATGAAGTAAGGAAGAAAAAAGTGTGCCTGTTTTTAAAATTTCATAAAACGTTGATGGCTGTATATAGAAATATATTAATCTTAGCACTATAAAATGTAGTATCGTTTTGTAGGCAATTTATCGACGATGATTTGATCTCTGAAAAGTAAACTCCTCAGACGTACTGTTTTAGTATAAAATTCAAAAAACCAGAATGAGGGAGATAAAAGGGGGGGGAAAGGGGGGAAACAATAATTTATCGAAGTGTTTCCATATCGATATTGAAGCACATATATGACAGCTACATTCATGCCAAGTTTCGTACTTTCTGCCAGATGGGACATATCCTTATATTTTTTAGCTAGCAAGCCGTACTACGATCCATTATTTTAATTAATAGCTGTGAAAACCGCGTTCAATTTAGTAAATTACAATTAGAATTAAACAGACCATTAGACTTATTAGCTATTAAAAAAACATTGGAGACCGAGTAATAAAGGTTAACGAAAACTGTTTTAATAATAATTTCTAATTTATCCTTTCCATTTAAGTTTTCAGTTTCCATCACACTAGTTGCCTGGGAGAAATTTCTACCCTATCAATAAAGCAGATCTTACAGCATTATCTGTGTTAATATGTACTCTTCTTCTAGATATGTATGCGTTAAAGAATATTTAATTCAGCCAATTATAGACAATCTAGTATTAGTAGTTTGACTTCAAAAGATGATTTTGTAAAATATTACCACTAATTACAACCTTTTGATTTTGTTCATTAATTCGTGTTAAGAAAGAAAAAATACAAGCTTGACAAACATTTACAAAGCAGAGCTAAGAAGTGGTGGTGTAAAGCTGTTTAAATATTTCTACAGCCGACGGTTTCCCGCTGAAAGCTCTTGAGAAAAGCGGATACCCGTATATAGACAGCTGCGGTGTAAGTGAGGGCTTACGGAAAACTGAAAACCTCCAAGATGGAGTGGTGGAACGGTAATCTCACTATAATATACTTTATTTGCACACATAAAAAAACATCTGTCAGAAATTCAACAACAAAGGCGAGCTTATTTCTACATAGAGATCTCTTCTAACCTATACCTACACTAGTTAGAGAAAATAAATAAACAGTAATTTGGAAATTAAGATTTTTTGGTCTGAGAAAAAAATACTCCAGTTTATTTAGGACATTAGAGGCTCAATCGCCTGATTGTCCGAATAGGAGTATGATTCGGAAGGCACGTAAAGCCATTCCCCACTACATGGGCCATATCAAAAGCTTTAAGCAGCTTAATAATTCTGAAAACCAGAGTTTGTGAAACCCAGACGAACAGCAAGCAAGCTATGTAAATATAATAAGTACCTACATAAATAGCACAATTTTAAAATAATATTTAAAAATGTTTTTGGGAACCTTTTGACCTACATAACTACTCTTAAACTTTGACAGACATCTGGGTTAGTTGAATCCAATTAAATACATTATTCCTCTAGAGAGTTCCTTGCTAATTTGAAAGGGATGGACTGAATGTCAATTGCCTTAATTAATTAAAAAAGTAATTATGTAGATTGATTGTACATAATTCTGTGTGCTTTTGAAAGTGAAATTAAGCTAGAATTCTAAATTCGTAGATTTTATTGTTGAATTGTTTTTCACTTGTTTCTTTAACAATTCCCCTGCTGGGTTGGTCTTAATCCTCATGATTTGCAAATTGATTAGAATTATGCATGTTTTTTTAAATAATTTGTATGAATTTTATTGTAGTCACCACAAAAAAAAAAGAATTCATGGAACATTAGCCGTAAGCCTCGGAAATTTATCTATTTATTTTTTGAAACACCTTCATTAACTTAAAACTCCATAGCAGCACAATTAAAAACTATAACTAATAATACGTTTTCACAAGTAAACAACAACATTTAACACACTTTTACCGAGAAGCTAAAAAGGTACTAATCGCATCCTCACAAACACTTAGGTGAAAAAAGTGGTAGGTACCTATAAATCTTTAGCAACTAGATAACATTTTCCATAACATGCAATCTATTTGGCATATATGTACGGTCATTTAGAATATACATATGTACGGATATTTGGCATATATGTGCGGACATCTGACATATTATATGTACAGAATGTATCTACTTTAAAGTAATTTACTTTGGAAACGTGTTACGTTGGCAACTCATAACATAATTCCATTGGTAGTGGGTGTTCTCAGTAACTCGATTACATAAAAATGACATTGACAGGTTGATTTTGGAGAAATTGGACTTAAGATAGTTTACCTCCGGTATACAGCTATCTTTTCTAAAACTTATAAAAGTCCTCTGCTTGCTTTTTGTAAAGCCTTATTCAGCAACACGAACACCATGCACAGAGGTAATCATGCTCTGTACATTTCTTAGGCTGCAAAAGCGAAGGCTGCACGAATACAAGTCCTAGTTTTGAATGGGTCACCTGATTCCGCGCCCCAGACTAGACGCGCACCAGACGCGTTGGCAAAATAAACGACGATAAGACGCCTGCAAGTTCAAGAAAATCTGACACTAAGAATGATTGTTGGCTGTGGGAGCCTTAAACTTTATGCAAAACTCCATCATAATGCGGGATCTAGAACACGAGGATTTGAATGCCTTCATCACTCGCCTGGCAGATACCATGTACTAAAGAGCAAACCAGTACTCTTTTGAACACATTCGCGGGATGGCCCCACTACACAGCCACCCACCAGATACAAGAGCCAAGGCTCTCCCCAGGTAGCTGCTACCGGCAAGAAGCGTCGGAGAGGAAAGCACTGAATCACAGATGAAAACTATCACAACCCAATAATAGCCACAGTGCCACCATCCAAAGATAGCAACACCGGTAGTGCCGATATCCCGTGACCGGACTGTCTATTTATTAATGATCCCTGTCTTCTTTAATGCCTGTGTCATTACCGCTAAGTTTCCCCATATCTGCAGATCCCTAGTGCTGGTTTACTTTCGAGCAAAGTTGTTACTTCGCCCAGATTGTGTGGTCTTTATCATTCCTGGCATTAGAATTTTTAGGGAAACGAAAGATGAACAAGTGAATTGTCATCATGTCATTAAGAGTTACTTGATTTTACTTTCATCTTCTATAGAATTTAAGGAAGATCGGACTTAGTGTTTGGTCTAGCTGGTCAAACAGTTAATTTTTATCTTCATCAGATGAAACTTATGGCGAAAATTTGATAAAACCATGGCTAACTCATAACAACATTATGCCGTAAAATAGGTACTATAACGTTTTTTAAAATATGTAATTATTTAAGTATTAGACTACTACACATAAATTGTGCAATAAGATTAGTTGCAAAAAAGCTTACTTCAAAGGCCATTAATAATTTTGGCCGAAAAAAGCAGTAAATGATGTGTACGTAACTCTTTTTTTTGGTATCTTGATGCATTGTATTATAATCCAAGCGCACGGGAGTGCGCAGGCCAAGTTCCAGCAACAAGCCGCGCGCATGCCGTGCACTATTTACACGAACCGTTTCGACCCACTTTTGACCCCCCTGTAGCTCAGTGCCTATTGCAAGTACAGAGATAAAATTGACCTACGTAATTATATACTAGTACTAAAGCAGTATGCCAAATTTCATAGATATAGCTTCAGTAGCTTCTGAAATATAACCCTGTGAAAAAAGCTAATTTAGGCACTGACTGACTCACTCACTGACCGGTAATCAAAATGTTTAGGCCACTTCCAATTGTCCTAGCCTTATGAAATTTGGCACACAGGTCGTGTGTTATATGTAGATTAACAAAAAATTAAGAAATTTAAGAAAGTTGGCTTAATCGAATATAGAATTTATAATAAAAAAAATTTCTAAACCAGTGGTACAATGAGAATACGATGAGGAGAGGGTGGGAGGGCAGGGGGGGGGTATCTGTAGCGCTTATTATAAGACGTGATAACCTTGTCACATCGTGCAATTTTTATTATTCTTAATTTATCGAAAGAGACCGTTGTAGAAAGACTAATAATGTGGGCTTGTATCAAAAAAAAAACGACCGAGTCGAGCTCTTAACACTGTAAACATTGGGAATGAAGATTGGCTAAGTACGATGCAATAAAGCTTTTGTATTATGTATATTATCTTAATTGTTGACAAAGTTAAAAATGCATCGTGTACCCAGCACATGCGGCTGGACATAATGACCTTGGGAGCGTCTTTATCCTGTAGTAGTAGGAGCGAAAATCGTGGTGCGAATATCCAGCCGCATGTACTGCCTACTGTAACTATTTTATTTTATATTATAATATAAATTTGACCGATGTACTGAATGTCATTTAATTAACTATCAACTATTCAATACGTAAACACTTGACATAAAGATACGACTAAAACAAAAAAAATTAGAGATTTCAAATAATATTGCCCGCTACTCCAAAGTTGTTTCATGCAAACAAATTCGCGATCGCGACAACGCTGTCACTAAATTTTACGTCATTTCACTTACGTCAAGTCTAACGACGTTTGTCATTATTTAGAAAGGTTTAATAAGAAGATTTTATGACAAAAATCTATGTACGCTACGCAGTATTATAGAAGTTTTTTTTTATTTAATCTCGTGATAACCCTGACTTGCATTTGTTTTTCAAAAAGAAGTAACTAGGTTGTCAAAATAAATTTGCTGCATGGAGTGTCCGGATGATTAAATATATTTATTCTGTGGTTAACAATGGACGAAGGCGTGGGACAAAAAGAAAAAAAATAAGTACGATTTCTTCAAAAAAAGTATTCAAATCTCACCAAAAACATACCTGTTAATAAGGGGGCCAAGTTCCTATCGGCTAATTGTTCGCCTAAAAAAGGATTGAAATCTAATCCAATGCCAAGTTTAGATGCACTTTAAAATCGATCATAATCGTCGTCATCAACAGCCTGATCCACTGGTAAACATTTGCCATTTCCAAGACTCGCCACCACATTCTAAATTTGAACTTGGCAGTTAATTTAATTATTATATAAATAATAAATAAATTGAATTATTATATAAATTATACAAATTAATCAAGTATTACGCACGAAAACCTGCCAAGTTCAAATTTGGAATGTGGTGGCGAGTCTTGGAAATGGCAAATGTTTACCAGTGGATCAGGCTGTTGATGACGACGATTATAATCGATTTTAAAGTGCATCTAAACTTGGCATTGGATTAGATTTCAATCCTTTTTTAGGCGAACAATTAGCCGATAGGAACTTGGCCCCCTTATTAACAGGTATGTTTTTGGTGAGATGTTTATATTCTCCCCAATTCTTTCAAACCTTTTTTATGTACAAATTCATATTTTCCTCAATAAAATATGCCCCAGCCCATAAGGCATAAAATTACAAAAAAAAACACAGAGATGGAGCTGAATATGAGGAATCCGAAAATGAAATAAAAATAAAAAGGCAGTAGGTAATAGCACTTTGCTGCTTTATTCGGCTGGGGTAGCGGTATCTTCTTTGTGCCGCATTCTTGCGAATTTTTAATACAAGTTTTGGGCCAGGTTTCTTTTTTTTTAACTAAAAACATGTCCCTAGTTCTTTTGTCTTCTATAATATTCTTGTATCACAACATAAAAGTGCAAATTTTAAAACTAAAATTGAAAAATATTTTTTTTGTAAAGCAATTCAATTCAATATTTATGTTTTTTTTTAGTTTCTTTCTCCCTTTTGGGAAAGGCAAAGGGATCTAAGCCCATACAGCCTAGTCTTTAGTAGTTTCTTCCATAATCCAAGTTTAATGTCTTCAGTCATTATTTCTTCAGTTTCATTTCGTCGTCTTTAGTCATTTCTTGGTAGTTTCATTTCTTGTTACGGGATCATTGAAATGCAAGGGTGGTTCTTACATTCCAATGATACTGAAGTTTAACGCGGGGTATCAAACCAGAAACAGCTAACCACTCATTATTTCTCACTTTCATTGAATAGTTCTTCTTTAACGGCACATTATCGCACTAATTCCACCATATTAACACCACAATTACCATGAAAAACTAATTTTAAAAAGGACGAAACAATGAACCACCGTATACCGTAGTGTAACTCCATACAAAAGTGTCATTTTGGCGCGCTTCGAAATCTCGGGGTACTTCGGGCTGCAAGGCACCCACAACAGTCAGGGGTGTAGCGCGCTCTTTTAAATGGGCGTAAAATAGCTATTTAAATATTTTTTGCGAGATTTAGAGAAACAAATAATAAAACAATGCCAAATTACAGGAGATATTGTTCCGTGTATGGATGTTTATATTCATCAAGAAATAAACCAGGATTCTCATATTTTAAATTACCAAGTGAGTCGGTAAGGTTAAGATTTATTGTTTACAATTTGTGTATTAGTGTTATGAGGTTTTTTTAAACATAGTACCAGGTAGCTATCTATTAAAGTAATCGGAGTCAGAGGTACATATTTCTCTTCTGTGGATAAAGCGCGAGAGGTTGAAATATTGTGTTTATTTCGATGCTGTTATATTCAAAATAAATCATTTTAATAAAGCCCGACTAAAGAAATAAAAAACCTCGCCATATTGCGGATTTTCAATGGAACTAATTTTATAAGGGAAATTTTTGCCATAGCCGTAAAAATATACACATTGCGCCCCCAGAGCAGGTTTTTTATTTCTTTGTTCAGGCTTTACGTCTTTATGTAATTATTTGCAAACTTAACAAGTGGTCAAGGAAAACAGTCAGTGTTCAACCCTACAGCAAGTCATTCATTCATTCGTTCAATCCCAGAAAACCGCGAAGTTATCCTACTGTAATGTACGTAGTACATACTATATTTATACTGTGAATGAACCCGCCATTTCCTCTCGATTCCCGCGTAAAACTCTCAATATTTATGTTTTGCCGTCCGTCAGTCAATGACAGTTTGTTTATTTTTAAACGCGTTTCGATCTTTGAATTTTCTTCAAATTATTACAAAATGAAAACAAAACGCATTCATTCACTCATTTTCAAAGAACGTTTTTAAAGCTTGCAATATTTTTTAACTGTTGATTATAATTTAATGAACTGTTAAATATGAGGAATATCGTTTTGTGCAACGATCATTAAAATAATGACTTCATTAGCTTTAATGAAGCATTAACTAATGGAAAGATAATGGAGAGCTTTCTGCACTGAGGAAGGCTAACTACTTAGGGCCACACGACGTGATTGTAATGGAATTCGAAGCCCGCCAAAATGACACTTTTGTATGGAGTTACACTACACTGCGGTATACGGTGACATGGATCTCACACCTTTTTACGGTACTTAAGCCGGGTCCACAGCTCAAATTTTCTAACAAAACATTCTAACAAAACAATGTTGTGCAATTTGTTTATCAAAACCGCCTGTCCACTGCGCATAATGTTAATGTTTTGGCTAACAAAACCACGCCCTTAAATGTGAATGTTTTGTTTCATTTCATTTTAAAAATGAGTTCCGACGAAGAAGACGTGGAAGCTGTTATTGCTATCGTTAATTTAGTTTCCTTTGACTTTCCAAAAAATTTTGCAATTTCCGACAGGGCATCTACTTTTTTGTACCTATCTTTGTGCTCTTCCAAAGTTACATCCCAAATTATCGGCCTTTCTCTTATAAGTTGTATTAACAACCAAATACTCTCTTTATTCCACTCCATTAATCAATATTTATAAGGTTCCACACAAAACAAACCAACACTTTTGCAACGCTAGTTTTATTTACATTCTCTTTGACTTTTGCACTGACGTCTTCCTTCATTCAATGAGCGCGAGAGCGAGCAAATAAAAAAAAATTCGACGCTTCCCCTCCCCGCAGGCGAACCCGGGGGATGTTATCCATTCGTCTCGGCAAACAATGTTATGTTTAGGCTGAACAAAATTTGTTAAGCCACGCCCCTATTTTGTTAAAATTAACATGTTAGAGTGTTCAAAACACGAAAACACGGAGCTGTGGACCCGGCTTTAGAAGAACTGAATTGCGAGACTTGGTTTTTTTACAAGTTGTGTTTTGATGGCATTTAATTTTCATTTCATTTCTTTCCGATTCCCGCGCAATAGGTAAGTACGTACTCGATCTTTGGATGGCACAAAAGCAGAGCTAGTGCCAGCCATGCAATGAAAAAAAGTAGAAAGAAGAAAGGAAAGGTCACCTCAATGTCAAAAGTCAGAACCGCTGATTATTGTATTTTTGTCTTAAACACGTTAGCATGCACGTTAGTTAGTTTCGATAAAATTTCAACAAACTTCGTTGTGTGACTTCGTAAGTGATAATTTCCCTCGTCCACCTTTTATTTATGTTTGTACATGATAAAATACATACTAGTGAGAATAGTTTACTTCTGGCGCTGACCCCGGCTCCACCTGTGGTGATATTTTTGTAATTCAATTGATATTCGAGATTTTCTTTGTGAATTGAAAACTCTCGTCATTTGTACCTATTAGATGTAAGTCAGACATCTCTTTTTCATACATGAAGATAAAATTCATTGATCTAACCTGTAATTAAGACCAAGATAATATTGCATTTATAACCTTGTATTCACATTGTAAATTTGTTTAGATCTAATTGTCTAAAAAAAAACCAGATTGAAATAAAATTACATGCAAATCTTCGTAACACATTGAACTGATTGATTAGGTACTTCAGACATATAGGTATCTATTTCACCTAACTCTCATCCATTAGTTCTATCATCTTACCTATCGTTATAAGTTACTCCTGGCCTAGCCTCTGGTCAGAACATCTTCAATCTGAGCTTGACCACTTCATTTCTTAATATTTTTGCCTGTTGTCAGTCTGTCTAATAATTTTCTCTGTGTGACCAAAACTTTTACTCCACATTTTAAATTAGCTTTCTCACTGTTTCTTCTTCATATAGGATGTTCTATTTAATCCTACCTACCTTTTCATTTCTGTCTGTATGTACAGTAGCCAGCAAATGTTGCTGGACAAGTTGACCTTGAGGGGGCCCAATATCCATAGAGGTATGGGTGAATCTCGTAGTGCGAATGTCCAACCGCATGTGCTGGATTCTTTACTTAGAAAACAGATGAGATGAAACATCTATCTATACAATTATTGTTATTATTGATTTTATTTAATTAATGTGATCTGATGATGGAAATAGGAGATGGCCAGAGAATTCTAGTAGGTATCTATTATGTATGACACTACCTCTTCAAAATGATGCTAGTTATTTCATAGGTCATTTATGGTCCTAGCTAGATAATATTAATAATCTATTTATACAGTGAAATTTATTAATGTATATTTTTTAATAATAATTAATATTTTATCCATGGTCAGATGATAAGAGCTGATAGCATGCTATGGAAAGTCTTACCTTAAACTATGGAAATTTATTTCTTTCTATTATGTAAAGTCTTAATTTTTGAATTATTTCTTGTTATTCAGATCAAATTACCAAAATGGGTCGCAAATTCATTGTCGGAGGAAACTGGAAGATGAACGGAGATAAGAATCAAAACAACGAAATCATCAACACATTAAAAAAAGGACCCTTAGATCCCAATGTTGAGGTGAGATTCTGTCCAGACCTATTCTAAGTGCCAGCACATGCAGTTAGATAATTGCATTATATCTATCATCTACCCTTAGATGTGGGTAGTCTTAAAGTATACAGTTTATTATTTAAATTAACTAAATACCCTTTTTAATTGTTTCTAAAATAAGATTTATCCAAATAGGTTATGTGAATGTTTTAGTGTTTTAAACAGAATATTATGTTAAATGCACATCAAATAAATAATCATCTATCAATTTAATTTCATCAAATAAATTATTAATAATAATAATAAATAAACTAAATGTTTAACAAAACTACATCATATTAGAGACAAACAAAACTACATCATAATAGAGATAATTCAAATATACACCGGCACCAAATTTATTTATTTTCTAATTGAGACAAGTTTATTTATTTATTATTATTATTACTTTGAAACAAACAAAACTACATCATAATAGAGATAATTCAAAATATAATAATATGTCGTAGCCAACTGGTTAAAATAGTTGTTCAATCAAACAGCTAGCCCTTTGACTGAACATCGCCATTCAATCACACGTCTAGCTTCTTAATTGAATATTTGAGGCGCTCAAAACGTTCAACATTACAGCTGACTCAAAAGCCGCCTTTTAATTGAATTAGTTCAGCTTACCACCGTGACGGCGCTAGCTGTGTTTGTTTTTAATATGGCGTCAACAGACCGCGCGCTGCGTTTTTGATTGTTTCAAGATATTTTTCGGAAAGAAAGTAGTAAATATACGTTACTAGTGTTGAAGAGCCAGAAACGAGGTAGCCACAGAGCTCTTTTTGAGTTTGTAATTTTTTGCTTGGTGCAATAAATAATATTACGGTTATTAATTTGCTTTTCATGTTTACTAATTTGTTCAAACTTTTTTGGTCACCTCTTAAACCATCCTTAAACTTAATCCAAGAAATTACAAAAAGTTTTCCTATTCTTTCAAATCACATGCTAAACTAATGGTTACCTACTTAATTTGCCATTTAACCAGTTGGCTAAGCGTCGTCAAGCTGTAGTGTTAAACGTTGTAGTCAACAAGTCGGCTAAGCGACGTACAGCCGAGTGATTGAATGGCGATGTTCAGTCAAAGGGCTAGCTGTTTGCTTGAACGGCTATTTTAACCAGTTGGCTACGACATATACACCGGCACCAAATTACTTTTTTCTAATGCGAGACAAATTTATTTATTTATTATTATTATTACTTCGAAACAAAAATACAACAATTCTTCCATCTTTGCAAATTTACTTATTTTCATAGCGAAATAACTATCTGGGTATCACTATAACGTAAAAAGCATCCCAAAACTTACTGATCCTAGAATTGTTACGAACTTAATTTTATTATTGTAGCAGGTAGAGGATTAACCTACAATACAATTGTACTTTTATTTGTTCGTGTTTAGATACTACCTGTGTTTGTATTATTTAGGTGGTGATTGGTGTACCTGCAATCTATTTAGCTTATGTCAAGAGCATAGCTCCTGAGAATGTCAGTGTTGCTGCCCAAAACTGTTGGAAGGTACCAAAAGGAGCATTCACAGGTAAAATTACCTCCTGAATTAATTCGCATTAAGCACAGTAGTAGCTTGTCAAAAAATATTCACTACTATTGTACAAATTCGTTAACAGCTCATATACGTCCCTAGTTGGAACTTAGTAAGCAAAGGTGCCTTCGCTAGTCATCCTACAGCATTTGTTATACAAATACTTGAAATAAATAAATAAAATTGCTGCATTGCAATAACTATGCTTTCTTTAATTATAACTTGATTGTAATTACAGGGCATTATTATTATTTATTATAATATTTAGGTCTTTAACACCAATTTATTTTCTTTCTTTGGCAAGTATAAAGAGATATATGTACCTACAGTAATGTTTTCACTACAAACTGGTTATTTGATGTTGGTCCTTAAGGCGGCACCTGGAAAATTTTAGTGTTCTTTGACTCGTCAGTACTCGTAATCTATAAGAGTAAGTTAGTTAATTTTTAGATATACATTATTTGATCATATTATCTCAAGACTCTATTCACTGAAAACACGTTTGCTGAAAATTTTATCGATAGAACATTAAGCCAAAGTTGCACCTTCTATTATCTTTTTTCGCTTTGTATAGGTAAACGGCAATGAATTGGATGCTGAAACGTGGTCATAAGTATGGGTTTCAACTTTATTAATGTCTCATATCGAAACATTTTTATTATGTGCATTACTTTTTGTATAAATGGACACCAAAGAATTTGGCACTTACGCTGTTTAGTTCTAGCGCGCAACAGCATACCTTTCTCTGTTATACACGTACGGCACTGCTTAGCGTCATCACTTTCCCGCACTGATCAGTCGTCCGCTTACCTTTGCCGACGACGGACCTGCGCTAGGCGATCGCAAATTGCACCGGCGAAATCGAAAATAATTTATTACTAAGATGGGAAACAAACGCCGTCCAAAAAATAAAAAAAAGGCAGATTTGGCAAGAAAACGGAGACTTATGCTTGAAATAAGAAAAAAAACTAAGTACATGCTTTTTTTAAATTAACATGGTCATCTGCATAATATTGCACCACTGAAGGGTTAACTTTCTCTATATAGACCTTGAACTTTCCTGAGACCTGCGCAAAACAGTACGTTATAATGCCATATCACATTACTCATTACTTTCGAAAAGGTGATATCACCCCGTACCATTACACATCACCCAAAACATTACCCGAAATGTTCTATGAAAATCACTTTGTTTATAAGGCAGAGTATTACGATGTGCGTGTTCAGTTTCAATGGCTAGACGGCTCTTGACTGTAGGTAATGAGTCTCGAACCCGCACTTACCTACGAACCACTATGCCACTGACGACGCTCCATCTAATCGATACGTTTGAATAATGTAATTGCGTGAAATAAAATAAACTACAACGAAATAATATACAATACAATACGTAAAGACACGCTCTTTTCCCTAACGGGGTGAGCAGAGTTTTAGTAATCATAGGGAGCCCTAACTAATACAAAATTCTCGTGTCACAGTGTTCGATTCCATACTCCTCCGAAACGGCTGGACCGATTCTCATGAAATTTTGTGAGCGTATTCAGTAGGTCTGAGAATCGGAAAACATCTATTTCTCATACAAGTCAAAGTCGAAGTCAAAGTCGAAGTCGAAGTCAAGAGCGTATTGAGTAGGTCTGAGAATCGGCCAACATCTACTTTTCATACAAGTCGAAGTCAAAGTCAAAGTCAAAGTCTAAGTCTAAGTCTAAGTCTAAGTCTAAGTCTAAGTCTAAGTCTAAGTCAATGTCAATGTCAATGTAAAAGTCAATGTCGAAAGTCGAAAGTCGAAAGTCAAAGTCACAACAACAACAACAAAAATAAACTCAATAGAAATAAACTCAAAATAAAAAGATATATACAATCAAATAAAATCTATATTATAAAAAAACTGTAGAGGTCAAATGTTTGTACATAGAAAAAATAATTTTGATTCGTATAAGGGTAAATGGAAAGGAATAAACAAATATAGCAGTTTATCGTACTATCTCTTTATTAGGATACACAGTATACAGTATTTACTAAGACAAATACAAATACTACAATTAGTATAAATTCTAGCTCTGCTCTGTTCCAACAAAGCGTGGCAGTTAAGCGCGCGGTATTTTAAACTGACGGACCCGGCGGCTCCCCGAGCCCCGCGGGGGGTGCGCCCCGCGTGTGCCCGCGTCGCACGTCTAGACCACGCCTCCAATGCGCTTTTATTTTTTCGAGGTGCGGCCTTAACTAGATAAATATGACTGATTCATTGGTGTTTCATTTCAAATACCAAATGTTTCAAAAACTAATATTTAATGAAATACACCTACTTATCAATACTTGATTGTGAGTCGAAATCATTTTAACATTGCTTTTAAATAGTACCTACAATATTTTAATTTAACTTATTTAATGTGCAATACATTTATTTAGTGCTTTTAAAGTACTTTAGTGTTTTAGGACCACACTTTAGATACATTTTTGTTTTTTAACAACAGGTGAGATCTCGCCGGCGATGATCAAGGATGTAGGGTGCGACTGGGTGATCCTCGGCCATTCTGAGAGGAGAACCATATTTGGTGAAAAAGACGACCTTGTTGCTGAAAAGGTATGTGTGATACTGCACTCTGAACTTTTCCTTTGTAGTGTTTGTCATAAAATGACTGTAGGAATAAGATATATATTAATAAGATAGTTTTTTAATTAAATAGTGATCTATTTCACTCGGCTTTGCATATACATAGTGTCATACAGCTTTGCCACATATTGGTAAACCTGTAGGTAAAAAAAAAACCATTTGGTGCAGATTTTTCATAAATGTGATCAATATTATCATGTCGGTATTTAATTTTAATTGTATGTCTCTTGGGAATTAAATACATTTTCAATTTAATATGCCACTTACATTTTATATTTTTAATTTACCTACATATTTCTCACTTGTTTCATAAGGTAGTAAATTTATATTGGTCTCTTTCATTCATATGCATGGGAATCGAAGATGATGGGGAGATGAATGAATTTAATTTTGAATGAATGATTTTTAAAATAAGCAGCGCAGCTGTCAAATTCAGCTTAATTTAGTCGGGATGTTTATAAATTCCTGTTAAATTACGAGTAAAATTGATGTTTGACGTGATTAAATGTAGGTTGGTAATCACCTGTCCGTTTTCGTTCTTAAGAACGTGAAAGAGACGTAACAACTTAAAGATATTTTAGCGTCCACGCAGAATTGAGCCCACTGGCTGGATAGACCATTAAGAAAATAAATAAGAATAAGAAACTATTGAGGTCAAGAACTGATACTTGTCACTAAGTCAGACGAAGACGAGTGTGGCATATCTTGCTCTTTACCTTCTGCCAGGTGCGGTGCGGAAGTATTTGATACGATATATATATATTTTACCTGCTCTGTGTTAAATCGATACCAACTCTTAACTTCCTAATTGAACCAATCTAGTTTAGCGCTCTGAGAGCCAACTATTTGACTGCTGAAATTTCTCTGGTTGTGCATATTATACAAAAAGTTATATATATTTAGGTACAACATGCTTTGGAGAGTGGGCTCAAGGTGATCGCTTGTGTGGGAGAGACCCTAGAAGAGCGTGAGGCTGGTAAGACCGAGGAAGTGGTGTTCAGGCAAACCAAGGCGTTGGTGCCGGCGATCGGGAACAACTGGGCCAATGTGGTGCTGGCTTATGAGCCCGTCTGGGCTATCGGCACTGGAAAGACGGCGAGCCCGCAGCAGGTTACCTACTATCTACATATTGTATCCATCAAAGTTCAAAAATTACGATCACGTATTCATCATTATAAGTCTTTAAGCTTTGCTCTAACTAAAAGCAGGCTGTTGTCACAGAAAATGAATAGGATATAATATCTCATCAACTAACTGAATTTCCCTTAAGGTTCTCGTGAAAGTTTTATCATAATAATGTTAATAGGTATTATAATTGATATGCTTTTATCCTAATCATAATTCAGCCAATAGACGTTCAATAGACAAAGGTCCGTTCCTGCTTGGTTCGCATTTAACGGATTCGAGCTTCACCAGACTTTAGTCGATCCATCAATTGTAAGTGGCCGAAATACACTACTAAATAACCTTTGGGCCCCAGATGTAGAGTTCAAAGTATTTATTATTATTATTTTTAACTTTAGGATATTTACATCACTATAAGTCACAATTACATTTATTTTGTGGCGAGTTCAAAAATTTTACTGTCTTCTTTGGAGAAGAACTCGCCGGAAAAAACTCCATAGGCGTTGCATCTTTTCAAAATATTTTTACGAAATTATAAATTATTATTTACAATTAAATTAATAATTAATTAATTATTAAATGAAAATTAATTGTTAAATTATTATACTATTTTATTAATATAACAAAGAGTGCAAACGAAATATACAATAGAGGAAGGCAACCAGTCAATGTAGAAAATAAAACTATATAACCAATCAATCTATCTATACAACATCACCCCAGACGTCTATATACGTGGATATCACCCGGCGACCGATGTCGGAATCAGATCGACTATATTATAATCAACAGTCGCTGGAGATCCTCAATCTCAAATGCTAAAACCTATCCCGGGGCGGACTGCGGGTCAGATCATTGCCTTCTCGTAGCTAATTTTGCTCTCCGATTAAAAAGCATGAAAAAGACCCCCCCTCTTAGACCACGTACTCTTACACCTCCAGAGAAACTGCAATTTCAACAAGTGCTTGACGACGCGATGACTGAGCAACCACCACCTTCAAGAGCTAATGCGGATGAACAGTGGAAACATCTTAAAGACCAGATCTGGAAGGCAACGGACACAGTAACTAAAAACCGCACCCCGAACACTTGTAAGCGAAACTGGATCTCACCCGCCACCTGGGAAGTTATTCAGGAGAGGAAAGATTTGAAGAACCGGGGACTGGTTACTCAAAAGGACCGTGACAGGTATTCAGAGCTGAGCCGTGTCATCCAGACGCAGTGCCGTCGTGACAAAGGCGACTATGTGGAGCGTATCTGTCAAGAGATTGAGAGCCATTCCTTTAAAATTCAAGGTGCTGATCTTTTTAAGAAGGTACGGTTGCTCTCTAAACAGTTCAAACCCAAGTCCTGGATGATTGAGGATGAGAACGGCGTACAACTCCATGATCTCAGCGCTGTCACAGAGAGATGGCGAAAATACTGTGAAGACCTTTATAAAAATCCACAAGGCAATACACAACCCCAGACTTTATTGGATTGGGATAAGTTGTCACCTGAACCTCCCATCCTGCGTTCTGAGATCATAGCTGCTATAAACTCCTTAAAGACAAAGAAAGCTCCTGGCCCAGATCAGGTGACAGCGGAGTTTTTAAGGGCAATGGGATCGGCAGGGGTTGATGCGCTGCACAAAATCTGCAATCATGTTTGGTGCACAGGCGAATGGCCGGAAGATTGGTCCCAATCGGTAATACTTCCATTATACAAGAAAGGCTCTACCACTAAATGTGATAACTATAGAACCCTAGCTTTGATATCACACGCTAGCAAGGTGTTGCTGTATATAATTAATAACAGAATCCGTAACTTTCTGGACTGGCAGATTCCACAAGAACAAGCAGGCTTCGTGAAAGGAAGGGGAACACGTGAGCAGATTTTCAATGTACGGCAGCTGATAGAAAAAAGTTACGAATTCAATACGCCCCTAATAATGTGCTTCATTGATTACAGCAAAGCTTTTGACTGCGTTGATTGGTCACAGTTGTGGAAAATACTCTTAGAGCTTGGAGTACCCCAACACCTTGTAGCTCTGATTCAGTTATTATACCGTTGCAATCGGGGTATTGTGAAAATTGAAAAATCATTTTCGGATCCTTTCGTGTTTGGCAAAGGTGTCAGACAGGGCTGTATTCTCTCCCCCATTCTATTCAACGCCTATGGAGAATATATAGTCAGGAGAACATGTGAAAACTGGGACGGAGGCGTCACAATAGGTAGCACGAAGATAACGAACCTACGTTATGCCGATGACACCACACTTCTGGCTGCCACAGAGGCTGACATGAAGTCTCTTCTTGACAGAATGGAACGGATCAGCCTGGAACTTGGGCTAAGAATCAATCATGCCAAAACCAAGCTCATGATAGTGGACCGTGCAAACAGTCTAGAACTATCGGGTGCTCTCAAGCTGGAAGTGGTAAACGACTTCATCTACTTGGGGTCAAACATCTCTAACTCGGGATCTTGTGAGAAAGAAATCAGACGGCGAATTGGGATGGCCAAGGCTGCAATGTCTCAGCTACACAAGATCTGGAGAGACCGAAACATTTCGCGGAGAACTAAAGTAAGATTAGTGAACACCCTGGTTTTCTCCATCTTCACCTACGGGGCAGAAACATGGACTCTCAAAAAAGGTGACCGTGATCGCATTGATGCTTTCGAGATGTGGTGCTGGAGAAAAATGTTGCAAATCCCTTGGACGGCTTTTCGCACCAATGTTTCGATTCTGCGTGAACTTAATATCCAGACCAGGCTATCAACTGTCTGCCGCCGTAGAGTCCTTGAATATTTTGGTCATATAGCCAGGAAAGATGGTCACAGCTTGGAGCAGCTGATGGTTACGGGGAAAGTAGCCGGTTAACGTCCTAGAGGTCGCAGCCCGTTAAGATGGTCAGATGAGATCAGGTCAACCCTCGACGTAAAGGTTCATGAGGCACTCCACATCGCCAAAGACAGGCACAGATGGCGGAACATTGTCCGCGACAAATTGATTCCTCGGGGGGATCACGACCCTCAGTAATGAGGATATCGACGCGAGGAGGAGGAATCAATCTATCACAAGCACAACCGGCAATCGACTAGAGCAGACCAGTCCCGCCAAGCAGCACCCGTTCACGAGTATGACGCATGGGTCACCCATCGCCGGGCTCAACCGTATTAGAGGGACGACCCGGCCCACGATGACGCCACCGAAAGAGTAATGTGTCCCGCCCCTTAATGTGCCAATTCTCCGGGCTATGTCGTCGGTGACCGTTTGGAAAAGCACACTGGCAAGGCATGCCCTTAAATGAATCTTGAAAATTTCAATCAATTTAACCAACTTTCAATCAAATCAACCAATCAATTTAATTGATTGGTATACCGTATCGTTTCCTCGGCTCTTATGTTCTTTGATTGGGTCTACCGCGATATTGATTCGGTCATTGGTGGGATCGAAAATATCCCATTATCTTTTTATCATTAAACCAATCTTTATACCAGCTCCAACATCTGTTTATTGTATATTTATATGTATGTATGTATATTTACTAAGTAGGAGGTTACATTTGAAACAGTAAAGTAACTTATCGTTGGTAATGTAATGATTTAGTAAATTAACTTTGTTGAATAAGTACATGACAGAGTTAGTTAGATAGAAAACAATGGTATTTAATTACTTTTTAGTGCACAAGAACAATGTTATCTGTCTTACTGATACGCATGAAATCGAAATAACAATCTGACGTTAAATTCAGTCATTTCGTTACTAGAACGTGAAATTTTATATAATTGAAATTATTTTCAGCGTCCAGCCGTGAATAGGCTAATATTCTAATAATAAAGTTAAGGGGGAATAGTCAGGACTGTCAATCATTGCTTTTCTGCCTATAAGGAGTGGCGTGCACTCCATATAGACAGAAAGGATGGAGTGCACGCCACTATAAAAGCACTTCCTACCGGTTACCCTGTGAATTCCGCTCAATCACCTATCAATGATTTTGTATTCATTTATTATCAGACGACATTACACTATTTTACCAAATCAACTGTAATTCAAATTACTATTAGCCGACGTCGTAGTACGTATGAGACGTATGAAAAGAGCATCAATGCAACCAACCAATAACAACAATATCCTACCCTGCCAAGCGTAGACAATAATTATGGCAACAGCGTTCTTTCTATAAGAAGGTCTTAGTCCAGCTGTGGAGTGTAATAGGCAGTATATATAAGTTACATTTTGTAAATTCCACAGCTAGAGAAACCACATAGAGTGCTCCACGGCCTAAGTGCGCCGGCGTTCATCTACATTCGATCCGAAGGAGCCTTCGAACCTAATGTTGAAAGAGTAAACTATTCATATTCCGGGGCACTATCTTACCAACAAAAGCGCACTGCTATTCGTACTAACATCATATTTTAAAACATACCAATCACCGAAATATACTTAACAATCAGAGACTACTAGGGCCACAATTACTTAAAAAAGATTTTTTTTAAACTGCACAGTGAATGTTTTATTAAAGCCTGCTTTTTGTGATATTGTAATGAAATCTTAAATAATTAGGTATACTAAAATCAAGTTCAACCACCACGCTATCGGGTTAACTTTTGTTTGATGAGACCATAATTTTTTTTTTGCTCGTTGATAATTATTTACACTATACTTACAGTGTTTTAATATAAGTTAAAAATTATAGCTGTGGTCGCGTCGTACGTACAATATGATAAAAAAGACATCACGGAGTAATTTCCATACTTTCTGGCCGTTCAAACCCTGGAATACAATGAAAAATCCATAACCAAAATCAGCTAAATCGGTCCAGCCGATCTCGAGTTTTAGCGAGACAAACATACAGCAATTGTTAAGCTTTTGACTACAGTATAACTAAGAACAACTCAGAATTTACTAGACGCGCGTTGCTTAGTTTTCAAACAGATACTTTTGTTTTATAAGGCGGTTACTACTAATATTCCCACCCTAATTTTGACTTCGTATCCACAACAAAAGCTAAAAATTAACACCCAATGTTTTTATAAATTTTCGTTTGGAGAGAAAATAATCTTAGTTATTGTGTGTTCTTGTATAGGCCCAAGAAGTACACGCGTCACTTCGCAACTGGTTATCTAGCAACGTGTCTGCGGAGGTGGCGGGTTTGGTTCGCATCCAGTACGGAGGATCGGTCACGGCGGCCAACGCGAAGGAGCTGGCTGCTTGCCCTGACATCGACGGCTTCCTCGTAGGAGGCGCCAGTCTCAAACCAGAGTTCGTCCAAATTGTTAACGCTACCCAGTAAAACATAGCCCGTAGCTAAACGCACAAGGATGTTGACTGTATCCAAATTATTTCTATTTATTTTAATTTCCATTATTTTCCATGGAGCTTGATACATTTTGCTATACTACTAGTGTAGGTGTATTTAAAATAAATAATAAAATTCAATTTTATTGGGAAGAAGAAACCTAATTTGAGATTTATTACTAAGTAAATTATTTCTAGAAAAACTTTTTAAATTATTTGTTTAGCCAGTCAACACTCCTGTCACCATTGCTTGAATAGTTGCATTATACTCACATCTATCTCTTTATCAATGAGATTAGTATCTTTTAAATTGATGTTATTCGATTATATAAGTGTTTTCTTAGAGATTTGATGCAAACTTTACCAAAAGGTTTCTTCTTACTTATTATTCGATATGTAGTTCGTATTATGAAAGTACACAACTGTACAAGTACACGAGAGTATATAACTGAGTTTCAATAACTTTGTACTATTTTTACAATTTCTAAAGCAATTATGATTGCAACAATCAAGAAATCTTTTAATAATGGGCTAGTAATTATATAAGTTTAAAATAAGTTTTGTAAGCAGCCATATATTCGATATTTTTATTTACTTGTTTATATACCCGTTATAAAATACGTGTAGGTACCTGTTTTGTTTATGTTACGCCGTAAATCTTATATATAAAATTCTCGTGTCACAGTGTTCGATTCCATACTCCTCCGAAACGGCTAGACCGATTCTCATGAAATTTTGTGAGCGTGTTCAGTAGGTCTGAGAATAGGTCAACATCTATTTTTCATCCCAAAAAAAAAAAAAAACAAATAAAAAAAAGGAACGCGGGCGTAGCCGTGGGCGGACAGCTAGTACCTATATAATATTTAAATAAACAGTAAATCAAATTCAAACCAGTTTTTTATTTATCACTTAATAGTTGTCCGTTAACGTTGTTTTAGTCCTTCTCTAAAGCAAAATAGTTTATTTTTTGTTGTCAGGCTCTACATCTAGGAGAAAAAATAACTGTAATATGCTACATGGATTTACTAAGTAGGTACTTGTACTAGGCATACAGCCTAGAACATATCCAACTAAACATGGCGAATAGTCCAACAAAGCAAGCGTTCATCATACAACTAGGGAAAAAGAAGAGCTCTTCGCTATCGTTATTCTGAAGGTAATAATATTATCATAATTGTTATTAGCTTCCCGCCGCGGCTCCGCCCGCGTTATTACTTTTTCCCGTGGAAATGAGGTATTTTCCAGCGGTAAAAGTTGGCCTATATTCTTCCGCAAGGTTTCTTTGTGCCAACTCCGCCCGCTTTAACATTTTTCCATAGTAAGTAATGAGAAATTTTCCCGCAGTAAATCGTTGCCTGTATTTTTTCCCAAGGTCTGTTCTATCTTTGTGCCTAGTTTTACCAAAATCGGTTCAGTAGTTTCGGAGCCTATTCAATTTATTAGGAATATTTTAGGTTTTTTTTCACGCCTAGGGTTACATTATTGAAGTTTTAGTAAGGATCCCTAATTTAAAAATAAAATAAAGTATAGTCTATGTTACTCAGGGTGAATGTAGCTTTCTAATGGTGAAAGAATTTTTGAAATCGGCTTAGTAGTTTTTTCACACAAAAATACAAATCTTACCTCTTAATATTAGTATAGATATAGGTAGATAGACAAAGAGAATTATTTTTGCTGCGCTTGGTTTGGTATCCTACTAAATTATAAATGCGAAAGTTAGTGAGGACCGATGGATGTTGGGATATTTTTTACTCTGTACAGTAATATCGCTTAAACATCAGGATATACCACATCGGCTACCTTTTATCTCGGGAAAAAACTGTTGATGCGGGCAGAGCCTCGGGGCAGAAAGTTATATTTTTTCATTCCTGTCAACCCAAGTAACTGGTTAGTGGAATAATTGCCTCCGGTCCGTCTGTGTTTCATGTAAAACCGCAAATCGCTCTAAAAGCACAGGGCCGGCGTCGGTCATAGAGACCCCCCACACTAGCGTTTTACGAGCGTCGACGTCGTGCGTCGCGCATACAGTAACTGGCAGCAAGGCGAGTGAACCAAAAAACTGATGCGGATGATTGTATGCGCGATATATGACGTCGACGCTCGAAAGACTTATTTATATTATCCAATATGGATATACCTTCACCATTTATACATTGATATATTGTGTTTACTTACATGCTTAAAACTTTCGTAATCAAAATAGTCTCACGATTTTGTTGGCGGTAAGTTCACTTTTCAGCTTATTATTTTGAAATACGTTTCTGTTTTTTGGTTTACTTATCATTTTTCTCATCATTAATTTTCTACTTCGAATTATGTCAGTTTGTTCAGCTTACCTGAAACAAGAGAAAATCAATTAAAATTCATGTTTTGATATATTAATGAAATTATAAGAGAAACTTCAAATATAAGATCCTAGAGCTTGCTTAGCGTGTATGTTTCGAGGTTTATATTACTTAAAATTAAAATATTACAATAATTAGAAACATAATCGTATTTTTAGCCAAATAATGTAAATTAAGGAAGAAAACTACTAAAATAAAATTAAAACTGAATACGGGCCTGGAAACAAAATTACTCTGGTCCCTCAAGGAAATCACATTAAAAGCCTCCGCGACGCTATATTACCTTGATAATAACACTGAGGTAAAATTTTCGACCAAATTCACGTAAAGTATTAATTTGTTTTACGTCACTTTTGTAAAAAAGATATCATACTATCATACTAATAATATAAAGAGGAAATATTTGTATTTTTGTGTGTGTGTATGTTTGTAATGAATAAACTCAAATTTCCTGAACCGATTTCAAAAATTCTTTCACCATTAGAAAGCTACATTCACCCTGAGTAACATAGGCTACCATTTACCGCGGGAAAATGCCTCATTCCCACGAGAAACACTGTTAAGGCGAGCGGAGCCGCGGCAGAAAGCTAGTAATAAATATAGCGCTAATCGTAGGTTATTAAAAAGTATTTAGGTACTATAATAATATTTTTTACTACGCTTCGTACTTTCTAAGTAAAAAACAAGCGACTCTCCGATTTCATTATTATTATAGTGTTCGTTCTGGCAGGTAGGTGGTGATAGGGTAGGTGTTAAGTAGGATCTAATCTAAACCATTATTATTTTTTAAGAAATCATTTTGACTTATAAATATTTGAAAAATTCCGAAACCCGATCCTCACACGCCGAAGCTTAGTGTGGTCTAGTGTTTAATATTATTATAGAATAAATAAAAATATGTATGATAGTCTGTAAGGTATTTGATATGGGCCTCTGTTTTCATATTTAACATCTTTATGTTAATATGGCCTGAAACAAATGGATTTATTATTATTATCAATTTTAGACAAAAAACAGTCGTTCGAATATACACTCAGTTCTTGATATTTTAGGTACTATACTTTGCTTTGTCTTGTTAACGTCACTGTAACCTTTATAATTTAATCTCAAATCAAGCTATACAATAAGTACTAATCATATTTTACAAATTTAATGAATAGCCACAAATTACCAAAAAAATTCAACATCGCTTTAGACTTTTCGCTCTTGCTTTATTAACGTAGCACATTATGCGTAGCAATGTGCTACGCCGTAGACCCTCTACGGGCTATGAAAAACAGGAAGGTTGTCGTTACTCTTTGGCTGTATCATATCGCTTATTACTGTCATATTTCTATTAATTTCTATATTTTTCATGTACTTTAGATAGCATACAAAGAATTAAAGGCTTTAAAATTGTAATAAAAGCTAAATAAATTAAATCGCTCCATTTGAAATCTACTCAATCTGCAGAAAGATTACGGAGAGGTTTGTTTTACTTCAATCTAGAGAAAGCTAGCAGAAAAGTACTACTACATTCATCAAGAGCTATAGCAATAATCCTTCAGAGTGCGTTTACATTGTTCCAGTAAATCATGAAATTACTTTCTTAAATTAATCTTTCGTGACAACAAATGTTTCAGTAAAAAAAAGAATTAATAATAATGTATTACAATTTAAGACATAATAACACAAATTTATTGTACCTTACATAATTTTATCATTCTATACTCACACATACCCATAAATTACATTATCTATACGTCACATTACGATACAATTTTATTTTCTTATTTTTTGTTTTACTATATTGAATAAGGAAGTGTCCTGGAAAAAAGAAATCGATTCTAACTCCGTCCGTCGTAATTTCAAAGTGCTGTATCGTCGTCATTTTTCGTTTGCCAGACAAAAAAAATATACGTGTACATTATTTTTTAGTAATCTAACCGACGGACTAATTAGATTTTTTAGGACACTTCCTTATTAATCTAAAGAAGAGAATATTCCCACTGTACTACGAGTACTAGTTATTGTTATCTTTTTGAAAAAAGTGAAACGAACAAAAGATGCGATCCTGTGGAGTTTCTTCGGCGGGTTCTTCTCCACAGCACATTGCGCGTACCTGCCAGTTCTGTTCAAACTAATATCCTATCGCCTCTAAATATTTAGAGTTTGTTTTTTATTAGTGTGAGAAGAGAGCCAGTCATGGTTTGAGCAAAATCTAGTAACTTCATTAAAATTTGACGTCGAAAAGTGATTTGTGTAATCTTATTTCGGATTTTGAAAATTTATTGACTATTTATAAAATAGCGAAATATCACATTTATTTAGTGATTCATATAGATTATTAAACCACACGAAAAAAGAAAACTAGTAAATAAATATAAGAAGCAAGTAAGCAATGTAAACAGGGCCCCATTCCCGACGGCCGACAACATCCAATCAAAGTTAGGCAGTAATATGTTTGCTCAAGACTACTCAAGAGCAATCCAAATACGACTCAACGATTTTCTATCACAAATCCGTATCAACAATATTAATGGATGTTTCCCTAATTACTTATCCCCAATACCCTGGATAAGTTAAGATGGAAACAAATTTTGAGTTCTTACTATTTATTTATCGTATTTTGACTAAGCGGAAATGGTAGAACATATTAGGTATTTAGCCATGGAATATTATTAAATACGCAACGCTCAACATAAAAAAGGACCTTTGTAATGAAAAAGTATCTAGAACCTACGGTAAGGAAATACCGTATTAAAGAAAGCTGTAGTAAATACGTTTTACTAGCAAAATACTGAATATATTTCTACAACAATCATACAACAGCAACAGGTACTTCCAACAAATTTAAAAAGAAAATAAAAATAAAACAGACAATCGGTCTGCCACATGAAGGAAGAAAAAATTTTACGTAGATTTTTTTTTCCCTTCATGGTCTGCCAGCAACACGATTCAAACTCGGAAGTGTTGAAACGTAGCCAGTATTGATAAGGTGTCGTTATACAAATGAAGACATCGAATCCTCATATCATCGGCTTGTTATCTCGGCCTACACGCGTAAAGGTAATGTACTGGTAAATTCAACTTTCTGCAGGGACATACTCGGTGGTAACTACTTGTTACAAAGGGCGTCAAAATCTTATTTTTTGTAAACTTTTTTCGTTTATTTCGCAAATTTGACGTATCAAGCTTCACCACACTTGCGAAGAATTTAGTGAATTTATCAAAGAAACTGGTTGTTTATCCTCAACATAGTGGTACTGAAAAACTTTCCCTAAAGAACAAATAATTTTTAACTTTTCATATAATTTTTAACTTTACATATCATTCACTTTGTATAAAAAGTTGAATTTTATTTTTGAGATTTCAACCAATGTTTCTTAGGGAAAGTTGTTCAGTTTCATGGGTACTACCACTATGTTGCGGATAATTATTCACGGTGTATATTTAACTTCGAATCGAATAGAAAAAAAGAAGAAAAAAAAGAGAAAATTAAAAACAAATGCACGAGCAGGGACCTGAACCAGCATAAAATACGTAGACATCATCTGTTCAAAAAGTACTAAACTATATTTTTACCTAATAACACTATACTTAATTCTACAAAAATAAATGCTTGCTTATGGTGTGGGTGGGAGTACAAAAATAAATAAATAAAAATATAATATAATGAATAGGTTCAACACTCTTTGATAATTTACCTAAACAGTTTACGAAGTGATGCAGATTCAAATTTTTAATTTGGCCTCTATAAAGACTTCATAATATTGAACTTCATTCCAAGACCAAGTCTAAATGAAAGTTCCTTTTGCAAAGTCTCTTTTGCCTCTTAGATTAATTGAAACTCTGGATTCGTATTTTATAAAACCTTTGGGGTCGCAATTTTATCCCTAGGTCCTCCCCTGGGAACATGTACCACCGTCATCACACGCTCATCTGCACAGTGGGGCGCGTCCGTAGAATGAGAACAATTTATATGAAGTTATGCCTGTCATTGGGTTTTTATGTACTACACGTGGCAGTAAAAAGTTCACTCGTATCTGTCTGTCATGTCATGATACCTTTTCGCATTTTTATTTGAAAAAGTACAAATTTTCTGGTGTAGGTGCATTCCACGGAGGCACGTGACGCTATTGTACGGTCATTTGCAGGGACAATTGACCCCCTTTTCTTAGTTGCTGCTACTAAGAGGGGGTCGGTTGTCTATGTAGCAGACTTCTATGATGATAGAATGACGATTTTTGGAAAAAATATGTCACTTGCCCGACTAAAGTTGATATTTCCCTGGAATGCCTCTGTAGCGCCTTTTTTATATATTTTTTTTCTTGACTTCTAGATGTTCGTGTATCCTATAGGCAAATATATATCTTCAGTATTAATTTCAAAAGTTTCGACAGTTGTTTCGGAGATAAATAGGGGAAAATAGTAAATACACGCTTATTTTCTTAAATAAATTACAATGAGCCATAATACTGTAAAAAAAAGTTTCACAACGTTACAAAAAGCACTTGACTCATGTCATGTTTTTAAATTTATTACTAGCTTTCCGTCTCGCTGCTGGTGGCCTATGTCTGATGTATAGTTATAATTATTATTAGCTATTTTATTTTAAAGTTTCATTAAAATCAGTTCAGTTGTTCTTGTGTGAAAGATCTATCCATCCATCTATAATCACAAACTTTCGCGTTTATAATACGAGTATTAGTAGGATATTAAACTCCCAAACCTTGTATAATAATGTTTATTAAACTCTCTAATGACTTAGAAAATGGAATCGTTAAACTGAAAACAAGATTGTATCGTTACAAGGGAGGACCGCTGCTGTTCCGAACACTCATTTGCTCGAATCTATTGTGCCGTAGAACAAAAGTTTGTTGATGAACAATGGGCTGTATGGCTCTGGAGTCTCAGCGCAACTGCCTTACGTAAAATTAAGTTACAATACATTTATTGTAGACAAACAATTGCGTGTTGAGCAAACGGTGGTCACGTAGAAGACGGTTCAAGCAAATGTATCGAAGCGTTTTGAAATTAATAGTAATAAATAATAAATCATTTATTTCAAGTAACATAGGACTCATAATATTGTTAGTAGACAAACACACCTAAAACTATGTTAGTTCGAACAATAAATACAAATTATAGCTAAGTATACGGCACTGGTGTGACATGCAAATCACAACAGTGTCGCACGTATGGACAGTCCAGACGCTGGGCTATCATAGCCAGGACGGTGTTGGTGCTGGCCCGCACCCTGCTCACTAGGGCTCAAATTGATTTTCAAATTTATTTTAGTTATTAACAATATGGTGTAAGAAAGGTCCCTGAGAAACCTGCACATAGAACCTGACAAAATTAATAATATACCAAGTTACCTTTGAAATCCTAACATTTCCTTTTGCTTACTGCTCATTGTGTAGGTTTCAAGGTTAACCTCCCTCACAAACCCTGGTGTCAGAATCATTGAGCCGCCTCAGGCAAGGCATGGCTCGTGTAACGTCTACATCTGTAGATAGTAGCCGGGACCAACGAAAATAAATATTTATATTTTTTAATTCATTTTACCACTCGAGTAACAGCCACCGTGTTTGAGTTGTCAAAGGTTCTAGGTTCGAATACCGGTGGGACTCTCGTCGATCAAATAACTTTGTGAAACTTTACCCCAGTTCGGTTAGGACACTGCAGACTGAATCACCCGACTGTCCAAAAAGAAATATCGTTCCGTGCTCGCGGCTACGTTTGTTCCCACTAGTTCTATTGAACAGTTCCATGATGGAACTAATGCAATATCATCTACGGATGTTGTTGTTATACGACTCATGTCAGAAGCCATAGGCGGCCCAATAATTCTGACACCAGGGTTGATGAGGTAGATTAACCTCAAAAGCCAAACGACAAAAAAAAACACTCGAGTAGGGGGGAGGTATACTAACTTGAATAGGATGGGATCAGTGGGAATGTCGATATCGAATGACCCGCCGCGCGTGATCTGATAATCAATGAGCGGAAGTTGATCTTCAAATTCCTCCGCGGAGTAGTATAGAAATACGTCAATAACATCCATTTGCACTAAAATACGTCCTTTCATACTTGCTTTCATGTTACAGATAGAAGATAGAGCATTTAAGACGTTTTAACTGACAACTGCCACTAAGAGATTTTTCCGACATCAAAAAGCAGTCTTTGACCGACAGAATAACATCACTCAGATTGATTAGTGTTAAATTCGCATCGGCGAAATAGCCATTTCAGAGTAATTTGGTTAAAACACCCGCTCCTTGCAATCCAGTCTCCAATATTAAAGTCTTAAGGCCCTGTTTACTTCAGATTCCTTTTAGAACTCGTTTGTAAGACATCTCCTAATTGATTGCTTAAACGCCACTAACGAAAACGTCACGTCCCCAAAGACTTAGTTACTTTGAACAATAACCTTTTATTCTCTTTTACTGCTACTATGCCGACTGCGTAGCTGAACCCGTTTAAAACATTAGTAAGAATTTAATTACACTCGCTAAGAAATCACTCAGCGACTTAAATATTCTGGCCTACAAACTAAGTAGGTATCACACTTTTGAAGTTAAATTTCATTTTATATTCTTTTAGATAAATGTTTTAGTTTACTACCTAGTTTCAAAATATATCAAAATTTGCTGTAAAGTTTCTTTTTTTTTCACTTAAATCCCTTAGATCTACTCGTATAGTTTAGAACTGCTTTTGTTTCTTAATTTTGCGGGATACGAGTAAAAGACATCAAGTATTTAAAACATACAGACTAATAATTGACTCGCTTGCAATTGTATTAATAAATCTACATGTAAACATTATTCGGCAAATGTAACATTTATCTTTATTATTATAAATTAACTTTTCAAATTATTATAAACTAGCGACCCGCCCCGGCTCCGCACGGGAAAATGGTTATTGTGGGTTATCCTTCAGTATATTATGCATGTATTATACATATAAACCTTCCTCTTGAATCACTCTATCTATTAAAAAAAACCGCATCAAAATCCGTTGCGTAGTTTTAAAGATTTAAGCGTACAAAGGGACATAGGGACATAGGGACATAGGGACAGAGAAAGCGACTTTATTTTATACTATGTAGTGATTAACTTATAAAATTAAAATTTCAAATGCGCGACGCACGACGGACATCGTGCTAGAATGAGGGCTCTCTAATGGTGATTTTCCTCTAATGGTCATGCTTGGATTACGTAGGTCGCAAGGCGTGGGCAGAATTCTTAGGGCTGCTTGTCAAAGGTCGTTAAGGGTTGGTCCGTGACGTCACCTGCAGAGACCTGTTTGAGGTTTCCTTTTACTTCTACCTACGCTATTTCAATACCAAAAGGTTGCCTGGGAGAGATTGCTACCTTATCAATAAGGCCGCCTTTTGACTCTTCTGTTTTGTTCTATTTTTCTGTATTTGGTGTCATCATTCATTCATCATAACAGCTCATACATGTCCCCACCGAGGGGCTCGAGCCTACCCTGAAACCAGGGTGAATAGGCCTTAGTCGACCACGCTGGCCCAATGCGGGTTGGTCAACTTCACATACAACCCTTGAATTACTTCGCAGGTGTGTGCAGGTTTCCTCACGATGTTTTCCTTCACCGTCGAATAAACGTAAATATGAATTCGAAAATCGAAAACACATTGGTACGTGCCGAGGTTCGAACCCGCGAACTTCTGAATGGAAGTCAACGGCCCTAGCCACTAGGCCACCGACGCTCTCTCATTTGGTGTCAATACAATATATTATGTATATTTATTGTATTGAATTTACTGTCTTTGATGTCATCATATCATATCACACTAGTATTATAAGAGCAAAGATTTGTATTTGTGTGTGTGTATGTTTGTAATGAATAAACTCAAAAACTACTAACCCGTTTTCAAAAATTCTTTCACGAGTCAACCTACCACCAACGTCGCGGATCATATAAAAATATCGACATACAATCCAAATCACATTCCTGAGAATTCAATAAAGCATCAGTCTGGAGTAATTAGCCACCTAAATCGATACCCGGAGACCGTATCGATGGCACACCACGTTCCTGCACCTTGGACCACCAGGCTTGAAAGACAGCATGGTAACATCGTCACCGACCGAAGTTATAAATACATCGTGCACCCAGCGCCCGGTGACATTTCCGCGGCAGCTCTCTCGGTCATCACTGCTGCAGACGACTAAAAAACTAGACTTCTTACAAATAAATAACAAGGTAAAGTGTTAATTAAAATATTTTTTTTTAAAAACCCGTTTAAGTACGTAAAACGTTGACTCACGATTAGAAAGCTACGAGTACATTCACCCTGAGTAATACACGCTACCTTTTACTGCGGGAAAATGCCTCATTCCCACGGGAAAATTTTTAACGCAGGCGGAGCCGCGGCGAAAAGCTAGTAAAGTATATTTATATTTTTATATTGTATTGTAGATTAACATAAATGGAGGAAATTGATCAGCAATGGTATTATTCTCCTGACATAGCCGGGGGAATTCAACACGCCCACGTTTTGCTATTGACGGGAAGATTGAACTTTTTTCTGTCCTTCGGGAGCTTAGCAAGGGATTCAACTCATCCTGTTATCGGCTTATATAATAATAAAATAAAATAAAAAATAATTTATTTCAAGACCACAGGATCCATAATAATAATAATAATATGTGGGACAACTCACACACGGCCATCTGACCCCAAACTAGGCAGAGCCTGTACTATGGGTGCCAGACAGCTGATATACATACATACATATATTAATATACAACATCCAGACACAGGGCAAACATAGAATGTTAGTAACAATGTAACTTATACTATGTTAGTAGATAATAATAAGTAATAAATAAAACAATGCCTCTAATTATTCGAGCTTGTTACGTTTAATATAGCCTTTAAATACTGGCACATAACAAGAGCGTCGGTGGCCTAGTGGCTAGGCCCGTTGACTTCCATTCAGAAGTTCGCGGGTTCAAACCTCGGCACGTACCAATGTGTTTTCGATTTTCGAATTCATATGTACGTTTATTCGACGCTCTTACGGTGAAGGAAAACATCGTGAGGAAACCTGCACACACCTGCGAAGAAATTCAAAGGTTGTGTGTGAAGTTGACCAACCCGCACTGGGCCAGCGTGGTCGACTAAGGCCTATTCACCCTGGTATCAGGGTAGGCTCGAGCCCCTCGGTGGGGACATATATGAGCTGTTAACGACATAACAAGGTTATCATACCTAGGGCCCGCGTCGGTGGTCAAGTGGCTAGGGTCGTTGCCTTCCATTCAGAAGTCCGCAGGTTCAAGTCTCGGCACGTACCAATGTGTATTAGGTAGATTTTCAAATTCATATGTACAGTATTGTACAGTAGCCAGGACATGCGGTTGGACATTCGCACTACGAAATTCACCCCTATCATCGTACGGAATACGAGCGCTCTCAAGGTCAATATAATGTACCTACTTTTAGACGTATAAATTGTATTTACATAATGTACCTACTCTAAAGTGTGGTTAATAATGTATCCCTAGACAGGTGTTAATTTAATTATGAACGGCTCTTTAGTAATAATTAATATGGTTGATTAACGTTACACCTGCTTATTAGTAAATTGAACCAAATTAAATAGCTAGAGCAGAACAATTTAATATGTATGTTGAACTTGATAAACAACGCAGTATACAGGGCGTCCCACGGCTATGCCACATGGAGGGAAAGTACCTTAAATATTGTAGGTAGAACATTTTACTGAAAGAAGACTTTATTTTGTTTCTAAAAACTATTAAAACTGCATTCATACATTTTTTATTTATTACATGGTTGAACCGGGAACCACCCCCTAGCATCTTTCGAGCGTCTTTTGAAACAAAAGATGGACGCGGATGATTGTCGACGCTAGTGTCTCTAAAAGTTACTGTTATACTGTTAAATAGATAGATCATTATAATTTTTTATGATTCCATCTCGAGGTCAACACATAATTAGCGTTGGCTTAATAATTGGCTTTCGGTTACGTTATAATAATATACAAATCTCTGGGGTTTCGTCACAAGCCACTTACGTAAATAAATAAGCTTATATCGTATATTAATAGCATTATCAAAGTTCAAAATGTGTTTATTCGAAGTAAGATTTTACAAATCACCTTTCGACGTCGAAGAGAGTTCACGATTTGGCTGTCTTCTGTGGAGAAGAACTCTCCGGAAGAAACTCCACTCCTATTATGATTATGACCACAACATAGATGCGTACCTACAGATCTATTGTCAACAGCTTTATAACATGTCCCCACAGAGGGGCTCGAGCTTACCCTGAAATCAGGGTAAACAGGCCTTAGTTGACCACGCTGGCCTAGTGCGGGTTGGTCAACTACACACACAACCTTTGAACTGATTCGCAGATGTCCTTACGATGTTTTCTTTCACAGCGTCGAATAAAGGTACATATGAATTCTAAAACGAAAACATATTGGTACGTGCCGAGGCGTGAACCTGCAAACTTCGGAATGAAAGTCAACGGCCTTACCCACTCGGCCACTAACTATTTCCCATCTACAGGTCTTTACAGAGTTCCAAAAAAACTTTCTTTTTTTTTTTGTGTTATGGCAAAAACGTATTTATTTAGTTTCTGAAATATCAGGTCAAAATAACCGCTATAAAAGTGACATTGATGATTGATAATGCGAGTAATATAGATATGAAACATCAACGAAAACATAAAACATGGTTTAGAAACAACACTTCCTCATAAAAACCATATCTCGATACGAGGCAGGTACTAAAATGTTTCAGGTTTATTACTTTATGTAATATTTTTTGTTTCTTATACGTAATAAAGTATGTCATGGTTCCACAAATTACTGTAGTAGGTACTTTTGTGATCATATTTTCCGGTGCTAAGATTTTTTTTTTTTTTTTTAATTGTTCTATGCTTGTGTCGGAAAGGTACGACCAATCAAGCTTCACCGGACTTCGGTGCTAAGAATGTTTTTGTCTTGTGTCTGCTTAATGTTTCTTTTTTTGTTTGGTGAGCGCGTCGGTGGCCCAGTGGCTAGGGCCGTTGTCTTCTATCCGGGGTGCGCAAATTCGAGCCTTGGCGCGTACCAATGTGTTTTCAATTTTCGAATTCACATGAACGTTTATTCGACGTTCTTACGGTGAAAATATCGTGATTTGAATTTTAATTTATGATTTTGAAAGTTATTTTTATTTTAAACTAGCTGTCAGCCCGCGGCTATAGCCAGCCTTGTTTCTTTTTCTGTATTTTTTCTTACCTTTAAACCTTCCCTGGACTTTCATGAATATTTCAAGACCAAAATTAGCCAAATCTGTTCAGCCGTTCTCGAGTTTTAAGCAAACTAACGAACAGCAATTCATTTTTATTTATATATATTATTATAGAACTAGCCTTCCGCCACGGCTCCGCCCACGTTAACAGTTTTTCCCGTGGGAATGAGACACTTTCTTTCTCGTGGTAAAAGGTAGCTAAATTCACCCTAAGTAATATTACTTAGGGTGAATGTAGCTTTCTAATGGTGAAAGAATTTTTGAAATCGATTCAGTAGTTTTTGAGTTTATTCATTACAAAAATATACACACACACAAAACTACAAATCTTTCCTCTTTCTAATATTAGTATGATTATGGATATTAATAAATATGTTAAATAATAGTATGTATTTTTAAATTATGCATTCTTATTGTTATATGAATTGAAGTTATAAGCAAGTCTGCTATGGATTTTAATAATAGGCAATTTTATTTAAACATTATGCAATTTAAGGGACACCCGATGAAACTGCACACATCTGCCAAGAAATACAATTTTCTTTATTTTCACGGCCGGTAAGAATGTTGGATATCGCTGTTTATTTTTATTAGATTGAGCTTCGTATTTATTTATTTCGGTCTAAGTATTAAAACCATGTACTTTGATATACCTTATTTACATATTGTGCACGTCTTTACCTGCTCTTTTTCTCTAGGCCATCTGGAAGACATTTCGCGAGACGTGAACTGCTGGTCCCTCTAAAATGCCCAGTCCACTCGTGACAGACATAGTTTCGTTGTGCGTATTCTCTTATCATATTGGAGGATATTTCAATATGGCGGGTTTCTCGCGCGAGAAACTTTTGTCATAGCACTGCATGTTACGGCGGCTGTTGTGTCAGTCTTTTAAATATTTGTACTGTAAGTAATAGTTTGTGTGCAATCTACACACCGTGAAATTTTAATGTTTTATTTTCCCGCAACATAGTTGTAGCACTCATGAAACTGAACAACTTCCCTTAAGGAATATAGGTTGAAATCTTGAAAATATTTTTCATCTTTTCATACAAACTTCAGTCACGTGACCGGCCATAATAAAACCGTAGATGTTGAAAATCTGTACGTACATAGAAAAAAAATGCTAAGAACCGAGTCAGGGGGATGTAAGAAGTCATGTAGCACATATCCAGATCTTTTTCTTTTTTTTTGTTTTTCTGTTTGTACGGGCTAATCTCTGAAACTGTTGAACCGATTTGGATGAAACTTTGCATGGTGGTATCTTATATCCCTGGTCAACATATCTTAGATACTTTGAATCGCGGAAAATTAAAGAGTTCCTGCGAGACAGTTAAATATAACAACGGAAAAGTCTGAAAACAACGAGGGCGTAGCCGTGAGCAGACAGCCAGTATAATAAAATAAAACTAACCTATTTTACTTATTATAAAGCTATTAAAATGAACGCTGCTTCTAATCTATTTCACAAAGCTACTCGAACAATAGGGACGATGACTGTGTCTAAAATAAATTACTTTACCCTATTCAGTATGTTATACGATTTATATAAAAATGTTCGGATGACTTGTATGAAAATTGAACCACAATAAAAAGCACTACGAAGGTGCTACGTAGCGCTAAAGAGTTACTACTAAAACGAAAAATCTGAAAAACCGTTAATTGGTTAACATTTTTTTTCTCTTTTCTATGTGTTTGAGTAACAAAAACCATTTTTGACTTGAGTTATATAAATAATTTGTATAACATTATACTCAATACAACAAACAGTCGTTACAACAAAAGCATAGCTTTTAAACACCGCTTATTTTAACACTTACGGCAAAACTCCAAGCGGAACCGCTTAAATATGCACGGTATGGCTAAAATCACTAACTCCACGCAGGTGTAAAGGCCTATTTACATTTTGCGCGCCGTAATTCGCGAACAAAAAGCCCCTTTAGCTGGAATGAGGGTGATAATGTAAAAAACCCGAGTCTCGTTTCGCGAAACTAAGGTGTTACATCCAAAAGTACAGTGCGATATACATTGCCTTTTTTAATTATTTGTTTAATAGTATTACGAAGTTACTCTACAAGCTATTGCATAACAGTTTGTGGGACAGTTTATCGCTTGCATGCTTATTGTGTGTGTTTCAAGATTATCCTTCCTGACAATTCTGGTGTCAGAGTTACTGAGCCGTCTTAGGCTTCTGACATGACTCGTGCGTGTAACGTCTAAATCCGTAGATAGTAGCCGAGACGAACGGCTAATATGCATATGCGAAACGAATATGATCCATTCTTAATATTATTAGAATACTAGCGACCCGCCCCGGCTCCGCACGGGAAAATGGTTATTGTGGGTTATCTTTAAGTATATTATGCATGTATTATACATTAAAACTTTTCTCTTGAATCACTCTATCTATTAAAAAAAACCGCATCAAAATCCGTTGCGTAGTTTTAAAGATTTAAGCATACATAGGGACATAGGGACATAGGGAGAGAGAAAGCGACTTTGTTTTATACTATGTAGTGATAGTGATTATAAATGCAAAAGTGTGTTCGTCTGTTTGTTTGTTTGTTCTTCATTCACATTAAAACTAAGCAACGGCTTGACCAAATTTTTTATGTGTAGTGGTAGGTTGGCTGGAAGAAATCGCTTAGAGCGATAAGCCCGCCATTTGCCTTCTCTCTTTTGTTTTTGTTTGTACTGTACCTACTAGTTTTTATTATGTGCAATAAAGTATATTTTGATTTGATTTTGATTTGATTTATGTTGAGGGCCGATAAGTGACAAAGGCTACTTTTTGCCGCAGGAAAATATCTCTTCCCATGGGAAAAGTCAAAAAACAACGCGGACACCCGCGTGTACCTAGCAATATTATTATGAATAACTAGCTTTCGGCCGCAGCTCCGCCCACGTTAACAGTTTTTCCCGTGGGAATGAGGCATTTTGCCGCGGTAAAAGGTAGCCTATGTTACTCAGGGTGAATGTAGCTTTCTAATGGTGAAAGAAGTTTTGAAATCGGTTCAGGAGTTTTTGAGTTTATTCATTACAAACATACACACACACACACAAAAATACAAATCTTTCCTCTTTATAATATTAGTATGATACTGCTATTGATAGAGTAAAGCCTGATCGGAAATATTAAAAACCTGCTCTGGGGATGCCACATGTATATTTTATATTCAACTAGCGACCCGCCCCGGCTCCGCACGGGAAAATGGTTATTGTGGGTTATTCTTAAGTATATTATGCATGTATTATACATACAAACCTTCCTCTTGAATCCCTCTATATATTAAAAAAAACCGCATCAAAATCCGTTGCGTAGTTTTAAAGATTTAAGCGTACAAAGGGACATAGGGAGGGACATAGGGACAGAGAAAGCGACTTTGTTTTATACTATGTAGTGTTATCCATACATAGAATTTGTGCCATTGAAATTCCGCAATATGGCGAGGCTTTTTATTTTTCTATTCAGGCTTTAAATTGCCGTCGCTCTAAACACAATAGTTGGTAAAAGAAACAAAATAGTTTTTCTTTTTTTCAACTCATTTTTTGCGCAATGTATGTACTACGAATTGTACTTTTAAACTACTATTTGGTATTCTGTGTTTTAAATTCAAAATTCGAACAGCCCGCAACGGACCCCGGAGTATTTTTAACAAGTGACACGCGTTCTCTGTGTGCCGTTTTTCCGGCCCGCGACGTTCATTTGTTTTTTACACGCAATTTGACGCGATGTCTCACTCCGGAATAAAAACGTTTTTGTGTTTAGGACGGAAGCAAATATGAATTTTTGAACAGGTAAATCCAACATAAATCTTTTTGCGTAGGAAAGAAAACAGGTGTAATATTGTTTTGATGTTAGATACGTACAGCTGTTATATCATAATATGTAATTAGTAGGGTATCATTTTGGCTAGAGTCTTGTCTCGTGCAAAAGACTACAATTTATTAAATTTAGCTGAAATAAAGTATGAATATGATAATAAAGTATAAAGTAAGAAAATTAATAAAGTATATTTTCAATTAATAGGAACCCTACACTAAAGCCTATTTTATGTCCTTTCCCGTGATTTATCTTACAGGCTGCCAAATTTCGAGTATGTCGATTGTGAAGTCACAAACACACAGACAAAGCTTTCACAATATTAATAAGCATAATTTCTGGTTTGAGAACCATTGATTTTGTTCGCATTACTCACAATGTTTTAAAATAAGTTTGTAAATTCGAACTTGAGCACCACATTAGGAGAACCAGCCACTACCCCACATATTAATTATAGCACAAATTGGAATAATGGCGGCTGTGCTCCCGGAACACATGGCTCACTCCATAAAAAGCGTCATACCTCGCACGCACACATTGACGTGACATTTACAGGCCAAGCAGTCGCAAGGCAGTGACACCCAAAGGCATCCACTTTACGTACCAATTTTTGTAATGTAATTCTGTGACGATATGTCGACAGCAGACGTATCGGCGGGGACACAAATGCGGTGCCCTGAGGCGCTCTGACGACATCCCGACTATTCCCGGGTTCCCAACAATTCCCGAGTTCCCGACTAATGGAATACACTTTAGGAAACGCTTTCACGGGGACGTATTATGTTCGCGTCACATTGTGTGCGGTTCAGCGAAATGTATACAAATACAATACGGTGGCATTTAAAAATACTAAATAATCGAGATTTCGAATGAGAATCTCGTATTCTGTGAGTTTACTGTAGACATTATTTGATGTACAGTTAACTACAGAGGTGCCGTCATATCACATGCTTAGCAACGGAAAAATAAAATTCCAAAATAAATAATAACGCATTCAACATGGAAAAATATTAAAACGAATGTTCACAATATTGGTACCTAGAATACGAATTTTCCCGTATCCAGAGATCTGAAGTATTAGAAAATGCGTTTTTGATTACAATAAAAATCCTGTACACTTATCGTGTTGTAATCTATCGATAATATTATAGTATCCACACGCGGCACGCCATCATTAGCGATATAAATAACCATTATCTTTGACAACCTACTAAATACCGCTTTCTATCAGGGTGACAGTAAAATAACAATTTTTCTCTCGGTTGGCACTTTATACAAGATTTTAAAATATTTTAACCAGAATAATATTTGACCGTTCACAAAGAAAAAAACATAATTTAAGCTGAATTGTGGTTACATCTTTTTATAATTCAGTGAAGGAAACACAGATGAAAGTTAAAATCTAAATAAATTTACAGAGTGTAAGGGCGAAGTGAAGAAAAATTTTCAAACCTCCATTCAAAATTATTATTCCATTCGGACAATTCTGAATTTCTGGATTTAATTTTCATTTCCCGAGATTATTTTCTTAGAATGTTGATCAAATGTGTTAACTGAGTACTGAGCGTGGCTTTTAAGTTTGCTAAGTCGTCACTTACAATACAACATACTTTAATGACACCAAAATACACAGTACCCAAGAAACAATACAAAATACACAAAAAGCAATACAAAAACACACACAATACAACAGTCGAAACATGCTGTTATGTTACTGTAAAATCCCTGTATGTTACTTTAGAAGCCCGAACTACAAGAAAATATATATATATTTTTTTAATTGACCTATGCTTGTTTCGAAAAGGTACGACCAATCAAGCTTCACCGGACTTGCAGAAAATATTAGACTTACCTATTATTTATATTTTTTGCTATAATATCGCATTTCGCTCTACCCAACACAAAGTTATGAATGATTCTTCGGGAATTTTCCTGGAATACTGAGAAATGCCAATACAATTTACTGGATTCATACATCTCGACATGCGATACCAATAAATATGTATTTCTCATCATTTTCTTGTACTTTTCGACTCAGATTTTTTCCACATTCAGGTCAGAGATCACAAATGACTGATATAGAATTTGGCAGAAAATTTATATTAACGTACGTATACGTATGAATTCGATTCTAAGCATTTTTTCCCATTTAATATTACATTTCTAATACAAATGTCTATGTATTTTTATAAGCCTTACTTAAAATCCAATTTTTTGATTCCATATCGAAAATTGGTTTTGAATTTTTATTTTAAAGACAACTACTTGACGCCCAGGATGCGCTCTTTGGGTCCCGTTCTTCATATCCCATCCTACTAATATTATAAACGCGAAAGCTTGTGAGAATAGATTGATAGATGGATGGATGTGTGGATGCTTGTTTGTTCCTCTTTTACGCAAAAACTACTGCATGGATTTTTATGAAACTTTACAATAATATAGCTCATACATCAGAATAACATATAGGCCAACTTTTACTGCGAAAAATCTTTCAGAAAAGCTCTTAGGGCGGGCATAGCCGCGTGGTGGAAAGCTAATTTCAAATAATGTACTGAATTAACCAACGCGCGTAACTAAGTACATCTTATATATAAAATTCTCGTGTCACAGTGTTCGATTCCATACTCCTCCGCAACGGCTAGACCGATTCTCATGAAATTTTGTGAGCGTATTCAGTAGGTCTGAGAATCGGCCAACATCTATTTTTCATCCCAAAAAAAAAAAAAAAAAAAAAGGAAAGCGGGCGTAGCCGTGGGCGGACAGCTAGTATTTTAAAAAATGCGTAGGTATGCATTACGCAACCAAGAGTAGGTATAAAGAAATAGATGTTTTTCCTGGACTTATGTCGACTCGGCAGTATACGTGTTATTAGGCGTATAGCTTTCTCAAAAGGTGTTTGATGATAACGCTGACAAGCAAATCATACTTTCTGAACACGTCGCCAAGTCTGCTGCTGGTTAATAACATCCATACTCATTTCGTGTGTGTATCAAATCTCATCTGAGGACATAGCGAAACGTGTTACATTATAATTCATCTACTACAGACTTAAGCCCACTGCTGAACTTGTTTGCTTGTTAATCTTGTGGGTTTTGAAGTTAACCTATCTGACAAACTCTGTGTAACAATTATTTTCTGACGTGTATTGTGTAACGACTACTATTACTTCCATGCCAGTAACTTTCTAGTTAAGTTATAATCATAATCACGTAGTAGAAAGAAAGAAAATATTATCCTTACTTACTTAGCATGTGGGTTTCGAGGGTAACCTAACCTCACAAACCCTGGTGTCAAAATCATGAGTCGCCTATTATCCTTGAAGGTTCTTTTAAGACAATATGTTTTATTAAATTATAATCGAAGCGAAAATGGCGTCACCTGTTGAAAAATCAATGAATATGTTTTATTATGAAGGTAAACTTGCTAGACTTTGCTTGACTCTGAATTTTTCAAATCGTTATTTTTTATTTAATAGCTGCCTCTTTTAGAGAATTTGTCAAGTAAATAAACATCTGATATGACTAGCTTTCTGCCGCGGCTCCGCCCGCGTTAACTATTTTTCTCGTGGGAAAGAGGCATTTTTTCGCGGTAAACGGTAGCCATGTTATTCAGGGTGAATGTAGCTTTCTGATGGTGAAAGGATTTTTGAAATCGGCACAGTAGTTTTTGAGTTTATTTATTACAACCATACACACACGCACAAAAATACAAATCTTTCCTCTTTATATAGTATAATAGTATATGAAGTATGATAGAGGCGTAATAAACCGAATGTGTTGTTGGGGCATCAAGCTACGTGTCAAAACATGTTACATAACCTCGACCCGTGGCGCCTTGTTTGCTTGTTGCGATTGACAGAAAGAGTGTTTTGGAAACGCCGAAAGGACATACCTACAGGGTTGCTTCTTACATATAACAAATCTTTAAAACAATTTCTAACGTTTTCATCTTTATAACAATTTCACTTTTTATCATACACACATAAAAAGTTTTTTTTTCTTCTTAGCACAAGATAAAAATATACCAAATTTATTTTAGAATAGCAGCTAACTAAGCAACAACTGGGTCAAGGCAACCCTTAATAATTTAAAAACATGATACCTAATCTGTCTAACTACCACATCCGTAGAGTAGACGCGTAAAATTAAAAGTAATGATTATATACTGCGGCTTTACCTCAGTTGTTTTTCGAGTTTGAATGAATGAAAATTATTTATAGCACCAAAAATGTGTAAAAGCGAACCTAATGCTACAAAGAATTTTCTTCCAGCTAACCTTAGTGGTTGTAAGCAGACTAAATTTGCCAAACAACTTTACTATTTTTTTTTAAGTCTTGCCATTTCATGTCCGTCTTTATTTTTTTTTATTCTCATCGACCAGTCTCTTTTTTTTGCTAGAACCCGTGTACTTACTTTCACATTAGCTGACGTATTAATATCGTAGGCAGACTGTATAATAAAGTAGGGTTTCCATCCGTACTCTGATATTATAATAAACTACATACAAGTATAATGTATTCAAAATATATAAAGTACTGCAAAAAATATATTGATAATAACTATCTATATAAAAGTACTATAAATCCAAAATAGATCAATAAAATAAATGTATTTAAATAATTTGGGAGAGGATATAATAATAAAGTACTAAAGTAGATCTGGTGAAGGTCACATAGCCGTGGATATTTATCTCTATATGGACTGAAATGACCACTTAAAGCAAGGAAGACATCTTTTTTTTATGTGACGGCAACAATATTCATCATAACTATTATGAATGAAATACTCCGACGAAAAACAGCGCTTTTTATGTTTGAATAGCCATAAATGTAACACTTCGTAGACCAATGGTACGATTTGTTGATATGTTACAACTTTGCTCATATCGTAACTCAGCATCGAACCAGTAATGGTTTTACAAATGATTGTTTGTCGAAAACTTCCCTCCATTTACATAGGTCTCGACATTAAAAAAGTTCCGAGTTGTTTTCCTAACTTTTAGCCTTTAGAGAATTTTGAGTTTGGATGGTTTGCTAACTTACTTTACGGACACTTTTACTCACTTTTTTTCATTCTGTTTTTTGTCAATTAATTTAAATTAGGATGATACTTCTACAGCATATACGTACGGCACGGCCCCGTAGCCTAGTTGGTAGTACGTCTGCCTATAAAGCACAGGGTCGCGGGTTCGAATCCCGGGGCAAACATTCGTGTGATGAGCGCTATTGTGTTTGCCTTGTGTCTGGATGTTGTATATCAGGGTATGACACCCATAGGACAGGCTCTGCCTAATTTGGGGTCAGATGGCCATGTTGAGATGTCCCCACGTATTTATTACTGATTTATTTATTATAATAGCCTAAAAAACAGTATATATCATTAGCACAACTTATTAAATAAAGCCCAAAGAAAAAATACCTCATCATACTGCGTAAATCCAAAAGAACTAATTTTATAGCGATTGTTCCAGAAACAGTAAAAGGCACGTGGCGCCCCCACAGCAGGTTTTCAATATTTCAGCCCCCGTAGCATGAAGTGACAAGATATTGTCGTACATTAAACTGACAAAATTCTGTGAGAAAGCCGCTATGTTGACCTGCAATAGGATGAAAATATAGACGTGACAAAACTATGTCTCGACCCGCATAGAACGTCATCATAGTCCAGTAGGCATACTATGTAACGCGCGAGAAGCTCGGGAAGCTGTCACACGCGACATAGTGATATAAAATCTGTAGTGTTTCTGACATTATGTCGCGTTTGACAGTAAGCAGTAAGTGACAGTAAACACAGTAAGCCTACAATGGTACAGGCCTACCCCAAGGGTCACCACAATGACCGGACTGACATTTGGCCTACTTCCAACAGCTCCCCTCAACCTTCACAAGATCCCCGTCCCCTTGGCTGTGTGCGTGTGACGTCATTTGTATACGATGCATAGATATCACTATAAAACTTTCTGTCTGCCCCAGCGAACATCATTTCTGCGCATTGAAAAATATTCTAGGGGACAACCACTATCTGTTCCTACTCCACAATCTTCTTGAGTACCTTTGTGAAGGTAGACTGAGAAAGAAAGAAAGAAAGAAAGAAAAATCATGAGATAAAACTAATGAGCTGAAACTGAAGAAAAACTTTTTTTATGAATTGACTATGCTTGATTCGAAAAAGAACGACAGTGGCAGTGGATGGCTCTACCCCAAAAAGAGAAATACTATCAGAATAGTGCATACGATACGATACGATACGGTTTGTAATTGTATTGTATTGTAACCTATCAAATTTTCAAAAAACAGACATCCAAATTTTACAATTCCGTAACCGATTCATACATTTTTCAATTTTCATTGTATGACTTCACATATTTTTAAATCACCGCAATAACACGTCCAACTAATGAATTTCAAAACGTTAGCAGAATAACAATATTCGGAACAAACGAAACTTTTCAAAAAGAAACGTACCTACGCGCTACGCGTCGAATTGAGAACCTCCTCCTTTTTTAAAGTCGGTAAAATCAAGGATGTTATGAGTACAGACAAAGAACCAGATAGCTGACCCCCCTGCCGAACGCTGTGCGAACGCCATCGAGGGCGCCATCTATCGCTCCAAAAGGGCAGAAAAGAACGAACCAACGGCCAATGATACTTCTAAAACAATGCCATCTGTCTTACACTTACAATAAACTAAATTGTTACAAGAATGTTGTCAGTATAGCTAAGCCAATAATTAGGAAGGTGTAGCCTTATTTCGGAAATGTCGCTAAGTCACAGCGTGGCGAAGTTGCGCACGGTAAGGCTGTTGATCGAGATTTAACTGGATCGATCCCGCGAGCGCATATTCATGTTTTAGTCTTATTTTATTTTTAACTTTTTTTATAAGAGACGCAGTGTTTGCTATGGGGATTTCATTCTTTTAATAAAATTAGAATCAATACAAAATATATTTATAATTTATGAATGTTATGTCTGCATTTTATTCTACAATATTTCATCGATTAGAATCGTCGTCATCTGCAGAGTAGATGATTATGTGCCTACACTTGCTTCACAAGAAACTAGTTATCTCGACCGCCGCCGCGCCGGGCGGCGCCGCCGTCACTATTTTATATCTTGATTTTATAAATATTATAGTGAGAAGTCCGTTTTTATTAAACAGAAAAAAACTATGTTGAATAGTCAACGGATTTGAACCACGTAACTTAGCATTCACAAGCTTCACAGCTAACGCTAAACCACTGCGCCAACTGACAAGTTGTCAAGTGTATCGAAATTTGATATCATACCACACTTTGCTATGACTCATAGCTATGATGTATTTTTTTTGAGAGAGAATGCATGCAAAATAACACGAACAAATTATGTGAGGGTAGTTACTTATTATTTCAAGTTTTACACTATAAAGAAAACTAATGTTCGTGGCAAGGTATTTACTTTACGTCGTCGTCGTTACGTTCATGCACTCTCCGGTTACTTTTATTTAAAATAATCTGTTATACCAATTTTCATTACTTCTCATATACCTAAATGATTTTATGAAAGCAAAAACAACAGTGCGTTGTAAAGATAACCACAGTATTAAAAGTATTTCTAGAGAATTAGGTGTCACGGTAAGTAGATAATACGTATATGAATACCTATTTATAAAACCTAATTATAAAAATAATAAAGAATAATATTTTGTGGAATGTGATTTCGTGACAAAAATTATATCATAGTATTTTATATTGCAGAGAAATACAGTTCGTTTATGGATTCGGCGATACCAAGAAACTGGTGATGTGAAACGTAACCGCTCTGACCGACGACCACCGGTAGCTTATACTGCTGCATCAGAACGTCATTGTGGAATCGTAAGGCTTCATAGCGAAGTCCCATTTAAAACGACTTGGTCAACTGCCATAACATATAATATATCGCTTGACTCAGTTTGAAAATACTCCAAGCATGTGAAATACATAATTATAAGCCAATTATAAAAAAAACAACCATCGGAAGCCCATTGTCTAGCCAGAACAGAATGAGATTGGCATCAGAATATTTAAATTTTGATTGGGAGAACGAAATTGTAATTTTTACTGACGAAAAGAGCTTCAAGTCTGATAAAGATGGAAGAAAATTATTGTGGAGAAGACCTGGGGAACGTTTCAAGCTTCAAAATAAGTATTTTGCCTTTGAGAACCAGCGGTTATGTTAGCTACTTTCCCTTTCTTTTTTTATTATATAACTTACCACTATTTGGCCTAACTTTGTTTTTATATAAACTAAAATCATCCTGAGATTGAAACAAAATTAAGAGAGATATAAATTGTTACTTTATAATTTTAAATGTAATTTAAATTATAAAAGTAGCATGTTGGTTCTCTCTCCTAAAAAATGCCAGTTTGAATCTCTGGATATTATATTTTAGTCGATAAAATATTAAAGAATAAAATGTAAACATATTTATTGTAACATATATTTTGTTTTATTTCAATCTTTAATGTAAGAATCAAATCATCATAGCAGTAATTGCATCTTTTTGGAAAAGTAAAAAATAAAAAGACAAAATAATTAAAATGCTCTCGTGGATTTGATCCAGGCAAATCTAGATCTACAGCCATACCGTGCACAACTTTGCCACACTGTAACTTAGCTACACAATCGAAATAAGACTACACCTTCCTAATTATTGGCTTAGCTATACTGACAACATTATTTTAACGATTTAGTTTATTGTAAGTTACGACAGATGGCATTGTTTGAAATTTTAGAAGTATCATTGGCCGTTGGTTCGTTCTTTTCTGCCCTTTTGGAGCGATAGATGGCGCCCTCGATGGCGTTCGCACAGCATTCGGCAGGGGGGTCAGCTATCTGGTTTTTTGTCTGTACTGTAACGAGGTGCATTGCGTGCTACCTCGTTGCCACGTTTTCTACTTCATTTCTCATCTCATTTACCATTTTCGCCTAAATTCAAATATATTTAATTTTGGAATTCATTCAAAATCATCCGTCAATCATCCATTTTTTTATTCATTCCTAGTCTTACTCCTGGCCACGAACTACGTGGCCATCCTCCAAAATGTATAATTAAAGTATGAACTCCTGAAAGTATGTGTAATTAAAGTGTGTTTATGTGACTCTAGTCCCTTCTTTTATTCGTGCATCATCTTCTAACATCTTCATCTATTACCAACACGTAGTTGCCCCGCAGGCTCGTTCAGGATTTAGACGAGCCGCGGGTGTAACAGTACTAAATCAATGTAATCAGTTCGTCAGTTAAACCAGTTTTTAAATATCTGAAATAAGTATCTTTTAGAAAATTGTTTCAGATCCATTGGCTGAGCATTTTCGGTCTTTGTTCAGCCGTCACTTAAATCCTGTAAAAGGATGTTATAAGTACTAATTGGTAAATTACCTACCTTTTTCATACATCAGTCCAATATAGTACTATTTTGCAGAGTTTAGTATATGTTTTGATGAGTAGAGATTAGGTTTTGCCGGCTGTGCAGCGATTGCTTTTAGCAAGTTCGCAGTCCACTGCCCACCCACCTCGCTCTACCCAACCCACTAACTGCAATACATCCACAATGTCTGTATGGGTTGTTGAGTGTTGACCTATATATTTAACGAGATTTCGCTCCTTGTTATTAGTTCTTCCCGTGGGAATGGTGCATTTTTCTGCGGTAAAAATGAAACGATGCTACGCTGCGTTACTGCCATCAGCTGATTCGGATCCTATACGTGTTAGCTAGATGTACCTATCAGCTGTTCGGTTCTGTTAATGAATTTTATGTAGATGATTTTAAAATATTTTTAAAGTCTTTTTATTATACCATTATAGCCTTGCCTTGGCTGTCGAGTTGCATATTGCATTTGTTATAGAAGTAGGTATTCGTTGTTATAGTAGTTGTTATTGAAGTATTGAGAGATTGAGACCGTTATAAAGAAAATTTGTATTGTATCGTATCGTATCGTATCGTATCGTATCGTATCGTATCGTATCGTATCGTATCGTATGGTATCGTATCGTATCGTATCGTATCGTATCGTATCGTATCCTATCGTATCCTATCGTATCCTATCGTATCCTATCGTATCCTATCGTATCCTATCGTATCCTATCGTATCCTATCGTATCCTATCGTATCCTATCGTATCGTATCGTATCGTACCGTACCGTATAGTATTGTATAATACAGGTGAAAGCTGCTAGGTACCCATTCCCTGGGTATATTCCTTTAGTCGCCTTTTACAACACCCACAGGAGTTGGATTGGTCCAGACTCCAGTTCTAAGTCGGCAACCTTCACAATAACTGTTCATGATTACAAAATTAATATTTATATGTAGATCAATAAGCTTGCAACACAAAATACTTACCGTATTTTTTACTTACAATATTTTGTGCTTGCAATTCCAGCAATTATTCCGATAAATGCATGGATAAAATGAATCCACTCCACAATATGACCTACCTACATTAATAATTATATTACCCCCTATAGTCAACCCCCTGTTACCTTACACTAAGAAAGGAGTATAGTTATCAAACCGCCGTCACCGCATACCGCTTAGAGCTAAAGCAGTAATTCCCTCAATAGTACGGCTTGCTAGCTAAAAAATATAAGGATATCAGTCCCATCTGGCAGAAAGTACGAAACTTGGCATGAATGTAGCTGTCATATATGTGCTTCAATATCGATATGGAAACACTTCGATAAATTATTGTTTCCCCCCTTTCCCCCCCCTTTTATCTCCCTCATTCTGGTTTTTTGAATTTTATACTAAAACAGTACGTCTGAGGAGATTACTTTTCAGAGATCAAATCATCGTCAATAAATTGCCTACAAAACGATACTACATTTTATAGTGCTAAGATTAATATATTTCTATATACAGCCATCAACGTTTTATGAAATTTTAAAAACAGGCACACTTTTTTCTTCCTTACTTCATTTATAGGAAAACGACAACAGTGGTGATAAAATGGACTAAAGAAGTCAACTACCTTATACATTAAGCTAAAAAATGACATTTACTTCATAGTCGTAAAGGCATTACTTCTAGAGTTACAGCTCACCGCGTCTGACTCAAGTACCTACTCTTTTTTTTACCTTTTTAGAATACATCTTTCTGTTAACTTTGTTTAGCGTAGATTAGACAGATTTTCCAATTAGAAATAAAACAGTCCATGTACTAATCCAGGCCACAGTCTATTTACATGTAAAACTAGCTTTCTGCCCGCGGCTACGCTTGCGTTGTGTTTCGACATTTCCGTATTAATTTTTAACTATCCCACTTTTTTCCGTGATTTTAAAGTATCCAACATGTTGACCGAGTATATAAGGTACCACCATGCAAAATTTCATTTCAATCGGTCTAACAGTTTCGGAGATAAGCCCGTAGAATGTACTGCGCCGTATGAGTTACTAAAGTTTTTTAACTATCCCACGGGAACTTTTTAATTTTCTGGGATTAAAAGTATCTAGAGATGTTGACCGGGATATAAGGTACCACTATACAAAATTTCATTGAAATCGGTCGAATAGTTTCGGAGATTAGCCCGTACAAACAGACAAACAGAGAAACAAAAATATTAAAAAAAAATCTGGGTATGTACTATATCGCTTCTTACATCCCCTTGAATAGGTTTATAGCATTTTTTTTCTATGTACAGATTATATAGATTTTTTTTTGTTTTTCTTTGCACGGGCTAATCTCCGAAACTATTCGACCGATTTGAATGAAATTTTGTATAGTGGTACCTTATATCCCCGGTCAACATCTTAGATACTTTTAATCCCAGATAATTAAAATGTTCCCGTGGGATAGTTAAAAAACTTTAGTAACTCATACGGCGCAGTATATTCTACGGGCTTATCTCCGAAACTGTTAGACCGATTGAAACGAAATTTTGCATGGTGGTACCTTATATACTCGGTCAACATGTTGGATACTTTAAAATCACGGAAAAAAGTGGGATAGTTAAAAATTAATACGGAAATGTCGAAACACAACGCAAGCGTAGCCGCGGGCAGACAGCTAGTTTTACATGTAAATAGACTGTGGCCTGGATTAGTACATGGACTGTTTTATTTCTAATTGGAAAATCTGAATCTAATCTACGCTAAACAAAGTTAACAGAAAAATGTATTCTAAAAAGGTAAAAAAAAGAGTACTTGAGTCAGACGCGGTGAGCTGTAACTCTAGAAGTAATGCCTTTACGACTATGAAATAAATGTCATTTTTTAGCTTAATGTATAAGGTAGTTGACTTCTTTAGTCCATTTTATCACCACTCTTGTCGTTTTCCTATAAATGAAGTAAGGAAGAAAAAAGTGTGCCTGTTTTTAAAATTTCATAATACGTTGATGGCTGTATATAGAAATATATTAATCTTAGCAGTATAAAATGTAGTATCATTTTGTAGGTAATTTATCGACAACTATTTGGTTCTTGAAAAGTAAACTCATCAGTCCTACCGTTTTTGTAGAAAATGAAAAAAACCAAAATGAGGGAGGTAAAATGAGGGAAAAAGGGGGGGGTAATCATTTCTCAGCGTGTTTCCATATCGACATTGAAGCACATATATAAAAGCTACATGTATGCTAAGTTTCATGCTTTCTGCCAGATGGGACCGTAATTCAGGTTAACAAGCCGTACTACAAGCCACATTCTAAATTTAAAATTAAGTCTACATGTTTTCGGTTATATGTGAACCGAAAAAGACGAGAGCGAGCATTAAATCGATTATTTATTAATTATCCTATCGAATTTATAAATGCGAAAGTAACTCTGTATGTCTGCCTGTCTGTCAAAACCACTAAACCGATTTTGATTAAACTTGGTTCAAATATCTTTGAACCTGGGGGAAAAAATAGTAATTAATAATAGACCTGAAAAATAGAAGGGATTTAAAAATAGACCTGTGGGCAGGGCATAGGCTACCTTTTACTACGGGAAAATACCTCATTCCCTCAGAAAAAACTGTTAGCGTGGGCGGAATTGCGGAGCGGAAAGCTAGTCTATACTTCTATGCTAATATTATAAAGAGCAAAAATTTAATTGTATCTTTGTTTTTTGCATTGAATAGGCTCCAAAACTACTGGACCGATTTTAATGAAACTTTTAAAGTAACATGGGCTACCATTTACCGCGGGAAAATTCCTGGTTCTCACGGTAAAATCTGTTATCGCGTGCGGAGTCGCGAGGCGGAAAGCTAGTTTTAAACTTAGTCGATGACGCGTGAAATCAATGTATGATGTCTCGAAAACTGAATAGTCAATCTCCTGTTGCTTTTTTTATCCGAAAAAGGACGTAAAGACTTCAAATTAAAGTAAAGAGCATATAGAAGTAATGGAGCTACGCGCCAGGTATCGGCTGCGTTCCAAACCTCTATAAGAATGTGTCGCAGAAGGTCGGCGCATGGATCAAATAACACCACCAGATTCTTTGTAACTGTGTATTGTTCACTTTCCACAAAGGTAACAATTAGTATTGTACGATTACAGCAGGATGATAATAGATAAAACATGCGCTTGCGGTTATTATTTCCAATCGTAAGAACGAGCAACAAAAACGAACCAGAGTGAGTGAGTAAGTTGCCAAAAGGGCTGTACAGTCTGATCTGTATTGCCAGTGTTAATAAAGGGGCGCACAGACGAGATGATGACGCCACAAGCATAATAATTCGAATCGGTCCCATTGTATGCCCGCGATCAATATCATTTATTAGGCTTGTTCAATAATAGCGTCACATTGAGCGGTAATTGAAAATGTGGTACATTATAAATATTGTATTGTTGTAAGTCCCCGTTGACACTGCACTGTTTTTATTTCAATAAACTAAATACTTATAACTAAATAGCTTCCCGCCATTAGGAATTTTCCCGCGGTAAAAGTTAGCTTATATTCTTCCGCAAGGTCTATTCCATCTTTGTGCCAACTCCGCCCGCTTTAACAATTCTTCCCGTGAGAATGAGAAATTTTCCTGCGTTAAATCGTATTTTATTTTCCAAGGTCGATTTTATCTTTGTGTCAAGTTTCAACAAAAGCGGTTCAGTAATTTCAGAGCCAATTAAATTATTAGGAATATTTTGGGTAGTTTTTTTTACACATTGCGTTACAATATGGAAGTTTTAGTAAGGATCCCAATTTTTTTTAAATAAAGTAAGTATAGCCTATGGTACTCAACTCAGGGACAATAAAGAATTTTTAAAATCGGTTCAATAGTTTCGGACCCCTTTCGATGCAAACAAACAAACAATCAAACCTTTACTCTAGTATAGATAATGAATTCATTAGGTAGTCCGGATATTTCAATCTCATCCCCACTTGAAGGCTGGTTTAAAGGGTTGAAAACGCTTTAAATAATTAATTAAGAAATGCGCTTCTGAAACGAACTTCCCTCTCAGTGGTCGACAGCCGACAAACTTATTAATGAAAGCTACAAATTCTACTAATATTTGTGAGGATGAATGGATGTTTGTTACTCTTTCACGCAAATACTACTCGTACTACTAAAAGGATTTTATTAAAACTTTATGATAATATAACTCATCCCCAGCTGGAAAAAGTGCAAAAGAAATTCGTTAAATCGGTGGCATATAGGACAGGTTTTTCTTCAGAATCTCCTTTAGATTACGGATTTCTGTGTGACACCTTTAAGCAAGAACCAATGTCACTTAGGCGTGACTTAATTGATGTTGTTTATCTTTATAAGATAATTCATAATATGGTTGATGCCCCAGCACTACTTAATTCTATTTCGTATCTAGTGCCCCGTGGTCGTTTAAGAGCAGTAAGAAAAAAGCCACTGTTTTTTGTTGATCCTTGTGCTACTTGTTTTGTCAGAAATAGTTACCTAAGACGTGCGTGCAATTTATATAATAATAGGTTTGTAGATATTGATATCTTTTGTTTGAAGATTAACAGTTTTAAGATTGCAGTTAAGAAACTTATGTATTGTAAGTAGTACCTACCTTTGTAGCTTATTGTGGGTTATTTTTGTAATATTATTATTAGTATCATACATAACATTAGTTAATACAGGGAATTATAGGTCTGTATTTTAAACATACAAATGTGTAACTAAACATAAATGTGTGACTGTTTATTCCTTAATAAAATAAAATAAAATAAATAAATAAATCCCCACGGGAAAACAGACAGCACGCAAAGCTAATTATTTCCACAAATTGAGATAAGCTCGCTATTTCCAAAAGAGATATTTGCTTTTCAGAGAAGAATTTATCACAAAACAGAACAGCATGTTATTAAAAACTTATATTGGCCTAGTATCTAGTACTTATTACATTAAACTATTATGTATTCGTTGATCTATTCGTAATCTTCATTCTTAATTAACTTTGAAAAATAAAAAGTAATCTATGGACGCTTCCTCTCCCGCCACACCGCCTGCCCCTCCGCGGAAACCATACTCCCCTGTCCCCGCTAACACCTGTACCACGAAGGCGCAGTAAGCACGACTTTTTTTCAAATTGACCTATGCCACAGATTAATAAAACTACAAAATCTTAATAATATAATAATACTTACTGCTCAGAACGAGGAGAACAGCATCATAAGTCTGCGCGCAAACCTATGCTAGTGTGGAAAAGTTACGACTAATCAAGCTTCACCGGACTTGCGGGGGAGCGGAAGGCTCTACCCCAGAAATAAGCACGACGATGAAAGCTATAATATTATGGAGACGGCTAAACGTTACATAATCTCAACGCGAAATCACCAAACCTTCTCAACAGCCCCATTCTCGTTGATATAAACGTTTTATCTGGCGAATACTAGTAGGTACTTATTTTAAAGAGGTACTAGTTTCGTCTAGTCCGGCGTCTGTAGTTTAATCTAGATCTCCAGACGTCTTTATGGTTGGCTTTTTGTTAAAGTAATTTGTGAGGGATTTGTATCTGTCTATAGGTAATATTTGTAGATAATATAGTTTTGTCGGATCATTTCGAATGACTACCTAATATATTTACTTATAAATATAAAAACTGGATATTCCAAATAGGTATCTAATAAACAATCTGATAATTTAAGGTAATTTCGTGTATAAATTCTTAAACAATTATTTATTACTAGTATTGTCATCGTATTTTTCCGGATTGAAAAGTATTATATCCATGGTTTAATACATGTACCTAATAAATAAGCAATATACATAAGAAATTTAATTATATTCCTTTCAGCTAATGTCGTGTGATTAAGTACAAACATTCAAACTCATAAAACACCGGAACATCTAAAGTGGTAACCGTTATATTCACAATTTAATTATGATTACCTAATTGTATTGCCAAAACGTATATACGTAGTTAATGACTTCTGAGGGGAACAGAAATCTTCTTTATCAATGAACTGATTATGTAATAAAAATAATAATGTTAATTTATAAGCTAAAAGACTCATTGCTATTCTATGTCAGTAAATTAATCCTAAACAAGATACTAATGTAATTATCATTTATTTACTAACAGACAGATATCAAAAGCTACAATAGTATCATCTTCCAACATCTTGGCGAAAGTTGCCCACAGGGGGCCTTATTGATAAAGTAGCATTTTCTACCTACGCTATTTCCATACCTAACCTTTAGTAAACTAATCCTAAACAAGAAACTACGGTAGGTAGGTACTAATCCGAGTAAGCTACGAGGCTGCGGCTTTCGCTGAGGGAGGCCCTTTTTGTGTGGTGTCGCAGCACATACGGATTATATTAACTTACATTGCAATAATACATATTGTATAGATTGTATTCGTATCGTGCCATGTAATTTTTAGTCATAGTTGTTAACTTTTGTATTCTCTGTTGTGTTGTGATGTCCCGCAAATAAATGTTTCTTATTCTTATTCTTATTCTTAATGTAATTATTTGATCTATGCAACTAGCACTTGTGACTCCAGTGAGGTGGCGCGGGTTCGTCCCCGAGCTTACCGTCCCGGAGCTTCACGTATTGTAATTATTTGTAAAAAGTCGATTAAAATTACAATCTTGCTTAAAAGTACTAATAGCAGCAAAAGTGCAAATTCAAATTTTATACTTTATAGGAAGAATTATAAGATCGCGGTTAAATAATCACGTTTATTATTCTGCTGGTGTAATTATCACAACAATTTGTTTTTTTAATAATAATGATGGTCAATTTAGCATTATAAATAATCAACAATAAAAACAATTAAAAAAACTAAAACATATAACTATAACTTTCATCATTAAGTTCACATAATTCTGCCTGCAGTAACCAAACAAACACATTTCATACTTTAAAACACTTTTGATGTCTATTGTACAAGTTGGAAATAGTAGAAAAAAAAATAAATAAAATGTAATCAATTTTATCAAAATCGTGAAGCTCGGGGACGGTAAGCTCGGGGACGGTAAGCTCCGGGACGGTAAGCTCGGGGACGGTAAGCTCGGGGACGGTAAGCTCGGGGACGGTAAGCTCCGGGACGGTAAGCTCGGGGACGGTAAGCTCGGGGACGGTAAGCTCCGGGACGGTAAGCTCCGGGACGGTAAGCTCCGGGACGGTAAGCTCGGGGACGGTAAGCTCCGGGACGGTAAGCTCCGGGACGGTAAGCTCGGGGACGGTAAGCTCCGGGACGGTAAGCTCCGGGACGGTAAGCTCGGGGACGGTAAGCTCCGGGACGGTAAGCTCCGGGACGGTAAGCTCCGGGACGGTAAGCTCGGGGACGGTAAGCTCGGGGACGGTAAGCTCCGGGACGGTAAGCTCCGGGACGGTAAGCTCCGGGACGGTAAGCTCGGGGACGGTAAGCTCGGGGACGGTAAGCTCCGGGACGGTAAGCTCCGGGACGGTAAGCTCCGGGACGGTAAGCTCGGGGACGGTAAGCTCCGGGACGGTAAGCTCCGGGACGGTAAGCTCGGGGACGGTAAGCTCCGGGACGGTAAGCTCCGGGACGGTAAGCTCGGGGACGGTAAGCTCCGGGACGGTAAGCTCCGGGACGGTAAGCTCCGGGACGGTAAGCTCGGGGACGAACCCGGTGGCGCATTATACGGATGTCGCACCGCGCTGTAATGGTACTGTAAGTTTGTGTAATATAAGTAATGATAATGGTTGAATTATAATTTAATTATACCCTTTTTGAGGAGTCAAATCAAATTTGAGCCTGCAATAAGCAAACTAGCTAGTCAATTTTTTTGCCAATTCCTCTCGTCTTTTGAAACGCAAAACCAATTTGTCGCACTGGATCCATCATTTTGCAGAATAACGCACTTTATTTCAATACGTGTGACCTGGATTTTCATCAGCAGAGCCCCAATGGGATCGACATGGCAGTTTATCACGACTGCTTTTAGGTTTATTATGAAAAAAAAAGCATTTGGATTGAAATATTGGAAGGGAAAGGCCAAGGCTATTCGTCGTTTTTTCTACGATCGAATTGGGGATGGTCTGATAAAAAGTCCAAATCAGAAGTTTCCTAAACTGAATATGAATAAAGTTGAACAAATATGTCGTAACGTAAATACTTTATGTAAGTAAAAAGTCAAAAGATGTGATAAGTAACTGACAATTTAATTTTTTTCCCGTAGGAATTTTTTTGATGCTGTCGATCAGAAAAAACATATAAAAAGAACTTAGATTTATCAGTTAGACCATTTTGTTAAATCCATTATATTAAAACAAACAAAGTATTACTTTAATAAATTCAGTATCTACTGATCTTAATAAACATACCTCTGAAAACTATACAATACCCAAGGTCTAAAAAACCTCGACATAATACATTCTCGCCATGTGCGTGTCACATGAGAAAACTGGCTAACTTTCTGAAAGTTTCACCCTTCATCATCATCACTACATAGTATAAAACAAAGTCGCTTTCTCTGTCCCTATGTCCCTATGTCCCTATGTCCCTTTGTACGCTTAAATCTTTAAAACTACGCAACGGATTTTAATGCGGTTTTTTTTAATAGATAGAGGGATTCAAGAGGAAGGTTTATATATATAATACATGCATAATATACTTAAGAATAACCCACAATAACCATTTTCCCGTGCGGAGCCGGGGCGGGTCGCTAGTCACTATCACTACATAGTATAAAATAAAGTCGCTTTCTCCGTCCCTATGTCCCTATGTCCCTTTGTACGCTTAAATCTTTAAAACTACGCAACGGATTTTGATGCGGTTTTTTTTAATAGATAGAGTGATTCAAGAGGAAGGTTTATATGTATAATACATGCATAATATACTGAAGGATAACCCACAATAACCATTTTTCCGTGCGGAGCCGGGGCGGGTCGCTAGTAAATTATATTAGCAGATATTACCGTCAACAATGCATGCCACGACTCTACTAAGCTGGGTATTAGAGTTTGGGAAGCTTTTGAATCAATCACAGAAAATTATGGTAAAAATACATCACATTCAGAACATGTCATAAAGTGACCATCGATTCCTCTATACACTCTGACGATGCATCTCCAACTTCCTAGAAGTGGTAGTCACCATTCACTAGTACAGGACTATCGCAGCTGTCACTGGGCACGATTCTACATACCTACCTATTCCGCTTAGTTCGCACTGTCTTAGCAGGCATGTGAAAACATCCCACTTAAATGAAGCTGAATTTGACAGCTGCGCTGCTTATTTTAAATATCATTCAATCATTCATCTCCCATCCTTTTCGATTCCCATAAGAATGAAAGAGACCAGCAACTTCAATTCAGAGATTTTAGCGGCTGCGCCGGAAATGAGCCCATTAGTCGCATAATAAGGTGAACGCTGCTGTGCAACACTGGATTATGTTCAGACATTATGACATTCTTAAGAAGGGTTATCCAGCATTATTGTTCTACGCCGGTTCCACGTTCTAGCCTCTATTCTTAGAGATTTTTTTCATAATTTTTTTCATTCGATAAGTTTGTTTAACGAGGTCATCTGCCCTCTTTTCTAATCTTTATCCTGGCAAATTAAATTTTTTTTAGTTGACCTATGCTTGTGTCGAATAAGTACGACCAAAAGCTTCACCGGACTTGCGGGGGAGCGGAAGACTCTACCCCAAAAAAAAGTCTTAATATACCAACGCGTCTAGGGGCGGCTCGAGGGAGCCTCAGACTCAGATCACGGCCTAGTGCGTTGATACTGAATAACATCGTGAAGGAATAGGCAAATTAAATATATCCATCCTCCATCTTTCCTCTCCCTCCTCTATCTTTCCTCTCTCTGTCTCTCCTTAATAAGTACATGCAAATTTCGATTTATTCCTTTTGTGTCGCATTACCACCCACGCGCCACGATTTGAAATAATCAACGTCTCGTCTCCCGTGGGCTTTTTTTTGTAATCACCTCAGCAATGTAGTACATTCTTCGAGAGAAAATTTATTATTTAAGATCGAGATCTTCTCTATGTAATAAGAGGTGGTCTATGTCGACGCCACAGTAACTTTTATTCGTCTTTAACTATATAGAATAAGTAGAATTTGAGCTTATCCAAGAAAGAGTAACAATGTTTGTAACATGTTATTCTGTCAATTACTATGCTCCGTTCTGACGGGGGTTTAGTTTTCATCGAAAACTTATACAATATTAACAAGGCGTAAGTGAGCTTAGTAAAAACTAAAAGGACATGCATGCATGCAGATTTTTCTCGGAAACTAAAAAAAACTTCTCTATATAAACTGTTTTATTAAAATGACTATTTTGTACGCAAGTGTTGATGTTTTCTCATTTCCGAGAAATGTTAAATCCACAGAACATTTAAAAGAGGTTAGAAAGGCGATGTGGGCGGGGCCGGCGCGCCAAAACTATGAGCAAAACGCTCATACTTCACGCAAAGAAACGATCGCGCTGTCTAACTCACACATAGCTATAAAAATCTACATCAGTGTGCGTGCATGCGTATGATTCGTTTCCATTTGAAATCGCGTGATTGAGCGGCGCTATGATTGGCTAGATTTGAAATTGCAAATATGTGCGTAAACTTCATCTTTATTGAAGTACAGATGTAGTGGAGGTGAAAGGTGGGGTGGAATCGGCGACACCGGATTTCATACGGACGGCGCATTATCGCCATTCTAACCTCTTTTAAATGTTCTGTGGTTAAATCCTTTTTAACCGAGTACCTTTTTAAACGTACACATCTAATACTCATTGTGGTGAGAGGCTTTCTTATTCTATTCTACTCTTGATTTTATACTGCAATTTGACAAAAAAGCAAGCAAAGTTTGAATTAAACATACAAGATTGGGCCCTTCTTAAAGTAGAAAGATATATTTCACGAAGGTATAAAGCCATCGGCAGTTACCTTGGAATCAATTCCGCTTTCAAATTGTTTTCAACATAATATTTCCTACATAAAACCGTGTTCTTAGTAACGTGATCGTACGTAGCCATACTTTGGGCTTCATTGACAATACCCGTACATTTCGTGCCAGGTACAGAGTTAACCAATATTTTGTTTGACATTTATAAGGGAATTCGCCGAAATTTGGCCCAGTTTCGTGACCTGGCATGTGGAATTGTAGATGGGGCATGATCAACTGTTGCACACGTATTTTTTTACAGTAAAGCTACTTTGGAGTTCTAGAATGACATAAGTCTAAATAACGTTCGCTCTTATCATTAACGAATAGGCTGAATTTTAGTTAGGTAGCTCTTCCGGAGAACACGGGTTTAACAACTTTTCATTAAATTATTGAATTGCAATTTGCAAATCAACAAATTGGCGCTTGAATTTTGTTTTAAAGGTAACTTAAACTGAGAATTACTGGTAATATATTTATTTTTTATTTAGCTAGTTCTACATCAGCTTTCATGTTTATAGGATTCTCTATAAAAATGTAAGGAAACCTGACAGACGTGTGAATTTTTTTCAAACGTGTAATTTAAGAATAGGCTTTGGTGTAAATGTACCTGTGAGCTTACTATTAATGGAAATGAATATCTTATACAATGGTTTTGTAATAAAAAAGGGTTGGAACCTACGTATCACCAAGGCCCAGCAACATAGGCACTGTATTAATAATATTTGTATTTGGTTGTATTGTACCAATAGAAATAAAATAGGCTTTTGTGTCAAGAGATCTTACGCTCTTTTAAAAGTAATTTTACTGGCATACTTCATATTTTTATGTAATCTCCTTAAAACTTTTCATCATGAAAGATAGAGTAGGTAATCTCTTTCCAAACCACGACGAGGACAAATAAGATTACAGATGACGACGTAACAAGTCTACCAGAGAGTAAACAAGGATTTTATAGGAAGCTGTTTCAAAAATATAAGTATCCATCTCGCACAAGTACACAAAAGTGGTTGCCGAGAGAGATATTTCAAATATATTTTTCTACACAGTATAATATATTTGATGCAGGCATTGTCAGCCTTGGGAACATGACCAGAGAACTAATTTTATTTCTTTAGTTTATTTTTACAACAGTCGGATTTCTGTCGGATTTTGTATCATTAAAAATTTTGTAGGTATTGTAAGTATTATAAATCTCAAACGAATTGGCGTAGCCATCATATAATGTTTATTCTTACTGATTTAAGTTTTTAGTGATAATATTTATATCCCTCATTTATGCCCCTGTGCTATATCTAATTGCACTAAAGCTGAGTAGTATAATTTCCGTTAAGAAACAAAATTTAATTGTTACCCAACTAAAACAAAGATTCAGCAAATAAGAGAACAGTCCAATAACTGATTTTGGAGTAGGTATAATTTTATATTTTGTAAGATGTATTGCAAGGTGACTTTAAATAACAATTACCTTTATTGCGTCGTATCGTACCACAGTCCTACATGAACAACTAATTTGAAATCTACAGCTGCCACGTCGGGTAAAATACATTAACCTCCAGTTTTACCAGATATGCGTAAGAGACAGCAAAACGAGCTTGACAGTAAAAAAACTGATCCGAAGAAGTTCAAGACAGGGAGCAGTGGAAGAAAAGGAGAGAAGCCTTTACCCAGCAGCGGGACAGTTTAAGCTAGATAAAATAAGATACAAAATTACCAGATTGTGTTAATTTTTAATTTTTTTAAAGACATATAGAGTCATAAAATATGTATTTTCCACTAAGGATTCTAAAAAGAAAATTCTTGCTCTGCATATTGCGTAGGGCGATAAATAATCTCGCAAACCCTTGGGGTTTGATGAAGTCACCAAAATTATTATATCGATCAAATATCAATTGATTGTATATTATCTATCTTTATAGCTATAACAGAGTGCGTGGGCTTTACGGCCTTTTAATGCTTCCTGTTTCAAGAAGCATATTTATTTCGGTTAATCAAATGATTCAGCATACATATTTATTATATTGGTATACAAAGTGGTCTGAAGTATTGGCGATTTTTCTAGAAAATTTTATTAAGACAAGGGAATCTACTCGGTTAGGCCCTACTGTATCTGCGATAAGGTAGAGTATATTATACGGCTACTAGACCGATAGTTACAATACTTATAATTTCATTATTTCAGGGCATATCGACAAATGATGTTTAGGTACTTTAACCAAAATATTTGTTTGCTTCGTTGATAGACATTTGATCCATTAAGGTTAAGGTCAAGTAAAAAAAATATGCACCACACCTCACTGTGACCTAAAATTCAATGAAGTGGGAAAATAAAAACAAGTAACAAGGGTGTGGTCTGTTCGTCAATATCGTCCAACCTGTGGATCGGCGTAGCCACTGCAACCTGTTACGTGCCGACTGGGTACCATCACTGGCACAGTTACCCCACGGCTCTACTGCTCCATACAGTACCTGAACAAGTGAAAGTAACCAATACAACAACACTTACCCTTCGCATGACACGAAGAGAGAACGATGAAGTCTTCATATTTATTTTTCTAGATTTCTTCTCCCGCTCAAAAAAAAACTGTAAATGTTGTTAGTTTTTTCAGCGTTAACAGCACAAACACTTTCAGCTAATATTAGTTTACACGCGCGAAAACTTGAAATTGTTAATAGTGTATAGTTTGCGTCTAGCTAGAAATATTACAGATGTAAAAACTAGGGTTCTTGATAAATTTGTGATAATAAAATAGATTACTGGTGTATTAGTGTGAGCTATGTTTTGTAGCGGCCGGGCCGAGCGACTGACCTTTGGGACGGTGTGTTCGCGACTGACTGATATTGCTCGTCGTACGAACAGGGTGAAAAGGACACATAATTTTCTCAAACCGCAAGGACGTAACTACAAAACCTCCCACAGGAAAACCTACTTTAAACCTTCGTAAGATTAATCAAAATCGTTCGCATAAAGACGTAAACTTTTGAAGGATATCATTGTTTCTCTCACTCTTGCATTTGTCTGATTGGCCGAAATATAGATACAGGATGAATTGAATTTGCACTTTCACCAAAATGTGGAACTGTTAACGATTTTCGCGGAAACTTTCCACCCTTCCGCATACATCGCTCGATGCGTCCTTGTATTTCCTTATGCCTCCATGTTGGAGAAGAAATGTATTTCGACTGTAGCGTTTCCCAACGGCATTGATAAGGATTTACTTCAAACAGTACCCTTAAAAGGTCCAGAGGCATTTTCCTTTCGGCAAATCTGTCTATTAGACGAAAAAAGAGCCTTTTCGTCGAAGAAGTTGTCTGGTAACGTTAGGTACACTAACTTCATAAGCTTGTTTTGATCAAAGTTTTGAAGAAAGGGTACTTGATTATTTAGTTGATTCGATTTTTCTCATGAGAATGAAAACGCCATTACTAATTTACTTATTTGTCACAATCTTTCTCTATTAAAGTTTGTAGAATTTGCTGTGTACCGTGAAATATTTTTTGTCCTTGCTAATGAACACGACTCATTATTAAGTATTTTGAGATTATTATATTTCAAAATCTATCCACATTATGACCGCACATTTTTTAATCTTTTGCTGAGAAAAACATAAGTATTTGTTTCAGCATAGAAAATACTTCCTAGCCTGATACCTACATCTATACAATCAAACCTTGTGCCTCATGGTTTCAGTCCACTATTGGACAAAGGCATAGTTCTGATGAAAATTAAAAACAAACTATGCCACAAGCGGATTAAGATGAGTGGGGAGTTGACCCAATTTCAGCGTCCTTTGAACTTTAACTCGAGGTCCGACGGCAAGTTGCGAAATTTAGCACTGAAGCCTTAGTTGCGATATTAATCAGAAGCGAATTTCAGGGTTGCTTAACAGCCCATTATGTCCTCACCAAGAGTTCTAGCCTACCCCGAATGACCAATCCGCCTGTACACCCATTTCGGATTGGTTATCTTCACACACAATTTTTGGAATCTTGATCAAATTTAGACATATTATTGTGATTCTTTACATTTTGCTTGTAGGTAACAATCTCAGTTAGCTAATAATTTATTCAGCTGTACCTTTCCCGTACTTGTAAATTCGAAAACTAAGTAAACTTACTTACAGATGTATGTGGGGTCCATACCCACAACTTGGAAACTTTTAGGTACGGTGCCTAATAAATATATTACCAAGAAAGTTTTGTTCTCTTCTAGTTAACTGTAAGTACATAATAGGAAAAGGTTGATGTGTGTCATCGTGTTTGTTTTTACATCACGTAATGACTGCTGTATCAAACGAATGAGGAATTCATTTTTTTCTTTTTGGGACAGTAGCAAAACATACGATTCAGAACACATCCGTCAGATTCCGCTTTCGTCAGGTCACTTCACATACATAATTATATTCATATATTCTACATAATATATTCTGTTCAAACTAATATCGCATCGCCTCTTTTTTAAGAGTTTATTCTTCATTGTGTGGGACGAGAGTCAGCCTTGGTTTAAGCAAAACTTAATAACTTCATTAAAGTTTGATGTCGAAAAGTGATTTGTGTAATCTTATTTCGAATAAATCATTTAGATTTTTTTTGTCATAAATGACATATACGTCGAATATCCTACTAGTCCTACTAATATTATAAACTCGAAAGTTTGTGAGATAGATATTTGTTATGTTGTTTAGTGCTAAAACTACTGAATGAATTTTGATGAAACTACAATAATAACATCAGAATAACATACGAACACATAGGCTACCTTTTACCGCGGGAAAATCCCTCAATCCCACGAGAAAACTGTAGCGCGGGGGAAGTCGCGAGGTAGAAACATTAGGTAGAAAGCTGGAAGGATTATATAAAACTAGCGACCCGCCCCGGCTCCGCACGGGAAAATGGTTATTGTGGGTTATCCTTCAGTATATTATGCATGTATTATACATATAAACCTTCCTCTTGAATCACTCTATCTATTAAAAAAAACCGCATCAAAATCCGTTGCGTAGTTTTAAAGATTTAAGCGTACAAAGGGAGGGACATAGGGACAGAGAAAGCGACTTTATTTTATACTATGTAGTGATAGTGAAGCTCTTTGCCATTCATTGCTGTCCAATATCCGGAAGCTTCAGTAGTGCTAGGCGTACTGCCGTTTTATAAAGAGCCATGTTATCAGTATTACACCCGTTTGCACTAAACTTAAGAATCGCTTAAGTTGATGCCTAAAGTATTTAGGTGAGATTTGGTAAACATTTTGTTTGCTAGCAACCTTCAGACTTTTTCAAAACTGCTTAGTTTCTGCCTACCTTTATGAGTACAATTAGACTGTTAGTGAAAATCAATTCTTCTTTTTAGCTTTAATTAGCTTAGGTCTTTCTTAACTACGAAAAGCCTAACCCCCTGGCCACAGCTTCGCACGGAGGCGGCCGGCGCGACCTGCGGCGCGAAATTTGCCAAAACCAGAACTTAGTATTGTAACATTTTACGTTATTTTCGAGCACTTTGCGTTACTTCCACGTTACATGACTCAAAACGTTACTATAGCGTATTTTTTATCTTATTAAATTATGCTACATTACAGTGTTTAAGTCGTTTTCTAAAAGATAAACGTTACTTTTTGCATGAAAATTTAACTTTTTTGCAAAAGTTGGGTAATTTCACGCCTTTAAAACAATTTCTTAATTTCGGTTGTACATTTTTCTAGCAGGTTTTTAGAAATGAAAAGAATGTTTTGTTTTCTCATGTTAATTTTGACTATGGGTCACTGGCAACATTTCGCTGGTCGCAGGTCGCGCCGCGCGTCGCGCGAAGTTGTGGCCAGGCCCTGAGACAAGGTAAGTGCAAACAGGTGTTAGTATTCCGAGTAAAGAACCGTTCACCGAGCGGCTCGAGCCTACAAGTGCGAGTTTTTTACTCACGAAACGCGCTCGATAACGCCGACGTAAACGTGCATTTAGTATGGATAAATTTTAGTTCATTTAACTGTCTACAGATGGCGTAGTTTCGCTCTCGATTTCGAGCGCGTTTACTTTGGTTGCAAAACTCGCACTCGGCACTCAGAACGAATAGTTAAAACATATCCTTTATCCTTTATCGTTATACTAGGAGCTCATGGTTGGCAGGAGGTTAAGGTCGCTGAAAGTCGTAGTTTGTATTCAGCAAGCGGCTGGAACGTGACCTGACGATATACCTACCCCAGCTCTATTCACTTACATTTACTACCTTCACTGGTCATCCCATGAATTTATAACTTTATTGAAAGAAATGGAGCTTGAGAAGCGGACTACACAGATCCATTTATATATAGTTTTAAACAGCTAACCATTGGCAGTCTGTTTATTGGTATTTACTTACTAGCTTTGACGTCGAAATATGTTTATTTTTAAATCCTACTAATATTATAAACGCAAAAGTTTGGGAGGATGGATATGCGGATTTTGTTAGTCGACTTTCACGCAAAATCTACCTACTGAATGGATTTTAATTAAACTTTACTATGATATAGCTTATACCTCACAATAACACATAGGCCTCCTTTTACCTCGAGAAAATCCCTCATTCCCACGAGAAAAACAGTTAACGCGGGCGGAGCCACGGGGCGAAAAGCTAGTCTTGATTCAAGATTCAAGACTCTTGAATAATAGTCTTCAGATCGGAGGGGATTTATGCGAACTTTAACAATCTCCTGGACCTATCTTTATGGTATTACAGAAAAGGGCAATGTAAGTACCTCTATTTTAGTGCATATTATCAAGTTCTCGGGTCGTAAAGTCGGTATCAACGTTAAACTGTTGGAGGTACGCTCCCCTTTCAGAGGGATCGCCGTTATTTGGCCGTTAGGGAGGCGAGCGGAATTTTTATAACCGAGAGTAAATACGGGCAGCGTGAGAGCATGTGTTGCAATTAAACCGTTGCTGTTGTTGCAAAAATTATCAAAACTAATAATAGGAAAGTAGTCGTACAAAAGATACGATTTTGTGGAGTTTCTTCGACAGTCCTCCAGCCTCCTGCCAGTTTTGTTCAAACTAATTTAGCATCACCTATTTATTTTTATAGGTACCTACGTCTTGTCCTTTTTTTTTCATCAAGCTTCACCGGACTTGCGGGGGAGCGGAAGACTCTACCCTAAAAAAAGTCATATACCAACGCGTCTAGGGGCGGCTCAAGGGAGCCTCGGACCACGGTCTAGCGCGTTGATATTAAAAAACATCGTGAAGGAGACGCCGCCTGAGGGGCTCCGTCTCCAAATATAAATTCTGATTTTGGTTATGGCCGCGCCCCCGCCGCCAGCGGATACGGGCGTTGTTACCTGAAGGGTAATTGTTACCTGAAGGGTTACGTCTTGTCCAATAATGTGAGATGAGAGTTATTTTATTTGACCAGAGCTTTTTAACTTCTGATCCGATGAAGTTATTTTTTTAAACCTGAGGGGCTACTCTTGACTGCGATTCCGATCCGCAAACATCAATGAACTTTATGTCGACAAAGAGATCGGGTGTTTCGTACTCTCTAACGCCACACTAGCGCCACCTTGGTTTCATATTGGGCGGATATTAAGTGAACTAAATGCGGACATTTTGTCAACTCTTGGCGAGCAGATTTGCAAGAGTAACGGTCTAAAATTGACTTTGATATTGCATAGGGTTCAAATCGGGATCGATATTGATTTACAAGAGTAGAGCTCCTGGTAATAATTACCCTTCAGGTAACAATGCCCGTACCCGCCGGCGCGGTCAAGATCAAGGTAGTAAATAGCGACAGTCTCTCTAGCGGGGCGTCACCTTCACGACGTTTTTCCGTAACAACGTCCGAGGCCAAAGAGGTTGGAAAGAGCGCTCTTCACTTTTGATCCCACTTCTCTGTCCGAGGCTCCCTCGAGCCGTCCGGCGCCCCTAGAAGCGTTGGCACATGGACTACTTCAGGATCCAGTGAAGTTTTGCAAGTTTTATGACACAAACGTAGGTCAATGAAAATAAGGTCTCAATTTTCCTATGAGCAAGGAAAATCTGCGTGCTTCCTCCTATTTTCCTTAAAGGGGTGAAGTGAAAGTAACAACAATAAAACTACAATAAAATATGTATTTGTAATTATATGTATTATTTATAAATAACATTAAAAAACTTTTCAACAATAGTATAATTAATATAAAATTTCCTTATTTTTTTACTAAATATAATTTAAATCACTAACAGAATGTTAATGATTAAAAAGAGATAGTAACAACATTGAGGTAGTAACAACATATTATATAAAATTACATAAATAAATCAAGATAAAAAAACTAATAATGTACGAGTATGTACAGTCAAGCGCAACAAAGTCTGCTCTTATTTCGTGCGCAATAAGGGTACTAATAATAACGTTTACGCTCTTTAAACTTTACATTGATTGATATGCTGTGGACACCTACTTAATCTATTATTAAGCTATCTGAAATATCATTGGGAAACCAAAAATACCACAAAATCATATTTAATGTCGGATTACAGTAGGAATGTTAAATTTTTTTCTCTTATCTCTATAATAAACCTAGCAACAACTGAAATAAACAGTACATACGTATAAAATAGGCAAGTATCCTGCATTGACAACATAATTATGTTAAATGGCTAAATAGTGGCTAGTCCTGTCAAATGAGCTTCTTTTTATGAAGCCTAGTGCTATAAAAAAGTAAAAACATTATTTTATGGAAAATTTAAGGGAATAAAGTAGTATTTACGTAATTTCGATAGTCTATTTCCTTCACACTGTAAGATAATTTATTTAGAACAAGTCAATATCCCTGTTATAAAATTAATTAACAGAAAACAAACCGACTTAAATTAATTTGCGACAATCTAAGTTAAAGTATAAAAACGACCTATGCACGAAGTGTTACCTCGTCTTCCACTTTACAATTTGATATTTCATGAAAAGAAGCTTATATGACCAGCCAGGAAACGAACCTATTCATATTAGTTTGATAATGACGTCACAATAGTCAATCATATTTAAAATCTTACGTTTTGTCAAGTCTTTGGAGTTGTACTTAAAGAGCCTTTTTTTTCTTGTAGTAAATTGTGTGTCATTGTTGAGTTTTCAAGAAGAACCAGACCACAATAATAAAAACAACTCGCCACATTGCGGAAATTTATTTGAATTTTATAATAGCGATTGTTGTTAGAAACAAAAAAAAATTGGCAGACTTTTTATTTATCTGGTTAGGTTTAATTTTACAAAAATGCATTGAAGTCCGAAATATTTATTGGGGATCTTAAAAAATAATTCTCATGAAAAACTGTTACTATATTTTGGGGTTGTTGGGTATTGAAACTTATTGAGAAAAAAAAACCGTGAATAAAATAGTCTTTTTCAATTAAAGGTTAAAATAATTCAATCGATGATATTTCATAACGCGTTTTTACAGGTCCTGCTTTACGAAGAGTTCTGTATCAGCGACGAGGCGAATATCTGTTGCATGATGTGCGGCAAAGAAGCCACGTCCATACAAACATGCGCGTGACCCGCCGGCAGGCGACGCAACAACCTGCGAACCACGTCATACAAGGTGTTAAACACAGCGCCATCTAGACGATATTGACTGAACTAGATGGCTTGTTAATCAGTCAAGACGTTACCTTTATAGAGTTTGTCATTGTCATATATCATTGGTAAACTAGTTCGAGACAGTATTGAGAGATGTCGCTAATAGATAAATAGATGTATACTGTTATATAGGGCTAGGCTGCGGGGCCACCTTCTTGTTCGCTTCCGATCGATCCATAATAAAGACGTGTCAATTATTTGCTCCTTTCATTTGGGCATCCATTTTACACAAGGTTACACAAACACTGCTCCCGCCATTCTTGAAAATTATGACGTAAGTCTGCCGGGTCCTCTATGGTCTGTTTTATATAAATCCGGACAAAAGTTCATTGACCTCTTTCTTTTCTTGAATGTTATTATTACAAATAATGAAACGCCAAATGTCTGGCAAGCTCACCCCGCCTTCTACGACGGTATGCCAAATTACGTATTTTGCGATAATTTCCTATAGTTTTATCTTTATCGTATCGTTTGAAAAAAAAGTGCGCATTGTTTGTTGGCGCCAATGACCCTTTGTCCGGATTAATATGAAACAAACCATAGAGCGGGGGGATTGTCACTGTCTTAGTATTGCTTCATACTGGTTGAGCTGGCCTGCAAATATGTCAATGTGTGCGTGCGAAAGCAAATGCGACGTATAGAGCGAGCCATCTTTAAAGCGCGCCCTGCCACCATTTTACTACAGCCCGTCCAAAAAGAACGAAATTAAAAAGTAGCAACACCGTAGTGTCGTCTCATTTTCACCATTACTTGGTTGGACAGGGACGACACTATGGTGTTGCTACTTTTTAATTTCTACTATTTTTGGACAGACTGTAATTGATGTTTTGTATGTGTGTCAGGCAAGGCGTCACTTACACACTTACTACTAACTCTGCTGGCTTAGCGATCCAAAATTAATCTTGGCCTTCGAATCTTGGTCACTTAACAATATTTAAAGCCCGACCACAGAAATGAAAATCCTCGCCGCCACCATATTGCGGAATTTCCATGGAACTAATTTTATAAGGGAAATTGTTGCCATAGTCGTAAAATTATACACGTGGCGCCCCCACAGCAGGTCTTTTTCTTTGGTCAGACTTTACTATTATGAGAATATAAAAAAATATAAATCTGGGTACTTCTATGTTTCTTTTGTAATGTTTATTTTTGGTGTCAATAAAGAATATTGTATTGTATTGTACTTACGTGTTAGCCTCGTCTCCCAGGCTGCCAATGAATATGACGTGCGCCTGCACTCGCGGGTCCGACGTGAGGATCGAACCCAGCTCCTCCGGCTGGATGCCGTACCTTTTGGAATGACATAACAACATAATTATTCATTAAGATACCTATTGATAGATGGATCATACTACGGATGTCCTTTTTTATAATATTGTAAAAACGTGTGCAATCTTGTAGTATGTGATAAATAAAACTAAACTAAACTATTCTGCACTTTTTTATTTGACGTGGGTTCGCGATGGACCAAATCTTCCAGTCAATGGTCTTACAGGGATATGCGTGCCTGGTGGACAATTGCTTATCTTAGATAATATTTTTCGCTCAGTACAACGAAACAGAAACGGCGCAATCCGTCGCCGTCGCAGATAGCTGGAAGTGTAGAAATCTGACTACACTAAAAAAATGTATTTTTTGTTATTGGCAACTCTACCCTTGTTCTGCTCTGCACGCAGCTTGTTGTATTTCAATTTTTACTTGATTTGATTTACTGATTTAGTTCAAGTTTTAGTTTAGTGCAAGTAGTTTTATCGTATCGTTTAAAAAAAAGCGGCCAAGTGCGAGTCGGAATCGCCCATGAAGGGTTCCATAGCAGCCAGTAACATAATATAAAAGTTTTTGTAGTTCGTTGTGACTTTGATCGATGTTTTAATAATAGTGAAAGGTAAATTGTGGTTTACGATTTATGACGTATTAAAAAAAAACTACTTACTAGATCTCGTTCAAACCAATTTTCGTTGGAAGTTTTCATGGTAATGCACATCATATATATTTTTTAGATTTATCATTCTCTTATTTTAGAAGTTAGAGGGGGGGGACACACATTTTTCCACTTTGGAAGCGTCTCTCGCGCAAACTATTCAGTTTAGAAAAAAATGTTATTAGGAACCTTAATATCATTTTTGAAGACCTATCCATAGATACCCCACACGTATGAGTTTAATGAAAAAATTTTTTTTTAGTTTTAGTTCTATGTATGGAGACCCCCTAAATTAATTGCTTTTTTTCAATTTTTGTAAGAAAATCTTAATGCGGTTCACAGAATACATCTACTTACCAAGTTTCAACAGTATAGGTATTATAGTTTCGGAATAAAGTGGCTGTGACATACGGACGGACAGACAGACAGACAGACAGACAGACATGACGAATCTATAAGGGTTCCGTTTTTTGCCATTTGGCTACGGAACCCTAAAAATGTGCGCATTGTATGCAGGCGTCAATGACCTTACTTCGCGTGTCCAAACAAAGTCAAATTTGACTCAACATGCGCGAGTTACTTGCACCGTGTAGAAGCACCCTTAGTGCAATTAACAACCGCGAAAATCTAAAAGAATGTTCAAGAAGAATGATGTATTCTAGTAGCAGTAGTGGTCGGTACCTGCGGAGGTTGGCGTCGGAGAGTATGAGCAGGATGGCCTCATCCGCGTGCTCCCTCGCGAGCGCGGCGATGGCGTGGCGCGCGGCCGGCAGCGTGTTGTCGCCCGACCAGCAGAACTGCGCGTGCGCGTGCATCGTGCGGATTATCTACACACACATACACACATTACAAATAGATGACAAAGAATGTGAATCTTGTGCGTACATACGGACATTTCAAAGAGTACAGTAGAATTGAGTTAAAGAAAAGCGATCTAAAATTGACTTTGGTATTGCATTGTAGTAGACATGTCTACTCTTGAAATCAATATCGATTACGATTTCAACCCAATGCAATACCAAAGTCAATTTTAGTTCGTTTTTCTTCAATTCTACTCTACTCTTTCAAATGTCCGTATGTACGCACAATATTCACATTCTTTGTCATCTATTTGTTAAAAATACATGGCGGGACGTCCAAAAATGTGCCACAAAAAGAAAAATGAAAAACCTAATGAATTTTTTAATTTTTTTTAAACATACTAAAAAAGCAAGAACAGAATCGCTCTAAAACTACAAAAAACATGGCGAATCAAACATAGCGTACAACTGACTGGTTGAACAACTCGGTTCCTGCACTTTCTCGAGAAGAATCTAAATTCAAATTCAAAAATATTTTATTCATTATAGGCTCCCACAGAACACTTAATGACGTCATTTCAGAAGTTAAAAGCTTTGCTCAAACCAAGACCGGCTTTCGTCTCTAACGAATGCACAAGTCTATACAATAAAAAAGAGATCAAACAATCTAAAAGAGGCGATGCGATATCGGCTTGAACATAACATGAATTCGTTTATTTATTATTTATTTATTATTATTTATAACTGGCATAATAAGAATAAGAACATATTTATTTGCACCACACAGAACAAAAAGTACAGTAAAATACAAAAATAAAGTTACAAAATAAGCAGAACAGACAACAATAACAATACATGACGTTCTGCGCACCGCAAAAAGGCTGTAGCTCATTGTATTGAGGTACCCACTGAGTAGGCACCTCAATACAACGCTGTAAACAACTTACCTGCAGCCTCTGCTTCTCGTTCTGTGGCGGCCTGTCCACCCCGCTGAGCTCGAGCGCGTGATCCTCGCCGGAGTGTGCGTACAGGTCGTACCGGATGCGCGACTCGTAGCCGGCCAGCGCTTCCGTCACCAGCACCACCGCTTCCATGGAACGTTCTAGGCGACCGTCGTATGAATTGAATCTGGAACGGAAAGTTGCTTGCTTATCGAGTTGGTTTCGAGGTTAACTTACCTCACAAATCCTGGTGTCGGAATTGTTGAGCTGCCTTTGGTATCACTATACAGGGTATAAATAATCATACATAGCAACTCAGTTCATGAATCTGATTATATTTTATAAAAAAAACTTCTTGAAAAAATCGACTAAAGGTATTGCGCAGCGAAGGTTTTTTTTTTTTTAAAATTTAATTTAATGTAGGTATAAACCTGCCGTTTTCTGACGTGCGGCTACTGTATGTTTTTTTAAGACAATAATAAATGAAAATAAAAAAAGTATAGAAGGATCTAATATTACTTTAGTGTCCGGCAACGTTGGTCTACAGCAGCTCACCTGTACATGCTGCCGGAGACATCCAGCACTAGCCGCAGCCGCTTGGGTGTGTCCGGGGGCGAGCCGGGCGGCGGCTCCTGCTCCGCCCTCCTCCTGTACACCGCGCGCTCCCCCTCCCCCTCCCCCTCCCCCTCCCCCGTACAGCTCACCTGTACATGCTGCCGGAGACATCCAGCACTAGCCGCAGCCGCTTGGGTGTGTCCGGGGGCGAGCCGGGCGGCGGCTCCTGCTCCGCCCTCCTCCTGTACACCGCGCGCTCCCCCTCCCCCTCCCCCTCCCCCGTACAGCTCACCTGTACATGCTGCCGGAGACATCCAGCACTAGCCGCAGCCGCTTGGGTGTGTCCGGGGGCGAGCCGGGCGGCGGCTCCTGCTCCGCCCTCCTCCTGTACACCGCGCGCTCCCCCGCTAAACCCTCGATGATCTTCCCGTCGTCCAGTTCGCCGCTCGTCTGATGCCTGCTCCATTGTCTCTCCTTTTTCTTTGCTTGCAGTTCGGCTAATACTCCTCGCAATGCGCCTATCTGGGATTTTTTGGGAAATATTAAACCTTCACTCAAAAAATACTAAATGCTCACCAAAATAACTGGATTGCACACTAAACATTGGTTAGGTTAGGTTTAGAGTGCAAACTATTTTTTTTAAGGTGCATTATGGTATTTTATGATATCGATTTAAATACATGCCATTTTTTTTGTGATTAATGGTCCGTTTCAACACACTAATTTGGAAGAAATAGATAATGTTTGATGTTATAATCATTGATACTCTGTTGAAATTCACGCATATAAAGTTTTATCGCCCAAAAAGATACTTCGACACGATTTTCAAAAATGTAGGCTACGTAATCCCGACTTTTTACCATAAGACGCTAAAATCTAAGCTTGATTTGTCGTACCTTTTCGACACAAGCATAGGTCAATTCAAAAAAAAAAAGACGCTAAAAAAGGGTACGTGCATACAATATCACACTTCCTCGCGCTCTTTTCTCCACCCACACCTCGACATAACTCAAAGATGACTCCTTAATGCGGTAGGTATACCTCCTAACTTGTGACAGGTCATATTATTTTTCAAAGTCCTTTTATAAATAAATAAATAAAATAAAATAAAAAAATTATGGCTTATAGTATAAGCCTTATACTCGTACAGTGTGTTAGCCTCCGATGTCGAGACCTACAATCGATTTACAAAATATTCTTGTACATCATATTTCTAAATTAATGAACTCATCTGAACTCAGCAATAAAAAATCAAAATAGCCGCCATTTCAGAATAATTAAAGCAAAAGTTTTTATAATGGTGGATTTGTCGATAAAATTGACTGCATTTCATAGCTTTAAAGGTCCGTGACGGTAGCCGGACATCACTGTTAGAGTCCATATATGCGCACTCTAAGTCTGTATATATCTCGCAGGGAAATGTGGAAATCAGGGATTGCACGAAAACCCTAGGGATAACACGAAATCCCGGTAGATGTCGAATGCTCTTGTTTATTACGTCTTCTTACTAAAAAATATCTAGTGATATGACAAAATAACAATTCATCGTCAGTGATATGTCGCTTCAGTAAGCAAAATCTAGTAAAATGTCAGAAAAGCGAATACTGCCGAATATGCTCGTAGTAACAATGGCCCCACCTGTGGCTGCACGGCCCTGTGGAACTGCTCATACAGTTTGGCATCGTACTCGCTCATGTTGATCTCCTTCAGTCTGTCGGCGAATGCTTTGCGGTTCATCTCGCGCGCCGCCGCCTTCACGTGTTCGGGGACGTCGTTTTTCTCTGCGTCTGAAAGCTAAATAATACCAGTGTCAAATAAAAAACAATCAAATTCAATTCAATTTAAATTCTGACGTTTTTCTTGCCGAGACATTGAAGGGATATCAGGAAATAAATCAACAGAATAAAATGATAATTTAACAAGATGTGAAAAATCTTGGAAGAAGCCTGGAGAAGTCTGTTTACCAAGCAAATTATGGAATTACTTGCTGGAAGCCTGGAAAAGCTGTTTGCAAGTTGTGGAAATTCTTGGAAGAAGTCGGGAAAAATCTGTTTGTCAAGCTAGTAGGGGCAATACTTGGAAGAAGCCTAGTTTCGTTCAAACTAAATTTAGATCGCGGTTGAAACAAAGTACTAACTATGAAAGATTTAAAACCTTAGGGCAAAGGAAGGGGTCCTTTAAGTACGAGAACAAAAAACAAGGTTGTTTACTTTTCAATACGCATTTGCTTTGTTTCGGCTTGTGGGTAGTCATCATCTCAGCCTGTAGACGTCCACTGCTGGACTGCTGCCTCCCCCAAGGATCTCTACAATGATCGGTCATGCGCTGCCCGCATCCAGCGGTAAACCGCGACCATCACCAGATCGTCGGTCCACCTGGGGCGGGCCTGCCCCTGCCTGCCCTGCCTGTATGTAGTAGATCTATCAAAATCCCAGTGTTTGCCGCCAAACTGACCTGATGCACGTCGTGCCCCTTGTCCAGTCGGTAGGGTCCCCCCTTGCCCCCCAGCCCCGCCGTGTCCCTGCCCCCGCTGCCGCCTGCCCACGTGTTGCCCCCCACGTGGGGTTGGTTCTCAGGGTCCTCTTTGCCGTGTTTGGGCGCGGTTGTATCTTTTCTGAAAAGGGATATCTCAAAAACGTGAAGTGTGTGGCTCACCTTGCCCATATAATATAGTATAGTATAAGGATTAGTCAATATACGTCTACGCTCCCAGGCCCCGCCTCTACAAACGGTCGTCGATTTTGAAACGTTTTATCAGCAGTTCCAAGCTTTCCGTTGTCTATAATTTTGGGTTTTGGAGAAGCATATGTGAACCAGTGAATTTGATAAAAATAAATAAATCGTATGGTAGAATATAATAACATCTTCGTACAGCATTACCACTGTCTCCTTCATTCTTCTAACTCGCCCGCAATTTCCGGGCGCTACGTGTGTGAACAAGATAACGCAGCTGTCTTTTTCACACACATACAATTAACAAGCCATGCAAAAATTCGAGAAGAGAGAAGAGAAGAAGAGCGTTGGTGGCCAAGTGGCTAGGCCCGTTGACTTCCATTCCGAAGTTCGCGGGTTCAAAACTCAGCACGTACCAATATGTTTTCGATTTTCGAATCCATATGTACGTTTATTCGACGCTCTTACGGTGAAGGAAATCATCGTGAGGAAACCTGTACACACCTGCGAAGAAATTCAAAGGTTGTGTGTGAAGTTGACCAACCCGCACTGGGCCAGCGTAGTCAACTAAGGCCTATTCACCCTGGTATCATGGTAGGTTCGAGCCCCTCGGTGGGGACATATATGAGCTGTTAACGACGAATGACAATGCAAGAATTTAAGAAGACGCAGGTATTTCGATGTGTCCGCCCTTACCCGCTATGTCTGTCAATAGTCATCTGTATTTTCTTGAGCGCCTCTTTGGATCGTCCTTCGAGCACGCCCTCTGTCGGCAGCCCACTGGAATGTAAAACTCCTAGAAGAGTGTCCGCCATGTCTTTGCTGTAGCGGTCAAAGTCGAACACGTTGCCTATCGCTGTAGCCAAGTCTTCTGTAGGGTATTTCTAAAAATAATGAAAATTTATAAAGCCTGATCAAAGAAATAAGAAGCCTGCTCTGGGGGCGCCACGTGTATATTTTTACGACTATGGCAACAATTTCCCTTATAAAATTAGTTCCACTGCAATTCCGCAATATGGCGAGGTCGGGTTTTACCAGACCACATTAGTTTATTTATTACAGCAGGTAGATAGCAATCGACTAACTATAATTCTCACGTTTGGCAGGCGGAACGGAATTCTCATTTTAATTTAATTTATTGTAAGTATATCACTTTTCAAAATATCTTGCATTATATAAAAATAACAACACAATACTTTCAAGTATTTAAACTTACAATCTACAAATAATCTGTTCTTTAGCACTCAAATAAATGGCAACGAGCCATTAAAATTCCGCATATCTAAGGATTTATGCCCTATCTGCAAATTAACTGGTTCCTTCTTAGACCTCTTACACTAAAGATAATTTACCTGCCCAGTCCCCAAGTCAAATTCTTGAAGCCAAGAATAAAGATTTAGCAATCATTTCTGACACTAAGGTTGGTAAAGTAAGTCTGACACGATAAGCAAGCAATTAGGTAAGTGTCAAAACATACTATGCCGAAATTACTCAACCCAAGTTCAGCGGCTTAATTTACGTTCCGACGTATTCGGCTGATATGACACATTATAAGCGCCGAACTTACGCGGGAAAATAATGTGTTGTATAGAATAAATTGCCGCCAAACTTAAGCCGGACTGAAGTTCGGCTGTACGCTAAACGCAACGTAATTTCGGCACTATGTGTCGTCAGTAACTCAAATAGCATTACGGGCGTCATCACATATATTGATTTCAAATAGAGCCCCTGTGGTCTGTAAATGTCACGTCAATGTGTGCGTGTGAGATTAACCGCTTTGTATGGAGTGAGGCATCAGTTCTGTTATGTTTGTAATGTTGTACGTTCATCATCATCATTAACAGCTCATATATGTCCCCACCGAGGGGCTTGAGCCTATCCTGAAATCAGGGAAATAGGCCTTAGTCGACCACGCTGGCCCAGTGCGGGTTGGTCAACTTCACACACACCCCTTCAATTACTTCGCAAATGTGTGCAGGTTTCCTCACGATGTTTTCCTTCAAGTAATCACGCCGACGAACTAGACATGCGCAAAACAGTACGTTTTAATGCCATATCACATTACTCATTACTTTCGAATGTCGTTGAACTACATGCTTTAACCCTGACATTTACCATATCTAGAATAATATTAAGTTACATTGATATTTAATACATTGTTATTATAAACATCTTAACTAAGTTATTCCATATCGTACCGTTACGGTAATCTGATATTCAATGTTTATGTAATAAAATATTAATTAATTTATCTTATCATTTTCCCAATATGGTTAAGTAGGACATACCTTTGTACCTACACTACAAAGGTGATATCACCCCGTACATTACACATCACCCTAAACATTACCCGAAATGTTGAATGAAATTTGTTACTTAGTATGAAGAAATGCTCTTAGTACTTCGTACCGTCAGCACATATTACTTTATCATAACATTACCTGCGCGCGACAGCATTACTTGAGTTAGATAGCCACAAAAAAAGTGTTATTGTTTTTTTATATTTCACTAACTGACCCGAAAGAAGTTGATTTTCTTCCATAATAGCTAAAGTGTGATGTGTACGTGTACTGGTTACAATACTCGCGTAATGTGTTATATTGCATTACCTTTTAGGGTGATATTACTTTTGTGATATCATACGCATTACCTACACATCTCTACGCCGAACTTCATCGCGTAAATTCGGCTTAGTGTCTTTAGATTCTAAGCTGTAAAAAATAAAGCATATTCTTTCTTCTACCTGCAAATGCTTGACGATGTTGACGAGTTCCCTCGTCGAATAGGGATATGTGATTTGGCCCTGGTCAGCCATGTTGCGTAAAGTGGCGAATGCCTGCACCAGCCGGCTCATGACGTCACTGGGCACGTCAGGGCCGTACGACCTTAGCAGCTCCATCTCGGATTCAATGGAGGGGTTGTCGACGGCGTGGCAGGAGAATAGGTCACCTGGAAAACGTGATATGGTTAATGGTTTATGAAGCATATTACTATACTTGGTACTATAAGAGAAAGAATAAATGAACTCTAAAACTGTGAAGAACATATGAGTATTATAATATAAACCCTAACGATTGATTTGAAGATACATACTATCTGACTCAGTAAACTTGGTCTTTTAAATTTTCATACAATAACAATTCAATTTTAGTTTATTGCTTTTTTCAACAGATGTCGTCTGGAAATAAAAAAAAAAACTTTTTTTTTAACTGTTTTGCGAACTAAATACAAGAACGCTAAACATAATTCAAATCGGTTGAGCTGTTATCGAAATAGTTGTGAGTGGTGATCAAATTTATTATTATTAATTGTTCATCGTAAAATATGGGCGTTAGCTTGAAATAAAAATTATTTTATTTATTTTTATTTTATTTAATATGAGATCCTTAGAGACTTTTTCTTTATTTAACTTCAATAAGACATTTAATTGTATATCTACATAAAATACAAACAAGCAGCGAGTTCAAACAACTTACCCAACGAAGCGAAAAAGTCATTTCCCAAAAACGGGAACCCAGGCCTGTTCGCCAACACGATCATCCTAAAGTCATCGTGGACTGGTATAAAACTCTCCAGATTGCCTCCCGAACTCTCCAACAAATCCTTAGGCACTATCCTCCGTCCATCACTGAGTATCATTTCACCATTCTCTACTAGCGTCTTTAATATACAAGTGACATGCGTAGGTGCTTTATCAGCCTCATCTACTACTAATACGTGACCATTTTTAACTGCCTTCACTAAAGGAGAATCTTCATATACCACTATACCATCTTTAACTGTCGGTTGTATCGTCAAAGATTGTACTGTTGTGTCTCTGTGGAGTTGTATGTATTCTCTAGGCCGATTTAGCAGTTGAAGCAATCTATCAGCTATCTTATTCTTTCCGACACCTTGATTACCGACTAGTAACAAATGGTTTCCAAGCAGGAAGTCTTGTAACAGCCATTCTAATAGTTTAATATGTTGTGGTACGTCGTAGAATAAAATGTCCGGGACTTTTGTTAAGGCATCGGTTTTGTAGACCTCAGTGCTCGTATTTCCTATAGTTAGAACGCCATTTTGTACTGATAGTTTGACTTTTCCTTCGGTAGTTTGCGTGTTTCGACCGAAAATTCCGACTCTACTCGGTGGTTCAATTCCGATACTTTGACTAGCGCCATCTAGCGCTCTTCTAGCTAAGTTTGGTAAGAATTTGGCTAAGAAAGTTCGTTGTACTGTTTCGTAGGCGGAGTCTGTGGGATATTTTGCCATCCTGCTTGCGATACGCAGGAGCTGCCTGGTAGAAAGAGACGACGAGAGGTTTTTGAGAGTGTTGTCTTCCGATTTTCGTAATTCGTCAGCTAAATTGATAATGGAATGCAGAGGATTTGATATGTCGCCGTACTGAAATAAATTATTAAAATTTGTGAATATTTTACAGAAAAACAGAAAAAGCTTTAATTATTGTAACTATTTGTTATAATTGTTATAATATTTAACGATAATACTTCTTTTTTAGATTAAAGTAAAATATATACTAGACCTATTACGTACCAAGGAATTGATGATAAATATTTCTTCGTTCTTGCTGAGATTCCTCATTTCGTGGAAGATGAACAGACTCAGTATTTCAGGAGACAGCCACTGCAGCCCGCGTCCCAACGTTGGAGGCTCGGCTAGCGCAACTATTCTGTAATACGAAACATTGCCTTGTGAAAAACTGTAACTGACAGCAAGGCTCTTATGTTTGTTCGTGACAAGAAATAAAACTTACAAAAGACTAGGCTGTATGGGCTTTGAACCCTTTGCCTTTCCCATAGGGATAAATAAACTTAAAAAAATACTTGTTTATTTGAGGCTCTCACGCTTAGAACACATTATTAGCAGATTTTTTTTCAGCTCGCGACCTCTGGAAGTGCTTTCCCGCCGAAAACGTTGGGCAAAAATAAGGTATCGTGAAACATGCCTATTTAAAATTATCGCGTAAAAAAAAGGGGCCAAGTGCGAGTCGGACTCGCCCATGAAGGGTTCCGTATCAGCAAGTAACATAGTATAAAAGTTCTTGTAGTTCGTTGTAACTTTGATCGATGTTTTAGTAAAAGTGAAAGGGAAATTGCGGTTTACGATTTATGACGTATTAAAAATAAACTACTTACTAGATCCCGTTCAAACCAATTTATACCCATAAATCCCTATCCATAGATACCCCACACGTATGAGTTTGATAAAAAAAATTTTTTTGAGTTTCAGTTCTAAGTATGGGGACCCCCCAAAATTTATTGTTTTCTTTCTAATTTTTTGTGAAAATCTTGATGCGGTTCACAAAATACATCTACTTACCAAGTTTCAACAGTATAGCTCTTATAGTTTCGGAAAAAAGTGGCTGTGACATACGGACGGACGGACGGACGGACAGACAGACATGACGAATCTATAAGGGTTCCCTTTTTTGCCATTTGGCTACGGAACCCTAAAAATGCGTGAAAATACGTAATAATGAGCAATGATATTAATTTTCACACATATTATTTCAAAGAACTTTTTCTACAAATGTTGCTGTGTGAGTTGTGTGCATAGCTTTCTCTTTTTGTGAAGGTAATCTGTCAATATTTGGCATATACCTGAAAGCCGGATGTATCCTCTTCACACCACTGATGTCGAGTTGTTCCCTTGTGAATCCGGACGAGACAAGCGCGTCGTAACGGTCGTGTCGAAGCAGGCGCGTGCCGTCGTGAAGTTGCAACTCTCTGTCGTGAACTAGCCTGCGAATAGATAGATAGATAAGTATAAGAAACTTTATTGCTTAGAGTATAAATAGAAAAATTTCTGGGACGGATAGAGTACGCCTAATCGAGTATGAACTGTAAGCACGGATATGAACAGTCCGAATATTTTCAGCGCGTTCGTATAGTATCAAATGGTTATCGAAGCTGATTATTTTTCCCGGTGAAAATAAGAAATTTGATAGGAGAACATTTTGAAATGTGCAGTGATAAGTTGCAAACATGACTCGAGGAACAAATCCAAAAAGAAAAATGTTATTGATTTCACCGCCCATACAAAATCTGCCAAAATTTGCTTACGCTTGACATAAAGGCAGCGGAGCGATGCGCGTGCTCTATGTATATTTATTCTCTAAGCTTTATTGATTGACATAAAACAAGGGTGGAATAATGTGACAATGAATTACTGTACTGCGCTCAATAATGCGAACACTGTTATTTATTTGTTACTAGAAGGTACTATCTTTTAGCATAAGTACGAACTGTTTTTGGAAGAAAGAAAAAATATTTTATTTTTTTTATTATCGGCCGTTGCGCCTCTCCGAGAGGCGTTAGTATAGAACTAAAAGTGTTAGTAGAGAGGCGCTAATGGCGCGATAGGCGATAGAAAGAGAGGCAGCTACTTAGTTTTTTTTAGCTATAGCCGTGCGATCTGAATTGCACTGAATTGCAATGGAGCTAGAGGTGCTATTTATTTTAATTATGTCGACAAGTGACCTTTCTGTAGGGACTACCTTCTATTTGGTATTCTGTGATTTGGGTAAAAATGCTTCTGTATGTCTGTTCTCTTCTACAGGTCGCATTTGTTGAACCGATTCTCGTAAAATTTTGTGAGCAGGTTCGACAAATTATTAGCTTTTTTGTTGACTGACTCGCGAGATTTACATATGCAGTGCCAAATCAATTGGGCGGTCAAACAGAATATAAGACCCATTTAATTGAAAATAATATTTGTAGTGTTGTTGCGTTAGCCTAATTTTAAAAGCAAATTCGTTATTTTCAAGTTCCAAAAAATACTTAAAAGTTTTGTCACTATCATTTCTTAGCAAACAAAACTAATACTAATGCTCAGCCATTATAAAGTTTTGGACAAAAAGTTAAACCTATATAAAATCTCACCTATGTAAAACAGCAACAGTGCTAGGATGCACTCTATGCAACCCGTCTAAAACAGCCAAATGTCCTTTCAAAGCAGCGTCCACTAATGCCGAATTCCGCCACACAGTGTCGCCGTTGTCAAGCGTGGTCCTCTGTTGTAACAGGTCTCTGGCCGTCATGTCTTGGTATAGAACTATAGGTTCTATAGTGTAGTGTAATAGGGACGCTAATTGAGAGATTAACAAACTTTTTCCGCATCCTTTTGGTCCTGGAATTACATACGATTTATTTGAAATTGCGAGTTGTTGGGTTTGTTTATGTTTAAAATTATTTGGTAGGCCAATATTACGGCACCTTATTTCTAGCTCAATAGCTCTTTTTATGGTACTTGAGAAGTATCAAAAACAAAGTAATTAAAGTAAAAAAAAAAACATTTTCCAATGTGAAAACGGGTAGCGAAGTGACCTAGCATGGCAGAATGATACATTTTGGCTCGGAGAATGACATAGGCTACTTTCTAAGTTATTATTAAATGGCGGAAAGTTAGTTATACATATTATAATAGTTTTGAACAATAAAACTTACCAACAACACAGAAGTCACCAACACTGTGGCTCAACAACAGTTCACTGAGTATCTCACTCTGATAGGACGTTTTCACTACACCCCTCTCCTCTTTACCCTTCAACCTGTCACCGCACGGCACGCCAAATTGACTCCTCTCGTTATTGATCTCCATAGTCAACAAGGCTTGGTTTTCTTTGTACTGGACGTCTTGGAGTGATATGTTCCATTTGGGACCAGTATTTATGTTTAAGTTGTGTAGTACTCCTTCAACGTTTTTAATGTGTTCTTTTGATAAGAAAGTGTTATATGGATAAAGGAGGTAGAGAAGTTTGTGAACAGGCATGTTAGGGTTGCGTTCCTGAAAAAATATCTAAAATTAGAAGAAAAATTCTGGGTATAATAAAGCTTTGTAATTGAACGTTTTAGCCTAGCCAACGTAATCAGTGAAACGTGTTTCTGTACAACTGTCCTGGTCCCTGGGTTCGATTCTCGGTTAGATAGAACTTGCAATTTTGTATAATATTGTCACGAACTTGCCATAAAGTTCGAGAGATCGCTACTCAAATTCGATATAAGTACATCTATACAACTATAAAGGATGGGAAATTCCAATTGCATTCACAGAGGGATCACGGTGCAAACGAAGATGGACTTTCTGTCAACGCCGCAAGGCACAAAATCACCTAAGCAAGCCACTTGTTTACTCGAATTTAGTGACCTCGCGCGCCCATTGTTCTGTGACAAGTATTGTCTGAGAACAAAGGAAATGTTCTAGTAATTTCCCGATTACGTGATTACAATGGGATTACTCCAGAAATCAAGCATCGCGTAAACAACCCATTGTTTCGTGGGGGTATATAAACGCCCGAGACGACGGCCAACGCCAGTTCATATCTGAGCTATCGAAGCGATCTTAATAAGCGATCTACAAGCGATCAGTGGAAGAAACCTGCGACTAAAGCGATACCTACGGACTACGAGCGACCCTGTGATTTGGCTATAACGTGATTGGAGTGACCAGTTGAAGATACCTGTGAACTCAGCGTGACCAACGGACTACGAGCGACTCTACGATTTGGCTACAGTTGTGATTGGACCTGCGACCTGTTTATCGTCGAATAAATTCTCGAATCAAGTTATTCGGCTTTTCTTACAAATCCCGAACCCCACGTCCGTAACATTTGGTGTCAGAAGTGGGATTTGGAAATGCCAGTGACTCCGAGGGAGAATACTGACGGCGTCAGAACAAGGGCGCAGCTAGCTGCGGAAGCCACGACTACAGCTCGTGAAGACATGCCCACCGGACCAGGAACCCCGCCTGCTGGACCAGAAGCCTCGCCCACCGGACCAGAAGCCCAACCATCAGGACAACTAGCCCCGCCTACCGGTACCGCCCATCGAGCCACACCTCTGGTTACCAGCCGCGTCCAGGAATCCCGAGCATCAACGTTTGACCTCAGCCGACTTATGAAAATGATGGAACAAATGCACCAGGAGCAAAAGGAAATGCGCGAGGACCTGAGCCTGAAACAAGACATCATGCAACAGGAGCAAAAGGAAATGCGCAAGGACTTGAGCCGGAAACAAGAAGAAATGCGGAGGGACCTGAGCCACAAACAGGAGGAAATGCTGCTTGCCATTTCATCAGTTTCGGCCACTGTGAAAAAATTAGAAGAGAGCGTCGACCAAGTAGAAGAAAGAGTTGGAAATTTGGAAACCGACGTAGATGGCGTAAAAACTGACTTAGCCGGGCTTAAGAAGAAGGTGCTGAATCTGCAAACAGCAGGATCCGCCGCATCGAGTGAACACGCCTAGACCAGCCACGCGCCAAGGATAAAAGTACCGTCGTACGACGGCACCACATCCTGGACCGCCTATCGGCAGCAATTCCAGACCGTTGCTGCTGCAAATGGATGGACAGAGGAGCAGAGCCTGACAGCTCTCACCGTTGCTCTTCGAGGTTCAGCCCTTTCTGTTCTGGAGGCGCTACCAGGCTCGGGTAGCACATTTAAAGAACTTATGGAGGCACTCGAAGCTCGCTATGGAGAGCGTCATTTGGAACACGTCTTCCGCGCCCAACTACGTGACCGGATTCAACGCCCTGGAGAAGGACTTCAGCAGTGGGCTTTGGAGATAGAAAAGCTCGTGCGCAAGGCCTACCCGTCTGCTGATGCGAAGATGGTGGACTCCAACACTCTTCAGGCATTCGTCGATGGAATTCGAGACATGGAGATTAGGGCTGCAGTGGGGCTCCGCCATCATGTTTCCCTAAAAGAAGCCTTAGCGCACGCGTTGGAAATTGAAGCCCTGCGTCGTGACGTTCGCCCTACTCACAAAGTGCGGGAGATAATAGAGGAAGTACAGGAGATAAAGACGTCGTTCCCGCCCAAGAAGAAAACAACCGGGCCCATGTGTTATAAATGTGGAGAAAGGGGCCATCTGCAGTTCACCTGTCCGAAGAAGGAGACTCAGACAGCGAAGCTTGCCGAGAAAATAAGTAAGCTGGAAGAACGCCTTGATGAAGTGACAAAAAATCAGGAGACCCCATCTCCTGCTGGGAATCAGGGAAACGAGTAACAGCCAGAACTAAGGGGCGGGTACTGGCTGGAGCGGAAGGAGCCCCAACAACGATCGTCTCCCAGGCGTGCAACGGAAACAGCTTGATGGTACACGGCTCAGTGAACGGAATAAACTGCAAGATGACATTGGATACAGGAGCTTCTAGGACAATAATCAAGCCAAAATTAGTAGAAGCCGCAATCAGGCGCAGAAACAACATCAACTGTCGACTTCTTTCCGCTTCCGGCCAGCAGATACCCGTCCTAGGAGAAATTTCGGTCACAATTCAAGTGGGTGAAACATCCTACACTCACAACGTTATCGTGGCCGATATAATGGATGACTGTATACTGGGCTTGGACTTCATGAAAAGATACGAGTGCAGAATCGACGTCACTAATGGAATTTTAAAATGTGGCAATGAGGAGATCTTTATCCTGGGAGGACCCGTGGGAAAAGTGATGTGCTTGAAGAAGATCTGCATACCAGGACGCACGCAAGCAGAAGTGCCAGTGAAGCTACCACGTGCTAAGAAGAATAGATGCGTGCTGATAGAGGATACCCGAGGAAAATCGACACAGAAGATTCTGGCGGCCAGGACACTTGTCAAAGGAAACACCACTGCGGTAGTCAGAGTTGTTAATTTAGAAGATCACGAGATACAATTAAAGGAGGGTGACGTCATAGGTAAATGCGAAGAAGCTGTCTGGGTAAGGAAGTGCCAATTATCTCTGAGTACGACGAAAACCAAGGAAAGTTCTATAATCGCAGAACTTCTCGAAGGAAGCAAACAAAACCTGAGCTATTCTCAAAGCATGAAAGCCAAACACCTGCTTCAGCGGTTTGCAGACGTGTTTTCGTCTCAAGAAGGAGATTTGGGGAGAACGTCTTTAGTGCAACACAAGATAGACACCGGAAACGAAGGACCTATTCGACAGCGAGCAAGGCGAATACCGATAGCAAAGGAGCAAGAAGTTCAAGACATGTTGGAAGACATGAAGAAAAATAACATTATCGAACCATCTGCGAGTCCATGGTGCTCTCCTGTCGTCCTGGTTAAGAAGAAAGATGGCAGTACAAGGTTCTGCGTGGACTATCGGCGACTCAACGATGTGACTAAGAAGGATAGTTATCCACTACCGCGCATTGACGACACCCTGGATACCCTGAGTGGCAAGACATGGTTCTCGACCTTGGATTTGAAGTCTGGGTACTGGCAAGTGGAGATACATCCGAAGGATAAAGAGAAGACGGCATTCTCTACAGGGAAAGGTTTATGGCAGTTTAACGTGATGCCATTTGGATTGTGCAACGCGCCAGCCACTTTCGAGCGACTCATGGAGTGTGTACTGGCAGGATTAGTGGGAGAAGCCTGCTTAGTATATTTGGACGACGTCATCATTATGGGTCGAGACTTCGAGAATCATCTGCTTAACCTGGAGAAAGTCCTGAGGAAGATTCGAGGAGCCAACCTGAAGCTAAATCCGAAGAAATGCACTTTATTTAGAAAGAAAGTGAACTACCTCGGCCACGTGATCACCAGTGAAGGGATACAGACTGATCCAGCTAAAATAGAAGCCGTACAGAATTGGCCAACTCCTAAAGATAAAACAGAAGTACGTGCATTCTTGGGTCTATGCTCATACTACAGGCGCTTCGTTAAAGGATTCTCCGAGATAGCCAAGCCGTTACACCGCCTGACTGAAGACAAGCGAGCATTCTGCTGGGACGAGGCCTGCGAGGATTCCTTCCAAAGATTGAGGAAATGCCTATGTGAGACACCAATCTTAGGATACCCACAAGCGAATGGACAGTTTATCGTCGATACGGATGCAAGCAACACAGCGATTGGTGGAGTACTATCTCAAAAGCAAGGGGACAAGGAAGTTGTGATTGCCTACTTCAGCAAGTCGCTATCGAAGCCTGAAAGGAACTACTGTGTGACGAGAAGAGAGCTCTTAGCTGTGGTTAAGACTCTTCATCACTTCAGCAAATACATCATCGGCAGGAAGTTCATGCTTCGCACCGACCACGCCGCTTTGAAATGGCTGCTTCAGTTTAAAAATCCCGAAGGTCAAGTTGCTAGATGGATCGAACAGCTTCAAGAATATGACTTCATCACTGAACATCGCAGCGGGAAGACGCATGGAAATGCTGATGCGCTCTCAAGGAGACCATGTCCAGAGGAATGCAAGCACTGCGTCAAGCAGGAGTCTAAGGAAGAAATTGTGCAACTTACTAGGACAAGCCCTCCGAGATCCTGGGAAGACGAGTCAATGAGAGAAGCCCAAGAAGACGACGAAGATATACGACTTATCGTCGCATGGAAGCAACGTGGCGAGGAAAAGCCAAAATGGTATGAAGTTGCGCCTACGAGTACCATCACCAAAGCATATTGGGCACAGTGGGACAGTTTTGTCCTGCAGAACGGGATACTTTACCGAAAATGGGAAAAACCCAACGGTAGAGAGTTTCATCTGCAGCTGGTCGTGCCAAAAGAACGGATCAAGGATGTTCTTCGTGAAGTACACGATGGCATATCAGGTGGTCACCTGGGTGTCAAAAGAACTTTGACGAAGTTACGGGAAAGATTTTACTGGCTAAACTGTAGAGCGGATGTGCAGGATTGGTGCCGAAAATGTACCACTTGTGCTGCGGTAAAAGGTCCATCAACCAGGAGCCGAGGACACCTTCATCTTTACAACGTTGGTGCACCATGGGAGCGAATAGCAGTAGACGTTGCCGGACCATTCCCCGTGACGGAGTCGGGAAACAAATACTTTATGGTGGTTATGGATTACTTTACCAAATGGCCAGAAGTATTTGCTATACCCAACCAAGAAGCTACGACCGTGGCCTCCAAATTAGTGGAAGAAGTCATATGCCGATATGGTGTACCACTAGAAATCCATTCGGACCAGGGCCGGAACTTCGAGTCGAACGTGTTCCAAGAAGTATGCAAAATACTGGGCATGCACAAGACGAGGACTACACCGTATCACCCACAGTCCGACGGCATGGTGGAGAGGTTTAACCAAACACTGGAGAGACATTTGGCGAAATTAGTAGACAACCACCAGAGAGACTGGGACAAATACATCCCACTTTTCCTTCTCGCCTATAGAACCTCGGAACATGAGAGCACGAAGGCCACCCCGGCATATGTGAACTTCGGACGTGAGCTAAGATTACCGGTTGATCTTCTAACAGGAGGAACACCAGAGGACCCCATCACCTTACAGGATTATGTGTCTGAATTGCGAGACAAAATGAGGGAGATTTATGCGATGGTACGAGAAAACGGTCTACAATCGAGCGAAAACATGAAGACTAGATATGACCGACGAGCAAATACCAGTGGATTTGAGGAAGGAACACTAGTCTGGCTCCATAACCCAACACGCCGAAAAGGAAAGTCACCCAAACTACAGACGAGATGGGAAGGACCATTCAAGGTAGTTACGCGAATCAATGACGTAACGTATCGGATACAACGGCATCCGAGAGGAGCACTAAAAGTGGTCCACGTCGACCGCTTGGCGCGTTACCATGGCAGTAACGAAGAAACTCGGGACGAGCATCTCTAAGAGGAGGGCAGTGTCACGAACTTGCCATAAAGTTCGAGAGATCGCTACTCAAATTCGATATAAGTATATCTATACAACTATAAAGGATGGGAAATTCCAATTGCATTCACAGAGGGATCACGGTGCAAACGAAGATGGACTTTCTGTCAACGCCGCAAGGCACAAAATCACCTAAGCAAGCCACTTGTTTACTCGAATTTAGTGACCTCGCGCGCCCATTGTTCTGTGACAAGTATTGTCTGAGAACAAAGGAAATGTTCTAGTAATTTCCCGATTACGTGATTACAATGGGATTACTCCAGAAATCAAGCATCGCGTAAACAACCCATTGTTTCGTGGGGGTATATAAACGCCCGAGACGACGGCCAACGCCAGTTCATATCTGAGCTATCGAAGCGATCTTAATAAGCGATCTACAAGCGATCAGTGGAAGAAACCTGCGACTAAAGCGATACCTACGGACTACGAGCGACCCTGTGATTTGGCTATAACGTGATTGGAGTGACCAGTTGAAGATACCTGTGAACTCAGCGTGACCAACGGACTACGAGCGACTCTACGATTTGGCTACAGTTGTGATTGGACCTGCGACCTGTTTATCGTCGAATAAATTCTCGAATCAAGTTATTCGGCTTTTCTTACAAATCCCGAACCCCACGTCCGTAACAATATGATACTTGTTTTTATTTGAAAAGTATTTAATTATTAAAAAATTAGGAGATATTATCTTACAAAAGAGCATCTGACTAAAGATTAGGCACTATAATGGTTTTGAACCATTTACAAAAGTTGCGGAAAAATCTTGGAAAGAACTGAACTGATGCGTAGTAAATTAAAAATAAAGCAACAAAAGTATTTCCAAATCAATGTTCGGGTTATCTAAAATTTATTGCAAAAAAATAGCGTACACATTATTTCCTAACAAAAAATATAAAAAAAAACCTGCTTCGGGGGCACCAATGTTCTTTTTAGTCTTTGTTCCAGCAATCGATACTACAGAAATAGTTACAATGAATTTCCACAACATGACGACATTTTTTTTTCGGTGGACTTAAACTTATTGACAAAAGTTATATCTTTTGACTCTATAAAAATATTCTTACATTCATTTTGAATCAAAAGTTAAATGAAGAACCACAATTAATTTCAGAAAGTTTAATTGGTTGTTACCGACTTTAATTATAATTTCGTAAACTTACCAGACAGAACTTTTGATCACCATAAGTCACGCTCAGTTTAGATTAATTTAACTTCATAGTGATAAGCATTGTGTCAGCCAGAGGAGTAGTTCGGTCCTCACTCACTAATCTCAATGTTTTATTCTTTTTTTATTTCAAATTATTAGAAGTATATCTGTTACGCTCAAAGATCGAAAACGCTCAGTGAGCGGAAAAATTGCTCACAACGCGTTGTGGTCACAGTAAAACATCCACATGGCGAAATTCGTGTTTTGGCTCTAATAAAAACGCGCACGACGCGTTCTGGCAATCACAGAAAGACCAAATAGCGAATTTCGCGTCGTGGCTGACATGCTATTCGATCTCAACGCGTTGTGGCACTGAAGAAAAGCCATGACGCGTTCTGAGCATTCATTGTTTTAACCATATCACGACGGACAGGTTGTATGTAACTTGTCGGTGTCGGCTCGGGTGCAAAGACGCATTAAAACATCAGTTTTATTCATTTCTTTTCTGTTTATGAGAGAATTATTTTTTTGTTAGCGCAAATTAAAAAGAATAAAATATATTTCCTAAGGACATCTACCAAAACGTTTCCAGCCTAGGCCTAGTAGGATCCATATCAGAAAGTAGTAAGCGTCGTAATCAATAGCTATTTATGCAACTGTTGCATAATGAGGGGTATTTAACACGAGTGTGGTTTATGAAACGAGCGCAGCGAGTACAATTGGTAGTGCGCCTGTACGGCCCGGATAGCCCAGGAGATGTGGGTTCAAGTCCCTGCCCAAGCTCAATGATCTTAATTTTTCGCTTCGATTATAATTTAATAGTATAAAGTAACAGGCGTCATCTGTTGAAAAATCAATAAACTATTAATTATGTACAGTTGCATACAATAGTTTATCTACACTCATACAACAAATTTAAATTAAAGACAAAATAAAGTAATCATTGTTTATTGTAATAATTATTGACATTTTGGTACAATTATTAAACAAACGTTAATGGCGCGAAAATAAATGTGCAGTAATATCGCACCGCGCATGCGCGCCGCCAAGGTTGCGTTCCGAAACACGCTAGTGTGCTCAAATAGCAAGCATCTGCGTAAAAATTAAAAAAAAAAACTTCATTTTGTTACAACTTTGCGATAACGAAATGAAATTTGTATGGATCCTTAGTCACGGCTCCATCGAAAGGTATATCATTTGCTTAGCGTTTCTGATAAGTAAATGAAGGATTTACGACATGAGTGTAGATAAACAATATTCCATGCGCGTCATGGCTTTTCTTCATTGCCACAACGCGTTGAGATTTGAGATAGAATGTCAGCCACGACACGAATTTCGCTATTTGGTCTTTCTGTGACTGCCACAACGCGTTGTGCGCGTTTTCATTAGAGCCATAACACGAATTTCGCCATGTGGATGTTTTACTGTGACCACAACGCGTTGTGAGCTATTTTTCCGCTCACTGAGCGTTTTCGATCTTTGAGCGTAACATATCCAATCCATAAAGTATAGTATAGTATTAGTATGTAGTATATATATAGTACAGGCTCTGTCTAGTTTGGGGTCAGATGGCCGTGTGTGAGATGTCCCACATATAAAAGTAAAAGTACACTAAGTACAGAAAAAGTTTGTGACCACTATCTTCTTGGGTCTTTTTAGGGCACACTTTCCTTGAATATTAAAAATACGTACTACGCGAAGTGTGACTTTTAAATACCTTTTTTACTTCTTTCCAATCTTATATGGAATGGAGTATAGTGTGGGAGATATCTTAGTTGGAAGACTACGGATAGTAGAATTCTAAGGCGTATTTTTTTTTTGTATTGACCTATGCTTGTGTCGAAAAGGTACGACCAATCAAGCTTAATTCTAAGCCGTAACTACACAGCGGAACAACCTTGACTATTGCATATTTGTTACTCTACTGACAATATACAAAGGCGTCCCACCTTGACCTCGACAAGTTCAATATACACTGATGAGATTTTCGCGTGAGCTGAACACAATAGGACCGATATAGGAAAAGATAATGTAGCTGTACAAACTTGACAACAAGTTCATAAACTTGTCGAATAATTATAAGGGCGAATTTCCACCGTTTTAGAATCGAAACTAAAATTAATAGTCATCGGGAATTTGCTACTTTTATTTAGACACTGTTTAAAACATTTTTTGGGACGGGACGGGATCTCTGGCGCATGTAAAGCTCGCTACCTGACCCGTTCGTTCCGCCCGCCGCCGAAAGCCTTCCCCCCGGATGCGAACTTCCGAGGACTGTTAGGAAGTCATTGAATAGACTCCGAACTCAAGTTGGATGAAGCAACGACAATCGCCTCCGATGGGGATTCTTGGATGGGCTGGAATTGAACCTGCGATGTGAGTGCGGAGTGACTCCTCAGACTATGGCGCACCTAACATCGTGTCCTGCATGCACTAGTTAGGCACTGGAGCTGATGAATGCTGATGACAGTGCGATCAGGGTGGTAAAATATTGGGCCGACAAAATATAGTTGAATATGACTTGCCATCCACACGAAAAGAAGAAGAAGAATGATAGCATGTGGTTTGTTTAAGTTCTCTTACCAGGATGGCAGCGGCGGCGTGCAGGTTGTCGACGGGGAAGTCTGGCAGGCTGACCTGGTGCAGCTCGGGGCTGATCAGCGCGTGCGCAGCCGACAGCAGCTGCTCCAGCTTCGCGCCGTCCACTCGCGGCGCTTCCTCTTTTAAACTCGCCAGCTGCTCCTGTACAACAGTGCAAAAATGTGAGTCCGGTGAAGCTTGATCCGACGTACTTTTTCGACTCAAGCATAGGTCAATAAAAAAAAAGTAAAAATGTTGCACTAACAGACTTTGTTAAGGGTTATCTGCATGATTTAATTTTGAATTGATATTACCGATATTTCAACCGGGTTACGCCGATCATGGTCATGGCAGAATTCAAAATTAAATCGCAGCAATAACCCGTAAAGATGTCTGTTAGTATTACTTAGTGAAATAAAATCAAATAAATGAATTTATTATTATTATTATATTACTAAACTCTACCAGGTATTTCAAATATCAAAATGACTACATATTAAGTATTATACCTAAATAAATTATTTAGTGAAAATGTAAAATACTACACCATCATGATTTTAACAGAGATCAGAGCTTAATTGACTCTTGGAAGGTGGATTAATTGTGTTTTTGTTTGAAAAATAAGAGTTAGAAACAAATAAAAGAAACCCCAAAAAAGAAACGGATCACCATCCTAGTAAAAATATGATATCGAAAAACAAATACAACTTTTCAACAAATTACACGCCTATAAAAACTTCAACGAAATAAATTAACATTTCAGCACGCCCGGCAGAACTATGTCAGAAATTTGGACTGCTCCTGTCGCGACTCCGGCCATAAATTAACCGATGCGTGAGCTGCCTCCTTCCAACTTACTATTTGGTTAACTAAATTCAAAGTTTATTCGAAATTTCAACTGCTTAAACTGGGAAATTAGCCCTGAAACGGTTTGAAACACTCAGGCCAGATTTAATTTTAAAGCAAAGCGAGCGAGCGAGCGTTTTTTTTAATAGAAGCGTTAAATGATTTCTTTGGGCTTGTATGAAGACTTGGTGGCACAATTGGTAGTGCGCCTGAACGGCCCGGATAGCCAAGGAGGTGCGGGTTCAAGTCCCTGCCCAAGCTCAATGAATTTCATTTTTCGCTTCGAATAAGAGATATAGTTAATTTTAAAGTTCGTTAAACTTTTTGTGATCTAATATTCTTGCCTGTTGATTAGAGAATGATGTATGATATTATTAAACTCAATTTCCTAGCAATGTGATTATTGCCTCCGCTGGTAAAAATGCAGTTAGTTTACAGTCACTACGGAATTTCACAAGTTTTTTTAAGGAAAACTTTATTCAATGCTCCACAGCGTAAAATACCTAGCGTAATAGCCTCAGGTAATAGCTACAACTGTCGGCAGCGCCAAAATCTGAAGATTTATACAAAAGCTATTTCTGCGGCGCACGCGACGTTAAGTTGCACCCTCGAGCCCTGAAAGAAATTGCGGCCGAAGTGAGTTATTTTGCCCGTGACAAATGACGTTCTAGCCCGATTTATATTTTGCGACATTCACATTTCAATTAATAGCCTACAATTTTTATGCTTTCACGTTTCAAATTAATAGTCTGCGATTTTTTTCTGCCATTCCGTTGTCCTTTTCAAACACATAGGATGTTTAAAATCACGGAAATAGCACAATCGCGTGTCTGGCGTTGTCTTTAATAGTGTAGGTATTATAAATATTTTAACAGGTTCGTGACCAAAGTAAACCGCAATATGTTACGTATTTTATTCACATTTTTCATGTGTTAATATTTTTATGGATATTTATTTGTAATATATATTTCTTTATAAATATGTAAATATCACTACATTAAAAACATGGGAGATAATTTATGTCTGACATTTATTTTCAAATCAACTGAATAAATATGAGGAAATATGAGAAATATTTCCTATTGCCTAAATTGCGGACTTTTAAAGAGTTATATATCTTACAAATTATTTGTATCGTAATGCAATAATTTTGTCGTACGTATTCTCTTATCCTATTGGAGGATATTTCTATACGGCGGGTTTCTCGCAACTTTTTTGCAATTAAATGTGCGACAAACTTTTGTCGTAGCACTGCATGTTACGGGTCTAAATATATGATAGGATTCCTCTTCAAATATAGGAAAAAAAATACATTCCCGTAGTTAAACTCTTCTTCTCAGGAGTTTAGGGCACCTGTTTTTTTTACCCGGTGCGGTAATATAGCATGCCAGCGCCATATTAGCATCGCCGACACGGAAACAATTTTCCCGCAATTAATTCCACACCGACATTACTTCTGACAACTTATTAGTAGGCCCAGTTAGAGGGGTAAATGGAGCTTTGTTGATTACTAGAAAGCTGACTTTATTCAATCATAACAATAGTGGATCTTACTATTATAAACGCAAAATTTTGTGAAGATGGATGTATGGATGGATGGATGTTTGTAACTCTTTCACGCAGAAACCACTGAATGGGTTTTAAAAAAACTTCACAATATAGCTTATATATCAAAATAACACATAGGCGGTAGCCACCACGAGAAATACCTCATTCCCACGGGAAAATTAACAATAAACATTAACGTTATGTAATTGCGATTCTCGATAACATTAAATCATACTTCATACAAATATTATAAAGAGGAAAGATATGTATTTTTGTGTGTGTGTGTGTGTGTATGTTTGTCAAAAACTACTGAACCGATTTCAAAAATTCTTTCACTATTAGAAGGCTACATTTACCATGAGAAACATAGGCTACCTTCAACCGCGGGAAAATGCCTCATTCCAACGGAAAAAACTGTTAACGCGGGCGGAGCCGCGGCGGAATGCTAATAAAGAATGCTAAAAAACAAAGTCGCTTTCTCTGTCCCTATATCCCTATGTCCCTATGTCCCTATGTATGCTTAAATCTTTAAAACTACGCAACAGATTTTAATGCGGTTTTTTTTAATAGATAGAGTGATTCAAGAGGAAGGTTTTTATGTATAATTTATGCATAATTTACTTAAGGATAACCCACAATAACCATTTTCTCGTGCGGAGCCGGGGCGGGTCGCTAGTAAAAATATAAAAGATAAATTGATTTCATAGAGGAGAACAATAAAGCAAAACAATTTTATAGTTCGGTATCTGTTACATCTACATGTATATACAGATACTGTATTGAGATCAAACGAAAATAATATCCGATGGTCTCGTTACAGTCACCGATAGTGGAAAAGTTACGTACGCATAAAAGAAAAATATCACAGCGGTTACCGCGTGACCTACAATTTTTATCACCCAAGTTTCAGCTATACTTAATACATTCCAGTATGAGTACTCCTTGCTTTACTAAATGGACTAGATTTATTTATTTAGGTATATCTACATAAATAGGAATATTCAAAATACAAGAACTCCTTGAAAAAAGACGATAATACGAAAGAGAAGTAAAAATTGAGAAAGAGAGATTATAAAAAAAAACTCTTGAGAATAAATTAATGATTATTTTTTACCTATGTGCTGAGTTTGTTTGTTTTTCTAAGCCGTTAATGTCTCGTTTTATTGTATTTTTTCTCTTTGTTCTGATACTAGAAAGGCCTTGTTGTAATCATTTTACATACAGATAATGTATATGTCTAATAATAATGTCTAAAATAAATAATGCTTGCTTGCTTAGCGTGTGGTTAATTAACCTACCTAACAAACCCTAGTGTCAAAATTCAGAATCATTGAGCCGCCTTTGGCTCAATAACGACTGCGTACGGAGATAGTAACCGGGACCAACGGCTTAACGTGCCTTCCGAAGAACGGAATCATCTATCTTTTCGGACTATCAGGTGATTCAGCCTGCAGTGTTCTAACCAAACTGGGAAAAGTCTCACAAAGTGATATTTGTTCTATGAGTGCCTCACCGAGATTCGAACCCGGAACCTCCGTGACGTGAAGCGAGTATACGACCACAGAGGTGGTTCAAGAATAAATAATGTCTGTCTGTTTAATATCTATTACTCAGATAAGATCATCACAAGACCTTTCTAATATTATAGGTATTACGAATACATGTGCACACGACTATGACGTCATAAAGTTGGAATGTCTACCGCGATTCCGTACCGTCAAGGAAACCCGAGCCGGCATATCGGCTGGCACAATCTAGACTAGAACAATCTAGAACTATTCCAAAGCCCGATATGAAACTGCGCTACGACCGTATAAACCTGGTTTAGAACTATCATACTATGGTTTAGGGTAAGCCATATGTGACAGTGTCGATTTTATGAAGGTACTGAACTTTAGTTGTGAATTCGTGAGTATCGCGACAAATATAATATTGGATTTTGTATGTCTTTGATGAAATCTTAGGGGAAATATAGTTCATTGCCACATATAAAAAGTGGTAATGCCTAGATCTCAGAATAAATAGTTCCTGGTAAAATGCGCTGATTTTCTTTGCTCTTTAGGAGCAGTAGAGGCAGTAAAAATAAATCTACTAGGTAGAACTAGTGTTTTATATTCTGTGTGGTAGAGCGCACTCGCAACAGTAGGTAGTGGTCATACCAGAGAGGTGGGAAAACCGCGCTTCGCGGTTACACCAAAGAGTGTCTTTTTAATTATAATTTTTTGTTTCATTTATTATCCAGCAAGAACCTCTTCTTTCTCTCTCCTCTTTTTTTCTGAAAACTTTTTGGGACAGCTAGTGGAAATAATAAAATAAAAGTTTTAATTTTACATAAACACGAAAGAGCAATAACAAACTACTTACAGCTTTACCAAAATAATTAACGGAAGTTATTTATAACCTCCATCTGGTCCCCATTTCCATTTCAACTTAGCTACGGCCCCAAGATAGCATCGCACTTAAGCTGTTGGCAGCGCAAACTTGAAGCAGAACTACTTATTTGCGATCGTAAAAGATAATGTTCCGTGCGAACCAACAGTTTCGCCCAAAGCGCGATCGCCCTGATCCCCAAAATTGTCGAATGTTGCACTCTATTTATTTGGAAACCGACATAAGTTCTAAATTACAGAAATTGGTGCTTCACGTAAGAAATTTACCTATGCTTCCATTTCATATTCACAGAATGTCCAGATAATTCACAATGAGCATGTTAAAAATTTACATGCAGGCCCTAGAATGGTGTTGTCATCTTTAAATCAAAGGTTTTGGATTAATCAAGGTTTGAGTCACATAAAGAAGGTTTTGCATAAGTGCATTACTTGTTTTCGATTAAAAGAGGCTTCATACCACTATACGAGAAAAAAATGTTTTGAGTTAATAAATTATTATTATTATTAACTCAGACCGACTCTAGTCACTTGATGATTCAATAATTAACTCAATTATGATGTAAAGATATACAGAAGAGATAACTTATTTCTTTTCGGTGAGCGGTTTGTTTACATTCATCGTTTATATTAGAAAAACAATGTAACGAATAGACCTATGGTATATTTTCCGGTAAGCCACGTGAAAACTAAAACCGTGAAAAGATTAAGTTATTTGACTTTTCACTCTTTGGAATCAAATTAATCGAAGTATAATAGTAATCATTTAGAAATATAACCCGTTTCCTAGACGACCCGCCTTCCGCCGTATTAGTTTGCATGCAAATTTTAGTACTAACGTCGGATTTGAACATTTTAAACGTAATTCCAATTCTATTGGCGTACACGAAACTTTGGGTAGAGAATTTTGCATAATTTAAAATTATTATGATCCCACTAAGGTTATCAGGTCTACTGGGGAATGATTTACCTATGCCAATAAACCAGGAGCTTTATTTTGGGTTAATTTAATACCAGAATTCATTGCTAAGAACCTATTAATTACAATTATTTCAGCGAGAGTAAAGGTAATGGTGTAGTAGGATATGGAATTTAAGAAGAAGTGAAATCATAAATAGCTATTATTAATAATTATCCAATTATAAAATTACTGGAGGGTTCGATAGCCAATCCGAATCTTATAATTTAGATGTTAAATATTTTTCGCATACATTCGTGATTTTAAACTGCGAAAGGATATATTTATTGTGGTTTTATCTAATAGCTTAAAATTAAAAATTGCGAATATTCTGTTAATTTGTTTTTAAATTAATATTATGTTGAGGGTGGAGAATTATCGGCATAAAATTCCAAATTTCTTTTCAATATACAATTTCATAAAATAATACAGTGTTTTACCACCTCAACTTATGAACGTTTCGTGTTTAGTTATCAAAATGCCCGATCGAACACCCTAAAAAATATTTGGGGTTAGAACGCACTTTTTCGGGGTTAATAAATTCAAATGCAATTTGCCATCGGAAATCCTGGCATACTCGCGAGTTGAATCGCGTGTGAGCCACCCCTTAGCTGACGACAAAACCGCCAGCGACGAAGCGGTGACGGCCAGTCACAAACAAGCCGCAACCAAGCGCGACGTCGAATCGGAACATTTCAAATATCGAACCGTTGAAAAAACAACAATAACATTACAAGCTGCCAGTGTTTTTAAAACACTCCGCTGCTGTAAGAAAAGTCGTATTAAAAATAACAAATCAGAAATAGAACGACCAGAATTCGGACAAGAAGAATTTAAACCGACAAACAGTCAGTACACCAAAAAATACATTCAATCCTACCTACCACTATCCACTTTGTACCTATTATTATATTTCAAATTATCTTTCAAACAAATAGAAATGAGTGATTTCGTAGTCTATTTTACGCCGTGGTACCAAGAGCTCCATAACTACGAATCTCGTAGCACTTCGTAGACATGTCTACGAAACTGCTACGATGAAGATAACCAAATAATTTAAAAAATCGTGGATATAACGTAAGTAAATGTGTATTAGTTGATATGTTAATCATGGGTAACAACATTATAAAAACAATAATCTTGTAGTATAAATATGAAAGTTTGTGTGTTCAGGTATTTTTTTGTTTACTGTTTTAATAAAAGTACTTTTACTATTGTAATTTTTTTGAAAACCATTTGCCACACAAATATTTTTTTTAATCCCCAATGTGCTATATGAGCTACATAACATTACAAAATTTAATCAAAATCCATCCAACAGTTCTTGCGTGAAAGAGAAACAAACTCCACCTATCCAAACTTTCTCATGACAATGTGGCCGGAGGGGCTTTTTTCGCAGTATATTAAAGCCTGTTATAAAACAATTTTCTACCAAACTTCCGCTCCCTATTGGCGGCCGACGTCGATGTGGTAATATTGCCAACTCATTGGGGCTTGATAAATTAACCAATGGATAGAGGTGTTGATTGGAAACGCGCGGCAGCAACAGGCTTGCTTGTAACCAGGCTACTGAACTCTTTATTACAAGATTGATTGATTCAAGGCGAAAATTGTAATGATTGATTAGAGTATAATATGTAACTACTTCAAACTAAATAGTTTCTTTTAGTATTAGTAATTTTAATACCGGTAGGTACGATAAAACATATTTTTATATTGAAAATTGTAAAGTAATTTAGACATTTATAAAAGACTAGCTTTCCGACACGATTCCGCCCGCGTTAACAGATTTCCCGTAGGAATTACCCGCGGTAAAAGATAGCCTATGACATCCTATGACATTCCTCAAGGTCTATTGTATCTTTGTACCAAGTTTTATTAAAATCGGTTCAGTAGTTTCGGAGCCTCTTCAATGCAAACAAACAATCAAATCTTTCCTTTTTCTTTATAATATTAGTATAGAAGTATGGATAAGAATATTAAAAGAGGTACAATAAACAGTTTTAACTTTGGTCGTTTTATGATTATCTTATTAAAAAATCATAACGATAAATTATTAAATGATTATGTACCTATAATAATATATGGTCAATCTTTATTATCTACAGAGTGTAAATAACACTAAAAGGATATGCCTATTTAACTGTTTTGATCAAATTTTCTCGGAAACGAGGAAAATATTCAACACACCATACAAGATTGATATTTCGATCAGATAATTTGTATGTAGGTGTAAATTTGTTTTGCGTGTACCATGTCCTCCTTAATTTAGTATTCACTGAACATACAAAGAGTCATTACATTATAAATAGGTAAAGTTAAAAAAATTAAAGTACCTACTCTCCGCACAAGGTCCTAGGCTTTTCATAAGCACGTAGAGAATAATAATATCTCGAGCACACAATCTAATGTATTCGCAAGTTTAAAGAACGAACGATTTAAAAAAATCAATTTACTTCCAAACTCTAAATGAATCCTTATAGAAAACAAATAACAACAATCTTTACAAAAAAATAGAAGTGAAATAAAACCAAAATGAACTTCTGTTTGTTCCCAGAGCCGACGCGTCCCGAAATGGCATTCAATTACAAACCCAAACCGAACTGGAGCACACATTGATGGAACATCGCGTGACGGCTTGCGTCACCTTCGGCCGTGGTGTGTAGGTAATATGCCCGCACTGTGGCAGTCATCCCAGCGGCCTATGTACGTGCGCACCGTCTGGGTCGGAGGCTTCAGACACGCGATCCTCTCTCACGACGACCCATACTTCATCAGCAATCCCCGAAACACCAGACCCCGTTCCTCCGCCACGTGTGCTTCCAACACTTCTAAGCGCAAGCGGAACCCACGAAGAGATTCTGACAATTTAGAGTGCTTGAGAAATTTCAACTTTGTCGTCAAGAATGAACGACCGAAAAGTTCTCAAGTAGACGTTGAAAGTCTCGATTTAAGTGACGTTGAACCGTCAGAAGACGAGTTTCTGATAAAAGCCAATCAACAACCAATTTACGAAGTAACTACCAGTCGATCTAGAGTGGACAGCGTCTATTTAAGCATGAGGACTTTAAAGAGTAACAGAACTGCTAGAAACGAGGTGAAGGAAAATACTGATTTGTCAGATAGAGTGTTGCAATGGCTGGACTTGGCTGGAAAAGTGGATTTACTGGCGCCGGAAAATGTCGAAAGGATGTCACAGCCCAGACACAGCTGGCCAGAGATACAGAGAAGGAACCAGTTAATGAAATCGAGAACAGTGGTCGAGCTCAGAAAGGACGTGAAAATTGTTCCCCCAAAAATGGATAGTTCGAAAAGTCAGAGTCGAAATGAGCCGATCGATAAACAGGATTTTTATGTGCCGACGTCTGCTAACACGATCGAAAACTACGCGAGACAGTCACGGAATCAGAACACGCCACCACAGGAAACCAACATGAAACAAAAAGACAAAACAAAGGGCAAGGATCTACGAAATAACATCCTGGAGGCGAGACAGAAGATTGCCTCCGAACGAAGCGAAATGGAAAAGAAATACGCGGAACTAATTAGTAAAAAAATACTGCCTGACTTTAAAGGGAATAAAAAGCAAGTACATATTTTCATGCCTGAACTGCCTAAACGGAATTCCATAACAAGTACGCCTAGTAGAGCTGAAAGTCTGCTCTCTCAAATTTCTCCTAAGTCTAAGAAATAAAGCTTTTTTAATTATACTTCAACCGAGAACTTCACTTTAATTTAATATCATATCGTATCTTTTATTTTTTATTTTTTATCTCATCGTCTAAAACGGAAATAAAAAAATAGTTTGCTAGTTTATCGTGTGGATTTCGAGGTTATCCTAGTTCACGAACCCTAGTGTCACAATTATTGAGCCTCCGGTTCTGGCATGTCCGTTGATAGTAGAAGAGACCAAAAGCTTTACACGCCTTCCGAAGCATGGAATCATCATCCTTTTCGGACAATCAGGTCAATCAGCCTTCAATGTCCTCCAAAGTATCAAGAAGAAGTAAACTATTGGCTCCGTGAGCTGTAGACCTTGCGAGTCAGTCATAGAAATGAATCTGGGGTTGTTTGCTGTTATTTGCTGACAGATGGCACCGATAGGTTTGCATACTCCGCGAATTACTGAGCTCGCGAGTTTGAGAAGATTAAAACCCCATAAGTCAGTCATTTATTTAAATATCCAATTACAATTACTGTCACAAAATTTTATGAGAATCGGTTCAGAAATGCGACCTGTAGAGGAGAACAGCCTTCCTAAAATGACCGTTGACGCACATATAACTATATAACTTTGTCGTGCATATATTCTTATTATATTGGTGTATATTTTCAAAATGGTATTTTAACAGCTAGGGAAGAAAGGAATATACAGGACGTCCCACGGCTATGCCACATGGAGGGAAAGTATTGTACGTTAAATATTGTAGCTAGAACATTTTACTGAAAGAAGACTTTATTTTAAGTAAGTAAGTAACTCTTTATTGCTTACACATAAAAATATCATCTCAATAAAATGTCAGTTTTTAATTTTTTACATCAGATATTAAAATACATAGTCTTTCTTTTATTTCTGACACTATGTTGTTTAGCAAAAAATAATCCTTATGATAAAACCTATCGATCGGTATGATAACACTACAGGGTTTTTTTCTCGTGTAGCGGGTTCAATTCCCGGTTCAACCATGTAATTATTAAAAAACCGGCCAAGTGCGAGTCGGACTCGCGCACCGAGGGTTCCGTACAAACCTGCAAGGTTTACAAAGTTCTTTCATTACGACAATCGATTCATAACTATGGTAATCTTATTGCAAAATGAAATTCATAACATTACAATGGGGAAAGATGGAGGAGCATAAATTTAAGACAAAGATCTCTTTATCGTTTAAGTAACTAAGTACTAAGTAAGTATTTCAACTTGATAGCTCTACGCGTTCATGAGGAAAAAAGTAATAAGTTTATATTTATTAAAAAATATATATTTTGTAATGTAACTAAAAATTTAAGGTTTTCGGAATTTTTCCTTTATGTGTGCTATAAAACGTTGCTTCATGCCAAATTTCAAGATTCTAGGTCGACTGGAAGTACCCTTTAGGTTTTGATTCCCTTGCGAGTACTTGCGAGTTTCAAAATATGCAGCTTAAATTGCTGTTTCTTTTGATTGCGTTGACATAGAAGTTTGATTTTGTTACAGCTTAAAGGTATTATAGACCTGAGTATTTGGTATGAATTTCAATTTAATACCTCTACGCGTTTATGAGGAAATGGGTAGTAAGGTTAAAATTATTAAAAAAATATATATTATGTGATGTAACTAAAAATTTATGGATTTCGTAATTTTTCCTTTATCTATGCTATAAGACGTTGCTTCGTACCAAATTTCAAGATTCTGAGTTCACGGGAAGCACCCTGTAGGTTTTGATTCCCTTGCAAGTGTCGAAAATTTGCGGCATAAACGGCTGTATCTTTTGATTGCGTTGGCTTAGAAGTTTGATTTTTTCACAGCTTCAAGGGACAGTAGACCTGAGTAATTGATATAAATTTCAGCTTCATACCTCCACGCGTTCCTGAGAAAAAGGGTCTTGACAGACGGACAGACGGACAACAAAGTGATCCTATAAGGGTTCCGTTTTTTCCTTTTGAGGTACGGAACCCTAAAAACGTATGAATGCCGTTTTAATAGTTTTTAGAATTAAAATAAAGTCTTCTTTCAGTAAAATGTTCTATCTACAATATTTAAAGGTGGTTTTAGCCGTGGGACGGCCTGTATAGGTATTATCAAAGTGGTAATGCTACGGGGGTAGTTTGACAAATGGCCTCACCCCATAGCCGATGGCAGCGACATCTCTGGCCTGGAAGCGCGAGCGCAGCGGCGGGTCGAGCGGCTGCCCGCTGTAGCGCGGCACCGGCAGCCCCAGCGCGATCACACGAAACTTCTCGTCCACGCGCACCAGCCGCCATCTTGACACTTCCTCGGGACCGTGCTCCTGCGATGGTAAAGCTCCTTCTTAGCATCGACCATCATACTCGAGAAGACGTTTTTTTTTTACTTGACCTATGCTTGTGTCGAGAAAGTACGACCAATCAAGCTTCACTGGACTTACGGGGGAGCGGAAGACTCTACCCCAAAAAAAAGGACTATCAATTCTTCGACTACAATGCGTGTTCCTGTAGTTAGTACCTGGTTAGTACTAAAAAAATATAGATGTCACTATCACTACCATACACAAATTACCTATCATTGTGAAATCATGTGAAATTAAAAATTATATGCTGTGTCTCGCCCTAATAAAAATTAATAAATTACTTTTATTTACTATTTATATAAAAAAACACAATTATAGCCATTTACTAGTGAATTTCTAATATAATCTCGGGCGAGGAGCTAGGCGCCATCTAGTTTTAACACGGGATTTCAGCTTTTTCCGAAGCACGCACGTTTTTTCTAGGGCATTGACAGTCCTCTCGATCTCGAGTACCTATATATAAGTCGCATGTTTTTTTTTAGTAATTATAGTAATTTAAAAATATATTTAAAAGATGCAACGCCGCCTGTGAACGCCTGTGGAGTTTCTTTGGCGATTTCTTCTCCACAGAAGACAGCCAAGTTTTTGAACTCACCAGAAAAGATAATGTAAATTTGGCTTAACTAAGTGATGTAATATCCAAAAGTTGAAGAAATAATTATTTGAACTCTTTGAACTCTTTAGTCATACGGTGGAAAATTACTTGCTAATTAAAGTAAAGCAAAGTAATGATTTATAACCAAAATTGTCAACTGTTGTCTGAAGGCCCCTTTAATAATCTAGTCAAGTCAGATTAAATACACAATAAACCTAACCTGTTCTGGGGGCGCCACATGTTTTTTATTTATAGCTGGCAACGATCGGTATATAATAATGAGTTCCACTGAAACTCCGCAATATGGCGACCATTTTTAACCGACTTCAAAAAAGGAGGAGGTTCTCAATTCGACGCGTATGTTTTTTTTTTTTTTTTTTTTTTTGTGTGTTTGTTATAAGATATCTCCGCCAATTGTGAACCGATTTTCAAAATTCTTTTTTTAATCGACCAGGTTTACTTGCAGGGTGGTCCCATAAAAATTTCACTAAGATCGGATGATTAAATTTGAAGATATGAGGAAATAACTCCTCAATTGACGATGCCGTTATACCCGATCGGTAAATTATTTTGGCAATATCTCGGCTTCTTATCAATCGATTTCAATAATTTTTCGTTTTATAGATAGAAGTTGTACTCAAAATGGTTTCATATAAATTTGGATTATATCTCATGGCGGAGTAGAAGACTAAAACCATGAAGGAAGACAAATTTTACGCGCTCAGATGGAGTATCATGCCTATTATGTATCGAAACCAATGCGGCCGCACAGAGGGGTGGGAGGGTAGGGGGAAGCGGGAGACGGTGTTTGTCTTTAACTCTATCAGTCTCTATCACACATCTTTGAATACGGTACGTTAGAAAAAGATAAAGACATTCATGTTATGACATGCCCAACTAAAAACAAAATATCAATAAAGTATGACATTTATTTGTCTTTATTCGGCATGTAAAAAACAAGAAACTTAATGGTTACTGAATTTGAAAATAGTGATGTGATGTGGTATGAAGCGTAACGTATATTTATCGATTATTTCCGTACATTTTATCACATGGCTACTGGACTTATTTATCGAACTTCTCATATACAATGGTGATCAACTTGCAACTTGCAATAATATTGGGAATTGCTTACTTCTTTGGGCATTTAGTATTTTGTCTTTTTGCTTTTCCATGCATATATTATGTATATCTTTTATTTCCTAGAGAGCAGCGAACTACCTAGAGAGGCATGGGGACAGACAAATAAAAATACAGTCAAAACCGTGCCAGTAATGTAGAGTTCTTTTTTTTTTCATAATTTGGTGGGAAACCTGAAAGCTTCTACCATTCGATACAAAAGTTAGAGTGTAACATAATAAAATCAAGTGTGTTATTTAGCATTTTTAACTTTAGTATTATTTATTGCGTATATTTGTATTGAATTGTTTATTTAATTAGTTATTATTTATAGCCGCTTAAATAAGCATCGACCAAACTCTTCTAGTGGGTGTCTTACTGTGAGAATGGACAACTAATAACAACCCGCCTGCCAACCGTAAAGATTTTTCAAAAAGCCTCCTGAAGGAACCTTAGTCCAGCAGCGGGACTGTTTCAGGCTGTTTGTTTCCATCACTGCTTGGCAATTGAGATGGGGTTCACAGTGGTTGTAGGTTACGCGCCGGGAACTATACATTCGTCTATTTTATTTAAATATAAGCAAGCAAGCAAACGCGCAGTGGACGGATGGATGGATGTTAGGTTGTTTATTATCACAACCCACAACCCTTACGCTAGCGAGGCGCAATTGTTTTTAGAAAGTCGCCGGGAACCACAAGGCGGCGTCCTTCATACCTTATTACCGGGGTAGTCAATAGCAACAACTGCGATCCCTGATCCGTCAACTAAGCAGTATACTATCAGAAGTGTTGCATAATACCCGCGTAAAATGTTTTCTTCCTTTATGATTAAAACGAAAACTCTTCAATAAACAACAGCACACTCATTGCGTTGCTTTTGTTATAATTGAAATAACAAGAAATATGCGGTTTTGGTTCATATATTCTGAAAACTAGTCATAGATTAAAGATTTAAAAACCCCAAGATAACAACTTAAGAATTTTTCCGTGGACTAAACGGGCGAGCGTCGTCGGTATCGTAGTGATTTGGTCAGTTGTTCGCCATTCGGAAAACTTAGGTTAAAGTCTAATCAAGTATAGCAATGTTTTAGAATTTAAAAATCAAACGTAAGACTGTAAAGGAAACATAGTGAGAAAATCTGCATTTAATTATGTACTAAACAAAACAAATTAAAGTTTTGTGAGTACCTAACTTGTCATGGTAAATTTCCACTAAAAAGGGTAAAATAAAAAGATAATTTAAAAAATATATAAAACCGCCTTCAACGTCCTAACCTACACTAAAAAGTCACAAATAAAATATAAATCTAGCTGAAAGCATATCAATTTAATATGGCTATTAATATTCCTTATTTACTTACATAAATTGTAACATCATATAAACATGTGTAGACATTGTTATACAATTTATCTTGGAGTCGGTGCCAGCTAATCACCATCATTTCGACCAAAAGACTTCTACTGCTAGCAGTCATCTATAGTGGGCTCAGTATCTAGTACTCTGACCGCGTTCTTTAAATTTTTTATATTCAACGATCTGAACTTTTGAGATCAGATGTGGTTCCGATTAAATAGCTAGCCTCAACTGGCACCGACTCCAAGATAAATTGTATAACAATGTCTACACATGTTTATATGATGTTACAATTTATGTAAGTAAATAAGGAATATTAATAGCCATATTAAATTGATATGCTTTCAGCTAGATTTATATTTTATTTGTGACTTTTTAGTGTAGGTTAGGACGTTGAAGGCGGTTTTATATATTTTTAAATTATCTTTTTATATTTTTGCTGGTCCCATTTGTTCGTTTTCGTAATTTAGATTTCGTGATTGACTGCGAAAGAGGAATTTATTTTTCATTGTTTCTCTGGGCGGGATTTACCTGCAACAACTTGTCGTATCTGGAGGCAGGGATGAGGAACCTTCCGTCTTCCAGGTGCATTTCCCTGTTTTCCAGCAGGTTGTTGAGGACCGGCAGCACATTGCGTTCTGCTTTCTCTATCCCTTCTAGCACGAGGACCCTGCCTTCTACTGCCGCGCGAACTGCACTCTGTTGACAACAAAATTATTAATTGATTGTTAGAGGGCTACATATAGAAGCACAAATTAGAAGAATGGCGACGGGACGCTCCGACCTCATGGCTCACTGTCACTCCATACTGTGCGTCTGCTCTCACATACTGTGCGTCTGCTCTCACACACTCACGTTTGTGTCATTTACAGGCCAGCTCAGGCAGTCGCTAGCAGTACTAAGTCAATGACAATGCGCTTTATAATGACTGGTTTTATGGTGATATCCAAAATTTATGTAAAATTATTTAGTTTATTATTAATTATATAATTACTAATTATAATTTATAGTTAATTACAGGGTTTATATAGAGCTTAAGATCTAGTGCATTCTTAGTCATAGGTGACGAAAGCATGTCGTAGGTTAACCTTGATAAAAAGAACAGTATTTTATAGTTAATCGGGTCACACGTAACGATGTCGTCCCAAGTTCATAGATAAACGACAACACTATGTTATAGTGTTGTCGTTTATCTATGTTATAGTGTTGTCGTTTATCTATGAACTTGGGATTATCAACCTAATCAAGGTCTTATTACGTTTCTGTGACGTTAGCTATGACTTACGTACATGTGCCTACACTACAAACGACAGTTCTGTTCTACATAATTTTCTGTTCTCATGTAAGCGACTTATATTTGTCTTTTTAAGTGAAAATATCTTTAAACCAGACAATGAAAAATAAAGGGTACAAAAAGCCTACGTCATAATTTACTTACTGTTTGTAACCTTCTAATATTCTGTGACTAGCTGTTTGCCCGCGGCTACGCCAGACTCGACTTACTGGTATCGTAAAACGAAGGTTTTATTCAAACTGATATCATCGCTACGCTTTTTTTTACAGCTTGCTTGCTTATAGTGTGGGTTTTGAGGTTAATGTACCTCACAAACTCTGATGTCGTAATTAATTACTGCCTTAGGCTTCCGACATGGCTCCTATAACGACTAGGTACATCTGAAGATAGTAGCCAGGACCAACGGCTTTATGTGCCTTCCGAAGCATGGAATCATCTTTCTTTTCGGACAATCAAATGATTCAGCTTGCAAAGTCCTAACCAAACTGAGGAAAGTGTCACAAAGTGATATTTGTTCGACGACTCCCCACCGGGATTCGATTCGGGCGAGCTATTGACCACTCGACCACTGATGTTGTTTTTTTTTCTTTAAAGGTAGAGAAACTTATATTGTAATAATGCAAATCAAGGCTGTTTTGGTAAAAAAAATACTTACTTGGTCAAAATATTTGGCTGTGGAACTCTGAATCTCCCTCCTCTGTTTGAGGTCTGCTTCTGTCGTGTCCCTGGATAGTGCCACATACTCCAACTCCCTCTGAGTTAACTCTAGGTATTGTAATGCTACTTTCCTCCTATAAAAAATATTCCTATCTATCAAAATTATATTATCATAGACCCTTATTAGTATGTAAAGATTTATGAAATTGTAGAACTTGTTACTGCAAAACTGCTGCTGCTGAACTTGTTGCTCTTGTTGCTTAATACAAATTTTATTTAATATTTAGTTTAGGTTTCTCCTTTGTACCTTAAACTAGGCATTAAATGATATGATGATAATGATAATGATGATGTTTTATGTCTGTACAATAATTTTAAAATCTTTTTGCAATAGTAAAATAACATGATTAAATTGATTCACTAAGACATAAATATCTAAGGTTCATTTCAAGGAGTTCAAATAAAAAAGAAAGCAATTACTACTGCCTACTGCTACTACTAAACAACACATAACAGCCCATTGCAGATAGGTCTCCTTAGGAAAATAATACCTTCCTAGGAAAAGAGGTCTCCCTATGAAAGGAGATCAACCTGGGAAAGGAGATCTCCCTAGGAAAGTAAGTCTCCCTAGAAATGAAGGTCTTCCTAGGGGAGACTGACTGACTGATAGTAATTATATACATTCATTTTACAATCAATGACTGTAGACATTAGACTTACAAGTTACATTAAGTTTGCATACCTGCTAGGTCCTGGCCTTCCCAGAAGAAACATGTCCTGGCCTAGTATGTCCTTCTGCATCATCCATCTCAGATTCCTTAGTGTGCTTTGTGATAAATATCTCAGTTCTGTGTTGTCTACTGTCACTTAAAAGATGATTAAACATTAAAAATTAATCTTAAATCTGGTAAAATATGGTATCTATATGTTTATCATCATATATCAGGTTTTATAATAGGTTTATAATTACAGATGGTATATAGGTAGGTAGTTGAGGTGTGATATAGGAAGGTAAATGTAGAAATATGGTACATAATTAATTACAGATGGTATATCTAATAGGTAGTTGAGGTGACAGTCAAATTAAATTCTAGATCTAGATGATTGTTATTACAGCTATCCATATATTATGTTAGATTATGAGCCATACTGATAAACAGCCCAATAAATTCAATAGTCCATACCTACTGATACACATAGCACTATAATTAATTTCAAAATGATAATAAAATCATAAAATGTTGTATAGAGATATCTCTTTAGAATCTAGACAGATAATAAAAACATGTCAGCATAAGAGCTAAGAAAATACTATTGGCTTTCTGTTCAGCACCATTTTTACTAAGCATTTTAAATTGTTTGTTTGTTAAAGTAACAATTATTATTGTTACATTTTTAAAGGTGCAAGAAAGTGTTGCTATCTATAGCTAAGCAAGGCTTTTAAGTTTATAAAGTTTACAAATAACTGATAATCATTAATATATTACTTAAGTATTTTTGCAAAAGTTATTGTTTGTAGAAAACTATTTTTGAAACTTGTAGTACCATTTATATTTTATCTTTCTAATCTTGGATTGCATGAAACAAAATTTTTATGTTTTTTATAGAGTTTACAGGTTATAAAAACAAAGTTTCAAGTATCAACTTACGGTACTTCATAGGAACATATTCCTTGTTTTGTGGCGTCGAAATATCCTTACTTATATCTCCAATAGTTATTTTTCCTTCGCTAGAGTACGCTCTAACTGGATTTGCAGCTAAAATTGCTTTTCTACCGCTTAAAATACGAATCAAAACATCGATTCGACGAACTGTTACTGCTGGCTTATACATTGTTGTTTTTTATCAAATTAACACTTTATCTTAATTACGAACCTAACTACTTCATGATTATACTTATTTACAGTCAAAAATCTTCAGAAATCCAGCAAAAACTGATGAAATTATCTCGAAACCCTAAAGTCCAAAGTACGTCAAAGTGACATTTCACACTTTGACATGACAGCAAGCCAGCTGATTTCGGTCGCATTCACAAATTACTATTTCACTATAATCACGTTCAATAAATAATAATGAGCTGTTAACAGACAGACAGACAGACATTCAATAAATAAGTGAGAGCAAATCAAGAAGTCTTCTCTTACGTCCCAAAAATATTTTGTATTGATTCTGTGGATAGGTGTATGTATAATCATAATCTGTACAATATATTCGAGATCAAACCACACTGAACACTATCACACACTATGCTTTGCACCATTCGGTTGAGTAAGAAACAGGAATTGCAAGGCGCGTCAACAACTCTTAATAAAGCCTCACCGACCACGGATAAAATACCTGCTCTGGGGGCGCCGTGTATATTTTTACAACTATGGCAACAGTTTTATTATAATATTAGTTCCATTGAAATTCCGCAATATGGCGAGGTATTTTATTTCTCTGGACGGGCTTTAAAATCAACTAACAATGGCATAATATTGAAAAAATAAAACACGTCCTAGTAGATAGTTCATAATATACTTTTAATGCAATATAATATTTATTTTTTACTTACCTACTACAAGGAGATTATGATGTGCAGGACCACATCAACCTATGACTGAGATCTCATTACAAAGAACATGTAAATGCTTAATGAATAGTTTACATGAAAATACTACGATTATATACTAAAGACTAATCATACTCTTCATCTTCAACATCCATATGCTCGATCTTAATGCTCACAAAGTCCGTCGGCTCCAATTCTTGTTCCCCATCATTAGTGTCGGCATCATTATTATCCGCAGCTTGTTCATCATCTTTTTCGCTTTCATCATCATCATCGTCACTTTTCTTTTCACTATCCTCACGAGATTTTTTAGACAAATTCATCTTATTGGGGAAGCGGACAAAATCTGCGATCAATATGTCGTTAGCGTTCCGTTTCGGTTCACCGAAAATGCTGGTCATGGTGGCTTCGTCGAGTTTGAGCTGACAATCTCTTGGGTCTAAGCGGCGGTAGAAGTCTTTGACGTTGATTTCTGATCCTTTGAGGCCGTGGCGGTGACGCAAATGTCTAACGATGGTACGCTTTACGTTATACGACTTGGGGCAGAATTTGCACTGAAACAAACATTGCAAATTAAAAAAGATTTCTTACTGGCCGCAGTTATAGTCTAAAAAGTCCCCTCAATATTTTCGTTATTCTTGGAACAAAAAGGAGAAACTTAATATGTTTACAACATAAGTAAACTTTTGCCAGTACACGAAGCTACTCTACTCCTTATGACATGACACAGCAGGCCATTGTAACCCTTGGAGTATTGAGGGAGTTGGGCACGAGTATTGGGGGAGATGGGCACATGCACTCACCCAGAACATGTTTCTCGTGCTGTGTGTGAGCACGTGTTGCCGCAAGCCCACGGCGCTGCTCAGCTCCTTGTGGCACAGCGGGCAGGGGTGCCGGCTGGCTGTGTGCGTGCCGCGGATGTGACGCAGCATGTAACGCTCGTCCGTGTACGTACGATCTGTAGAGATAACAACAATATTATAGTTGACCGTTAAAGCAGATTTCACACTATAAAAAATTAAAGAAATCTTTTCTTGCCTTTCGTTGCCTTTAAAAAATAAAACAAAAAAATTGCATACAATAAAAATCTCATGAATATATTTTTCAAGTCCGGTGAAGCTTGATCCGTCCCGTCGTACTTTTTCGACTCAAGCATAGGTCAATTTAAAAAAAAGATATATTTTATTGCATGGTTGTCAGCTATTGATTAAATTATCCCTACATAGATTCTTATACACAAAAACGAAGCACATGCGGTTGGACATTCGCACTACGAAATTCACCCCTACCGCTACGGAATACGGACGCTCTCAAGGTCAACATATCCAGCTGCATGTGATGCTATCAACTACAAGTCAATGGCGCTAGGCGCTATGTTAAACACCTCCGAACACCCCTGTAGGCCTACTATGTAAGTAGCGACAGGCTCGAGAAGCTGTCAAAAGTGACATAGTGACATTAGAGCCGTAGCAGTTGTCAATATGTCGCGTTTGACAGCTTCTCGAGCCTGTTGCTACTTACATAGTAGGCCTACTGTTAAGAGTCCCGCGGCGCCTGCGGGGTTCGGTGCGTGGGGCGCTATATCGGGCAAGGAACTCATTTTAGCGCGAGGGGTGAGTGTCCTTTCTGTACGGGTTAGTACTATTATTTTCTTCTGTGTCAAGGGCCTAGTATACTGACTGCATAGCGGGCACTTGACGCCGGCGGTCTTCTTGGCTTCGTGCCTCTTCATGTGCTCCCTCAGCGCGCACGCACTGGTGAACAGCTTGGAGCAGACGGAGCACGTCTCGAGGTTCTCGCCGGTGTGGCGCCGGATGTGGTACGTCAGCTTGGATTTCTGAACGAACGTCTGCCCGCAGTAGAGGCATTCGTACGAAGTCGCCTTGCTGTGCGTTCTGTGGACCATCATTTATTTATTTATTTAATATTTAACTATTTTGTACACATAAACATACAAAAGACAAATACATATATCTATGTCATAATCCTTTTCATAATCATTGTTTTTTTGAAGTGACAACGTCTTATAATTCAATGGAGTCGGCTGCACGCACGAAAAACATGACGCAATGCGGCGTTACCGCGCGGCTGAGGCATTCCATTTAAGGATTGAAGTGCAAGCGAGAGCGCGAAACGAGCAACAAAGAGGCACCATCGTTGTCACGTACAACTATCGTCGGTAAACCGACTGTACAGATAACCGCTTTTTTTTCTTTATTGTTGTATTGTATTGTGTTTTTGTCAAATAAATTATGTCTGTCTATTGTAACTTGGGTAGGGAGTGTATTATGTTTATGTGTGTGTGTGTGTGTGTGTGTGTGTGTGTGTGTGTGTGTGTGTGTGTGTGTGTGTGTGTGTGTGTGTGTGTGTGTGTGTGTGTGTCAATTACCTGGAGTGTGAGTTGCAGGCGCCCTTGTCAGCGAAGGTGCGGTCGCAGTGCGGGCACTGGTAGGGCCGCTCCCCAGTGTGGCGCCGCTCGTGCCGCAGCATGTTGGAGCGCTGCAGTGTGTGTGTGTGTGTGTGTGTGTGTGTGTTACCTGGAGTGTGAGTTGCAGGCGCCCTTGTCAGCGAAGGTGCGGTCGCAGTGCGGGCACTGGTAGGGCCGCTCCCCAGTGTGGCGCCGCTCGTGCCGCAGCATGTTGGAGCGCTGCAGTGTGTGTGTGTGTGTGTGTGTGTGTGTTACCTGGAGTGTGAGTTGCAGGCGCCCTTGTCAGCGAAGGTGCGGTCGCAGTGCGGGCACTGGTAGGGCCGCTCCCCAGTGTGGCGCCGCTCGTGCCGCAGCATGTTGGAGCGCTGCAGTGTGTGTGTGTGTGTGTGTGTGTTACCTGGAGTGTGAGTTGCAGGCGCCCTTGTCAGCGAAGGTGCGGTCGCAGTGCGGGCACTGGTAGGGCCGCTCCCCAGTGTGGCGCCGCTCGTGCCGCAGCATGTTGGAGCGCTGCACGAACCGCATCGGGCAGTACGAGCACGCGTGCCGCGGCCCCGAGTGGATCTGCTGGTGCTCGCGGAACGAGTCCTTCTTCTGCCGTTCAAGAAAAAAGAGAAAGGTACATTTTTATTCACAAACCCACTTCCCCCCTCCCCCACTAAAGGTAGCCGTTCGAACCGAGCGTCAGTGACACTGACGCTGCGACACGACAAATAATAATGGACTTACGGTGATGGATTTAAGAATGAATTTACTCAAAGTGAGTTGGCGCGACGACACAGACACCGGTAATGCCGCGTCACTCGTGTCACTGTCGCATGCCTCCAAAGTCCACCTTAAATACATCACTTTAGAGTCCATTATCCTATTTCGTGTCGCAACGTCAGTGTCGCTGACGCTCTCCTCGGTTCGAACGGCTACCTTAACGTATTTTGAGCGTCAACGTCGTGCGTCTCGCATACAATCACAGGCAGCAAGGGAAGTGAAACAAAACACGGACGCGAATGATTGTATGCGCGACGCATGACGGTGATGTATCAAGATAATCAAGTCAATAAGGCAATATCGTCTTTGCCAAAACAAAACCTCTTATGTTACGCATTTCACGAAAATAGTTTTTTTCATTATATCATAGAAAATTTCTCTCTCTAACTTTTGGAAAGCTCTGTGGACTGTCAATCAAGTCAATAATTTTACTAAAAAGTAAAACTAAGACCAATTTTAATGTCAAATATTTCTTTATAGAGATGCAGATAAGGTAATTAACGTGTTTCTTATTTGGAAATAATTCGATAAAATTCAACGTCACGACAAATGAAATGTAGTTATTGGACTGACCGTGAAGACTTTGTTGCATATTTCGCAGGTGAAGTCCTGTTTGACAGCGGAGTGTTCCTTCCTGTGCACGTACAGCGAGGATTTGTACAGGAACGACTTCCCGCAAACGTTACACATGAACGGGTGCTTCCCCGGGTGCACTAGAAGGTAGTGGAGCTTTCTGGAAACACAACACACATGGCAAACGTTTCCTGCTAAATTCCATTCATTTTATATATAAATTAAGAAATAAATAGAGTATCTTGTATACACCTTACACTTGCACACACAATTTCACGCGCGCACACACACACACACTCTTTCACACACGAGCCCACAATCATAATATTTATATTAATTTATTAACCTGACGTTGTTTTTATGAACCAAAAATTTATTAGTTATTTCTCCGGGAGGGGTCACCAGGAGCTCATAACACAGGGTATCCTAGTTTGAGCTCCTGACTCCCTGTAAAAATTTATATGTACCTACCTAAGTAACTAAACTTTGTAAGATTATTTGTAACCTAGATTAGAAAAAACTATGTGGGAATGAAATAAATCATTATTATTTTTATCATTATTATTATTATTTAAAGAAGGTAGGCTAAACAAATCTGACGGGAGATTATAATGGGGTAACATAGAGTAACGAAGAACTTATTTATTTTTGTAGTAGAGACGGTCCGATCCTATCAACATCTCAGTGATTTGATACTGACATATCTTTCTGTCAGTTTCGATCAATAGAAAGCTGCATGCCCTTTGGAGTAATCCCAATGCCCGAGATAGTTGACAAAATTTGTTTCTTTAAGATTTGCATGTATCACTTCTCTATAGTGTTCAATACTTTTTATGGGGTAGTAACGAAAGTATTTGGCAACTCTAGCTGATTCTAGTCAGTTGCTTGTAAATGGACGAATGGTATGTTAAATATTATTCCCAGATTCCCATATTGTGGAATTTGAATGGAACTAATTTTATAATGGAAATTGTTTTCATAACATAAAAAAATAAATGTGGCCCCAGCGTAGGAATACTTATTTTTCTGGTTAGGGTTCAAAAAAAAAAAACTTGCGCCACTAGCTCCATCTCTGGGCAGCTAAGAGTACTAACCTCTCGTCCATAGAGTGCAGCATTAGCGCGCATATGCGGCACTTGAACTTGCCGGCGCCGTGCGCTTGCGCAGCGTGGGCGGAGCAGGCGCGCGCGTTCGGGAACTCGCGCCCGCACACAGAGCAGGAGCAAGCCAGGTCGCGGCGGACCGTTGACCGGTGCATCGCCTAACACAACGCAATACATTTATACCAAATACAGAAATATAAACTAGTAATTTATTTTATTTTTATACAAAAAGAATATTTATATTTGTAAAATATGAAGGTTAACACAATAGTGTTTTTATTTTCAGTATCTAACATTATATATAAGTGCATCAAGGATCTATGCTTGGTATAGTTTTGATTCCAGTGTACATGAATTTAGGAAGAGATTTTTCCTATCAATTTTAAAATATTAAAACTGTTGATATCTGTCAGAGTTGCACATGCATACTACAAACTAGATATAAAATTGTATCTTACCCTTAAATGCAGTTGGAAAGACTTTTTATGACTAAATGGTTTATACTGGCAGCCTTCCAATGAGCAGAAGATCTTCTTAGCTTGAGGGTGTTCACATTCAAAATGGCTTTTCATTACTTGCATATATGGCATCACCTCAGCACATAGACAGCACTTGAAAAGTAATTTGGTTGTAGGGTTATCTGCTTGATGATTTTTGAAATAATGATATGTGAACCAAATCTGCAAGATATACAAAATTGTTTTAGAATAGTTATTTTAGCACTGTTAAGGTGAAATAAATTAGTCTTCTGTCTATAGGAATGACAAAATTTTGTAACTGCGTTTTTAGTTGTGGGTGGGACTTATTATTGATGTTTCTTATTACATTGCAATATCAAACACTCAAATCAATAAAAACCATAGTAAATACTGCATTTTTAATCACACTTAATTATGTTAATATTCCCTGGTTTCCTTGGAGGACATTGTCAATAATAAAGTGAAACTTGCTTGATAAAAGAACAGTTTTACATCCACCTACTCTAGATTGAATACCATGTAAGATACAGTCTGATATCACAATATACATTTTGTGACTTACCTTATCACTGAACACTTGACTACATTCACACTTGTAAAAATTCTCTTTATTGTTCAGAAAATGTACTTGAATATGGTGCTGTTCTCGATCAGTCTCATTCCAAAACAGACTCGGACAGTACCTGCATTTGAACCCCAAGTGTGGACTAAAACAGTTGTCAATGTCCAAGTCATTCTGATGCTCTGACATGTGAATTCTTGTTAAAATCCTATTATTAAATTCTTTGTCACAAAACTGACATAACCATAAGTCTTCAAAATCTTTTATCTCTTCATCACAATGATGGTTTAACTCATTGAGAGTATCAAAAGTTGTCACACAAAGTCTACAAGAATAAATAGGTACAACTTTAACATTATGTGCTTTACTAATATGTGTTGCAAACATTTCATTTGTATGATGTTTGGTGTCACATAAGTCACAATGAATGTTTGTGTTTACAAGTGGCATGTCCTTTTCATAATAAATAGTTGAGTTTGTAGGTATACTTCCAGATTCAATAGAAGTTATTATTCCATCTAAATAATCAAAATAGTTCTTTTCCAGTACTATTAATTCCACTTGTGTTACATCAAAGCCTTCATCACCCTTATAAGCTTTTATTTCATCAAAATCATCCCGCACCGCAACTTCTTTTTTAACTTCTTCATTGTCACTAAGAGGTTCTTCTTTCACTTCAGGTAGAAGAAGTTCAAATTCTTCAGGTTTCTTAATGTTAAACTGAACTTCTCCAGAATTATTTCTATCCAAATCTACATATCCACATTTGCCTTGATCCTTTAAGCTCTCAACAAATGACTGTGAGAGATCAGCACCATACAGGCTAAAAGCTGTGTCTTTTCCTCCTACAATACTCGCAATACATTTGATAGTAATGTGGTGGAAGCCCATGTAATGTTTGAAAAATGCATTAGGTGGATTATTAGGCTTAAGGCAAAGAATACACAGAAACTGTCCTTCATCGGATTCCAATTTCCATAATACTTCGTCATCTTTCTTTGATATATCTTTGACATTATGCTTTTCAACAAGATGAGCATGATACGGTTCACCATCTGGCAGTCTAAAGTGGCACAATCGGCAATGAACAAGGTTGTGCGTTGCACTCAGATGATGTCGCAAATCTACATCTGTAGGAAAAGTTTCATCACACTGGGAACAAGGCCAAGGAGTGTGGAACTTTAAGTGGACCTCATATGCCTCTCTATCTGAGACGAAATACCTGTAAAAATGCAAAACAATTTATATTATACTAGCTTTCCGCAGCGGCTCCGCCCGTGTTAACAGTATTTCCTGTGGGAATGACTAATTTCCTCATGGTAAAAGGTAGCCTATGGTCTATTCTATGTCTGTACCAAGTTTCAGCAAAATGGGTTCAGTAATTTAGAAACCTATTAAATTATTAGGTATATATCTTACATAATTTTTCTACACTTTGCTTTGGGTTACATTATTGGAATTTTAGCAAGGATCCCTAATTTTGAAAAATATATTATAGCCTATGTTACCCGGGGATAGTGTAGCTTCCCAACATGGAAAGATTTTTTGAAATCAGTTCAGTAGTTACGGAGCCTATATTGGAACCTCTATAAGGTTTATCTGTGCTACAGCCGTCTAGGTACATTACATTGATATCTGCAATAGATAAGTAGGTACATGATAATAATTTATAGTAGATACAGTACAATAAAAAACATGCAAACCTTATGCCACCTAAAACTTAAAAGTACACTTGGGTGCACATGAAGCCAAACACTTTGGACTTTGCAATTTTCTTAATCCCATTAATTTAAGTACAGAGTCGCGCACATATTCAACTTACGCCACACTTGACAGTACGAAAACAGTCAGTTTTGTTTACATCCCAGTTGGTTAGAGGTAGAATTATTTTAGTTTGCTTAAAGTAGGAATACTTATCTGTTTTATTTATGCTTATTGTTTTTTCCTCCCTAAAGTTGACTCCTTGACAGACAAAATTAATAAAACTAACCTGCAGACTCCACAGTAATCCTTCTTGTGGTTCAACATGTAATGAATCACAATTTTGGTTTTGCTTATGAACCATTCCGGGCATAGTAAGCAGCTGTAAGGGCCAGATGGATTGAAATCTTTCATGTACAACCATACATCATCTGGTCGCTGAATAACGGGGGCTTTCTTTAACTTGCTTTCAAAATTAATACTAAGTGCCTCCGTCGTACGTAATAGCACAGCAGGTTTATATTTTTTGGCTTTTTTCTTCTTTGGTCTGGGGTTTGGGTTGTAATCAACATCTATCTCGAGACCATGTTTCGTTACAAACCTCTTAGTATTCTGCTTCTTAGCTGCTGCTAAGACAGCTAAAGGCTCGTCATCAGACTCGTCTGAGGACATTTCATAAATTTATAACAGATATGGTTTATAAATACTTCACTTTCACAAATAAAATTAGAATAGAAAATAATTCAACTCAATTCCATAGAAAATGAGGACAAGTCGAGGGCCTTATTTCACTGGCGACAGAAGACAGAAGACGAAAGGGACGCAGTTATGCGTTAGAATAAAATACAAATACACCGCGCTCACTCTTGCGCATAACTGCGTCCCCTTCGTTTTTTGTCTTTGTCGCCAGTGAAATACCATCCTCACTGAACTGTCAAAAAGTATTGACGTTAGGGTTGTATTGCGATCATCGATATCGATATCAAATTAAACCGGTATGCGGTACCAGAAAACAGACAGAACCAAAAGTCCACTAACTATTATACCTTTCACTTTCTGATATTTGAAGAGAATAAGGATAGAGCGAGCATACACACACACACATTCACACATCACATAATTTATCATTATCGGCATGTGACGATGCACAGCATCTGTGAGAGTGCGCCACGTACTTCCGATTCGATTTCCACCAATTAGAGGCCATTTCCTGTGAATATTGGTTGCTAATTTGACTTTGTGTCACCAGAGGACGGCTCGTTCGACCTTACCTCATAGCGTCGTTAACTTCCGATCTAACAAGATCTCAGTTTAAAGTCTGTCAAAATTTAAAATTATTTTTTGTAAAAAATATTTTATTTTAAATTTTATATTTTGCATTTAGAAGCGTATTCTAAATATTAGTCTAAATTTATTTATTCTTCTTATTCAAGAAATTAGTGACAGTGTAATGGAAATTTTTTGATAAAAATTTTAAATTATTTTAACGGATTTAGAAGCGTATTTTAAATTCGTTGCTCATTACCGTGAAATAAGTGAAAATTAGTCTTTTTCATGTCATGATGTTCGCTTTTGCTACAAAAACGAGTATCTTAGAAGGTAACAGCTTCAATTTCACGTGAGTACTTCCAACTTTGCTTTTGTTTGAATAAGTCGTTCGTTAGCTGCGACGACTCAGAGGAGAATGTTTTCGAGCGTATCGAAGTTATAAGTGTTAAGGGCTCCGCAAGCCCATCTCGATATGATTGTGGGAATGCACCTACCCTACCATTACCTAAGCCGAAACTGAATAACTCGGTTGTTAGCTGTGACAATGACTCACAGGAGAATGTTTTCGAGCGTATCGAAGTTGCTTATAAGGGTTAAGGGCTCCGCAGGCCCGCCTAGATATGATTACGGGAATGCACCTACCATTATCTAAGCCGTTGTTGTTTGCTCCACTATCTGTTCATGTTATCGCTAGAACCATTATTGTCTAAATTAATTCAAACTGGGTGTTCACCCTGCGGCTTCGCCCAGGTCGTAATTTTTACTTGAGAAAAATGGATTTTCCCGTTTTAAAACATTACATACAAACTTGTCAACTAATTACGTACACCTGACAATAATGAAGTCTTATCCTGCATACAATGGCTTATATAATGGTCACCTAGCTTTTTCTCAAAGTGGCCTCAAGCTGATCTACAAAAATTTCTTCATAGAAAGACTTGAGTAAGGCTTAAATTTTTAATTTAGCAGTTATTGAGCTTTTACAACCCGTCACGTGAATATCGTTAAGTCTCTTTATTAAAGTAACTGTATCCTCTATGCATTCTTCTTATCGAGTAAAGGTCAACCTATCTCAGAAACCATGGTGTCGGAATTGTTGGGCCGACTTGACTTCCGACACGGCTCCTATATTGGCCACATCCGCAGATAGTAGCCGGGACCAACGGTTTTACATGCCTTCCGAAGCACGGAATGCATTGTAATAATATTTCGATGGAATATATTTTTCAATAAATCTAATACAAGCTGCTCCCTTTTTTTTTTTTTTTTTTTTTTTGTGTAATGTATGTGGTCTATAAATGTGAGTAATGTATGTAAATAATGTGGTCTCATCTCACCACACTCAGGAAGATCTGTATTGGTTAAATTCTAGACAGTGTTCAGACAGTTCTAGCTGGTCGTGGTGATTCACTATGTTTTGTTTCCGTATATGGCGCGTTGGTGAATTTAAATTTTTACTTAGCACAAAATCTGTACTACCCTCCATTCGAGTAGATGATCGACCGTGCCCGAACTGTATCTACCGCCTGACGTCTAGAGATATTTTCACAAGCGACGACAGCAAAGCAAACTATCGGCCGCCTCTCGGATTGGCTGGATACATTGCACTTCAACACAAGGCGATTAACAAAGAAAGAAAATTATTTATTTACCACACGTTGCGTTACACATGTAACGTAAACAGGAATGTAATTCAGAGCCGTGAGATACACATGTGAAATAAAAATGTACATTTGGCGTTATATGCAGAAAGAAGTGAAGTTTGTCAAACCGCAAGTTTAATCAAGTTGAGTGAATCCGTTATTATCATGAAATAATTGATACATGGGGGCTGTTTCCGAGCGTATCGGTATAACAGTGATAGTTCCGTCTGGCTGCGTAGGCCAACCTGATGTCTGTCTTGAAATGACGTCAGGGGATGTGTCTATCATTAACCCTCGGCTAGTGCTTGCCTCTCAGCAACACTACGCAATTTCCTGTTCGGGGGCTGTCTTCGAGCGTATCGGGCAGTTTTCAGGCTTATCAGGCAGCGTATGCCAATTAGTGATGTCTAAATATGACGTCAGATGTCTGTCATGAACCCCCACCAGTGCTTGCTTCTTATCAACACTGCAATATAGCGGCGTCCTATTTTTTACATCTTCAACCAAAGATTTACGTCGGCTGCCTCCTAGCGTTACGCGGCAGCCTCGTCTATACTATAGGATAATCGCATTTGACTTAAGGGAACGTATCCCACCGAACTTCAGCCAGAGCTTGGCTCACTTCAATCCTGTACAACCTAGTGGCGTCTTAATCCCACATAAATTTTCTTTTGTCTGCTTTTCAAGCTTAACATGGCAGTTTCGCTCGCCTGTACCCAAGGACATGCCATTTTTTATTTCGGGGAATATAACCTTCATTAACCTTTAGCAAGTGCTTGCCTTCAACACTCTACAACAACAGCGGCGTCTGACATATCTTCAACCAAGGATTTCTGTGGTCTGCCTGCGTGCGAATCGCACCAGTTTTCTCTAGTATAATAACCATTAACTAGTGACGTCAGGTAATGTCTCCGCTTCTGTGATAGCCAGCACTACGCTTCTAATAGGGGTCCTATTTTCACCTTCAAGCAAGGATTTTTATAGAGCGTATCGTGACGCTCGATTACACTACCGACACAGAAGAAAAGAACAGGTCGAACTGTTATTGATGTAAGGTAATGTTTCAGAGAATAACATCCATTCAGTGCTTGTCTCCAAAACACTATGCAATCTGCTTACATTACAATTTAGTAGGTACTTTATTAATCGCAACAGATTATAATACGCCTCGTAGCTCGATTTTACTTAACAATTTAGTTCGTCAAGGATGCATTTATTATTGTGTGGCATGTGATGCGCGGTAACCAACATTGACCCAAGTGTGGTGACTCGAGGCAATGTTCCAGCAGTAGTATGGCCGGCAGCTGGGATACTTACAGGCCTTCGGGTATGCGTAGTAACATCACTTGCCAGTGTTTTAATAATGTAGATATAAATAGTACTTTCAGGTCTTTCTACAGTCAACAGCTTTGGCGGAAATGAAAGTCGGAGCCCAGATACCGCAGCTCAAAACAAATGGCATCACACCTCACCCGTGTGTCACTGGTAGTAAACAATTCTAAAATTACAACTGAAAGGTAACCAAGTTCAAATTACAATTTCCTTTGGTGCCTAGACCACTCTCATAGATTCTTTCTTCGCAAGAAAAAGAAGGGGAGGGCGCAGTCTAAGAACCCATAATATGGTAGTCAGCCTACCGAAAATACAGCTATAACTACCGGATACCTTCTAGTCTTGGAACGGTAAATTATAATTCGGTTGAAACTGTTGTTGTTAAGAATATGAATTCAAGGTATATCTGCTAAGTAATTAAGCAAACCAAAACAACCAATTGTCTATTTACCCTCATCTTACCAAGTAATGTTATAATTTACCTTAATAAAATTCTCATACATACTTACAAGTTAATGTTATTCGCGAAAATAAATTACCGTTCTTTGTCATACTTTAGTAAGTTTGCAGCTGTTATACATACATATATACATACAGTCGCGTGTCTTTCCCCGAGGGGTGGGCAGAGACACACTTCTTTCGCGTCATCCACATTGTTTTATAACTGGAATTTGTTGGGCGCAACCTCGTTCGTCCGTAAAATTCAATATGCGTAATATTCGTTTGCTGATATTATATGTAGGTACATGAATGCATATTGTATAGTATGAATTCTTTAGAGGGTTGTCGAGTTAAAACGCTTGTATAACGAGCTAGTATGTACTAGGTCGTGTGGGTATGTGTGATATGTGTTGTTTTCACCTTAGTTTCAAGTTTCAATATACCCTATGAGTGAATGCCTCTAAATTTCTGGGTGCAGTGGTGATCATACTCGATCTTAAAATATTCATTTGGAAACATTTAATAATTCGCCGTTGCGGTTGAGTTATGGGAATTCGAATAACGTTTCAAGTGGGCACATTATATTAGGTACTAAACGGAGGGGCAACCCTTGACGGCGATTCTGTTTAATGATTAGACGTGATTAGTAAAATATTTTACCTTGGTTAGATAATGTTTTAGAACTGAGTATGCAGTCATAAATAGCTAAATGTAATTTTTTCTACCCTCAATAGCTTCTCGCAGCTATTAACCATACCTCTCTATATTGTGATTAATTTTGCAAATTTTTATTCGCACCTCGCGGATGAAATAACTACACAACGTCATAGTCTACCTTTCTTTCACGAATAGTAATCATGAGAGGAAGAACTTTCATTCTATAATATCATAGCAAGGATGATTCTAAGAAATGGGTCTCCTAATTTTGCAAATGGTCCGATTATTTTCTAATAAATTTGTTTAAGAGTTATTTTGCAGAGAACTTCAGCACAAGCATATGCAAATGATGCACATGCAAATGATCCGATTATTTTCTAATAAATTTGTTTAAGAGTTATTTTGCAGAGAACCTCAGCACAAGCATAATTCCTCATCACATAGCGTCGTTTAGTCACCAGGAGATATAAACACGTCTCTCACAGATGCTGTGCATCGTCACATGCCGATAATGATCCAAGTTTTACATAACAATAAAACTTGTATTATTGAGCAGAGACGATGCACAGCATCCCTTCAAGGGCTCCTGGTGAGAGACTTATGAGGTAAGGTCGAACGAGCCGTCCTCTGGTGACACAAAGTCAAATTAGCAACCAATATTCACAGGAAATGGCCTCTAATTGGTGGAAATCGAATCGGAAGTACGTGGCGCACTCTCACAGATGCTGTGCATCGTCTCTGCTCAATAATACAAGTTTTATTGTTATGTAAAACTTGGATCATTTTATCATCATCTTTTACATGGGACAAACAAAACCATAGTAAAAAAAATACTTTTTAATTTTCGGTTTCTGTTTCTGTACGTTACGTTTCGTTTCATTCGGACACCAACAAATGTCAAAAACTGTTAAAAAAATACCGAAATACGACATATTTTGATCCAATTAAACATACTATATAAGTATGTATTTTAAAGTGGGAGGTTTGATCCTTAGAATTTAATGTAAAAAAATATGTTTTCAAAAGTTAATTGAACTTTATCTAAAGTAATTTACACAATTAATTGCGTATAAAGGATTATATCAGAAAAATGTCCGCCCGTGGCAGCCATTTTGATAGAAAAAGTTTTGTCTATGGTACAGTCCAAAGAAAGGTGAAGCTAAACAAAAGGCTAACATGTAGATAGCATTTACTAATTTATCAGTAAATTAACCCTAAATATTGACTAATCAAAGTTGTTTTTATACTAAAATAGATTGAACTTCTACGTTACAAACTGTGTGTGTCAAGAAAGTTTATAAAATGAAGCACAATGCGTCGTGTAATGGTGGCCATTAGGGATAATAATTATGTATATTGGCACACTTACTCCTTCACGAGCCATCAAAGGTACATTTAGAAAAGAACTTTAGTGCATTCCGACTGCGTACTATGTGAACAATATGTGACAGAGGATATTTAGTGTCGAGTGAGTGACAGGGGGTTGTGTAGTGTAAATAGCCTGTTTCGCCAACCATGGCCCAAAACCAAGGGGAGGTTCAAGTGGGAACACCGAACCAACCTGTGAAGGATAAGGATATCTACGCGTGCCTGCCTGAGATACGAGTGAACGGTCCTTTAGGGCCTAACGAGCCTTGTCCCGGAGGTGAAGAATTACGGTGGTTACCTGCTCAATCCACAGACCGTGATCTGCTTATGTACTTGCGTGCTGCGCGGTCTATGGCAGCTTTTGCGGGTATGTGCGACGGTGCTTCCCCTGACGACGGATGCGTAGCTGCTAGTCGCGACGATACAACTATTAACGCTCTTGACGTCCTCCACGACTCTGGCTACGACCCCGGCCGAGCCCTTCAAGCTCTAGTCAAGTGCCCTGTCCCAAAAGGAATCGAGAAAAAGTGGTCCGAAGAAGAGACTAAACGATTTGTGAAAGGAATTCGTCAATTTGGTAAAAACTTCTTTAAGATTAAAAAAGATTTACTGCCACATAAAGACACTGCTGAATTAGTTGAATTTTACTACTTGTGGAAAAAAACTCCTGGTGCTAGTAGTAACAGACCTCACAGAAGAAGACGGCAAGCATCGCTGAGACGTGTACGCAACACAAGAAACTCTCGTGCTGGTACTCCTAAAGAGCAAACACCAGAGGCTACTCCTACAGTCCCTGAGACTAACGGATCTAGACCATCACCAAATCCTAAAGAAGGAGGGGAAATGAGCTCTGTAACTGAGGACGAGAATTCTGAAGAAGATAGTGATTCCAGGGATGCTGGTGACTTAGCTAAGGCTGATAACAGCAGAACTGGTGATAATCCTGAAGATTCACCTAGTAGAATGAGGACTAGAAATAAATCAAAAGAACAAACTACACCAAATGGCAAGAAAGGTCAAGATGAGAGTGATAATGATTCAAAATCAAAAGTTAAGACTGGAAAACCTAATGCACAAAGTACAAATAATAATAATACTGAAAAAGTATTGTCTTCTCCAGTTAATAAAGATAACAAAAAGAAAGTGGCTAATGGTAAGGTTGATGTGTCTAAAGTTAAGAAACGTCTTCCAGATGATGGTAAACCAGAAGGTATAATGGATGGAGATGTGCAAATGAAGAAGAAAAAGGCTGCAGAACCACCAGACAGCCCAGGTGAGAGTCTTACTAATGATAGTTTTCCTGCAATGGATGAAACAGAAACTGCTGAGCCAGAACCAGAAGCCTGTGATTTTAGCTTCAATAAGATTGATAAAGAAAGCACAGATCAACACAAAGAAATTGAGTCTGAACAAGCACCAAAGCCTGCAGAAACACTAAATAAACCAGATACATCTCCAGAACTAGCCAATAAAGTTGAAAAAGATATATTACCACCACTGTTCAAAGTTGCACCTGAAAAAGAAGAAAGGGCAGTATTGGATCTCAAAACCGAGACTGGTAATCCTAAAAATTCTGAAAATGCTGAGCCAAGACCTCTTTCAATTCCAAATGCAATATTTCCTAAAACTGAACTTATTATTCCAAAAGTTACACCAATGGTTACGGAACCTATTGAAAAAATAAAAATAAAGGAAGAAATTGATGCTGAGGATCAATCTCTGCACTTACAAAAGGATGAGTTTCAAAAAGATCCTCTTGCTCACAGTTATCCTAACCATCCAGTCAGTCAAGCTAATAAGCCTCTCAATTTAGAAAACACCAATTTCTTTGTAAAAGACAGTCACATCTATAATCCGAAAATTGGACAGAACATCAAGATTGAAGGTGTTCCAAGCGGCATATTTAATCCAGTCAATATCACGAAAGAAACTTCAATTATACGAAGTGCAAAAGAATTTGGTCCTGGCATGCCACCATTTTCTTATCCACCTAACATGAACTTTGGAGGTGATCCAAATAAGCATAATCCTTTGATCAATCCATTGAAAACTGTTATCAAACTTGAACCCAGGGATGAAGCAAGTGAAATGAAAAATCAAAATACTCCAGAAGTTTTCACTGCAACCATTTCATCTGGTAGTAAAGTGGACTCTCCAAGTGCTCCTAGATTGGATACATTACAAAGGATCAGTCCTTCTCCAACTAGCACTCGTGGATCATCGCCGCCTCCAATGGAGCACCCAACTACAACAAATACAGAACCTATTTCACCTGCAAACTCCCAAGACAATAAAGAAAATGACACCGAAGACAAACAACAACCTACTGACCTAAAAACGCAACCTGTACCAAAACTCGAAGGTCAAGGCGCCGGTCTAAGACCTCCAATTTTCCCAGCCCCATTACGACCTGAAAATCTTGGTGTCAGACCATCAGAGGCTCTTACAACTCCTGTATCTGGCCAGAGCATGCCTCCACCTTTAAGTCAACCTTCTATTGCTGGACTTTTACCTCCTGGGCCTTTGATATCAGTCGGAAGTGGGTCAAATGTTGGACACTATGGATTTATGCCTACAGGGTTATATGGCCATCCAGGACATCCGGGTTTAGAAAAACCCGGTTCATTGCCACCTTTAATGCAACAAGTACCTCATTCACACAGTATGGCTGGAGGCAACTTGATTGCTACTCCATCTAACCAAAATGACCCATCAATGCCACAGGATTTAAAAATTAAGCAAGAAGTTCCAGATAATGTACCTGCCAATCTATCTACACAAAGTGATCCATTGCAGTCACTTAAAGAAGTTAAAGTGCCTGGCTACCCTATAGGAAGTGCCATAGCACAGCATTTAAATACTGAAAGGGACAGGGAATCAATTTCAAGTGTTGAGAATAGCAGTCGGCCGCCAAGTCAGCCTACAAATGAAAGCTCTAATGTGCCAAGTGCCTTCCTTGGGCCAAGAATAGACAGCATTAAGAAAGAACCAGAATTTCTACACCAACCACACTTGCCACCTGCATCTAGTAGTCAAGGTGGGAGCTCAGAGTCGGCGAGCATTGTCGCGCCCGTGAAGAGTCCACATACACCAACGCCTATAAAAAGCCAACCAAGCCATAATGGAACTCCAGGTCATGGACCACACCCTTCAGCAACAACGTCGCCTTTCACTAGACATTTGGCGAGTCCTTCACAGTCGAGGCAAATATCGGCTTCTCCAGTACATAATCCTGCTGTTTCACATTCAGCTTTAAATTTGATGAATCCTACACCTCTTACAATACCAGCTTCTATGCCTGGCCCTATCATGCATTCTGGTCAGCAGCACGGACCACCACACCCGTTCGCTTCTCCATTACATCATCCACCACATCCACTACTTCACCCGTCGATTTTCCAGCTGACAGCAGCTGCAGCCCATGCAATGCATCCTTATTACCCTCATCCTCATCCAGGCTATTCAATGCCTTATCCATATCCTTACGGTCCTCTACCACAACCACATCCTATCCCACCGATGCATCCTTCAGCAAGTACTCCTGGAAGACACGATCCAGTTAAACCATCTACTATAGAATCAACGACGATGCTAAGTTCACATCACAGTACAAGTTCATCTGTTACTACCAGGTCATTAAGGGAAATATCGGAAAGTTCAGAAGATCCCCGAAATCCAAATGCCACTACAGAGAGACAGCTTCATGAGACTACAATGACTCAACATCATTCGACGAGTCATCACAGTGCTGTTCATACAAGTACAGAAAAACAGCCTAATCACGCCGGTGGGGGATTGAACCATACTTTATCAATATCACATTCGACTTCGAGTAGTTCATCTCAGTCGATTCAACATAAAATAAACACCCAGCAGAAAAGTAATTCACATTCGAGTTCGCCTCATCATCTGTCCGCCAGTGTGTCACAAACTACCAGTTCATCGTCTTCTGTAAACGTCACAAATAATCACAATCATACACATCATCATTCTCACCATCTGGCTCATCATCCAGAGAGATTATCGCCAGCGGATTCGATGCTATTGCGACATCATCCCAAAATGCTCCCAGGGAATCCAAGTCATCTTATGATACAGCCACCATCAATGGGCCATCCGATGGGTCTTGGTCTGCCCCCAGGGCCAGGCCCTAGTTCTATTGAAAGCCTCAGACTACATGCCCAGGCTGCTGCTGGATTACAGGCAGCGCATAGGTCAGGTTCTCCACATCAACTTCCACATAGCCATCCA
>OX419590.1:11910155-11976108 GCA_948473455.1 Teleiodes luculella
CGCATTGGACCAGCGTAATCAACTAATACCTATTTGTCCGCCCGTATTCGTCACAAAATATGCAAGGAAATGAAAAAAAAAAAAATATTACGGTAGCAAATTTATACATACATGGCATTTAAACAAATCAGCCAGACAAAAACAAGTCGATTGTGTTAATGTTAGTTATAGTTTGTCAACGTTTATTTACCGCGCCTGCGGGGTACAGGCAATGCAGGCATTGGTAAAAGCAAGCATGGTCTCAGCGGGGAAACGGACGGTGCGGCGGGAGGGGGAGCGAGCACGACGACGTCAGTAATGGGGTATATGCAAAAAACCTAAATACCTGAACTCATTTTCCAATAATATCCCAAATTTTAAAGCATTAAAAATATGACTAAAAAAAAAGTGGTATATAATATTTAATAAGCTAGTGACTAGCTGCTAGTCTATCTGTCTCTCTCTGCAAAACAACTTTTTCCATGAAAATATGGGTAACATTTAAAGTGACGTCATTTTACGTGTCGGACCTCTCTTTCTAACCTACCACTTTAAATCAATATGACTTAAAATAAATTGTATTTTTGAGAAAAAAATAATAATATTGATTTAAATTCATATTTTTTAAAATAATGCGTATTCCTTACTACCTCGCCCCCGCCAGCGACTGTACCCCGCAGGCGCGGAAAACAAACAAACTATAGTAGTTAGATATTGAAAATATTCGTAAAGCCCGACCAAAGAAATAAGAAGCCTCGCCATATTGCGGAGTTTCAATGGAACTAATTTTATAAAGGAAATTGTTGCCAGTTTCGTAAAAATATACAGGTGGCGCCCCCAGATCAGGTTTCTTATTTCTTTGGTCAGGCTTTATAATCCGGTCATTGAGATTTTAGGCCGCATCCACACGCGTGCTGTGTTTGCCAAACAGAGCGAGATGCAGTTATGCGTTAGAATGAGATACAAATACACCGCGCCTCTAGCGCATAACTGCGTCTCGCTCTGTTCGGCATACAGGGCAGACGTGTGTAGTTCATATAGTGCGGCCTTTAATAAATGTGGTACGCTTCAGATGTGGCGTCAGTGTCGACTCAGGCGGACGTGCCCTGCGCGAGCTGCGCGCTGAACAAGCCCTCCCCGCCCGCGCGCGGCCTCCGCAGATACCTGTGGTACGTTCCTTACATCATAGTTCCTATTACTATTCACATGTATACAACTCTAATCTTATGAGTTACTAGCTTCCCATCGCGGCTCCACCCGCGTTAATAGTTTTGTGGGAATGAGGCATTTTCCCGCGGTAAAAGGTAGCCTATGTTACTCAGGGTGAACGTAGCTTTCTAATGGTGAAAGAATTTTTGAAATCGTTTCATTAGTTTTTGAGTTTATTGGTTACAAACATACACACAAAAATACAAATCTTTCCTCTTTATAATAATAGTATGATAGTATGATATACGAGGCGAAGGTAAAGAGTTTTTTGTTAAGTACAGGGGCTTTACTCTTGAAATCAATATCGATCCCGATTTCAACCTATTGTAGGAATACTAATATGACTTCTCATTGGTATGTTTAAATTTTGATCTAAGGTCAACTGTGATATTAGCTTAGCGGTGTATGTGTGAGAGTCAGACGTTTTTGCTGAGTGCCAATAAGTATGCATGCTTTCATGGGGACTAGTAAATTATGAACACAAAATTTAACTAAAGTAAATTAAGACAAAAGAAACGAAATCAGTCTCTTAAAATGAGCTTAACATTTAGATAAAAATAAATTTAATATTACCCTGAAATGAAATGAAGTCATTTTCACTTTTGGACATTTTACATCTCTTAGTTAAGTCAAATAAAGTTACATTTAGTGGCGAGTTCAGCAAAGCAAAATGTGCGGTCTTTTGTGGAGAAGAGCTCGCCGAAAAACTCCACAAGCGTTGCATCTTTTAAAAATTATATATTTCTTCTTTTAGGCAATTACCCTTTTTGTCAAATCCATTTTCCATTTTGTCCATAGCCAATATTCCGATCCTTGCAATCCCCCATCCTAACCGGCCCTGTTATCTTTCAGTCTGTGATTGCAGGGAGGCGGTGAGGCGCCTGGTGCAAGTGTTCGCGGTGGTTTGCTTCATGGGCGCGCTGTGCGTGCTGTACGGGGTGACGGTGCGCGCGCGCTGCGGGGCGGGGCGCGGCGCGCGGGGGGCGGTGCCGTGGCGCTGGCTCGACGCGCAGGAGATCATGGACCTGCTACTTAGGATCGAGTATGTCGCCGACGTGCCTATGTAACATACGCCACTAATGTTTGTAATACCCTGCATAGAAAAAGAAATATTTTGTAAAACCAGTAGACCTACTATGTAAGTAGCGACAGGCTCGAGAAGCTGTCAAACGCGACATATTGACAGGACTGCTATGGCTCTAATGTCACTATGTCGCGTTTGACAGCTTCTCGAGCCTGTCGCTACTTACATAGTAGGCTTACTGACCATGAACAATAGGCTCGCGATGTCACTAAGTTCTAGAACAAGTGGCTTGCTTAGGTGATTTTGTGCTCTATAGCGTTGTCATAAAGTCTATCTTCGTTTGCACCGCGATTCTTCCGATGACGAAATTGGAATTCCCCATTCTTTAGTTGTATAGATGTACTTATATTGAATTTGAGTAGCGTCCTCTAGAACTTTCTGGCAAGTTCGTGACATTACTAATTTGTAAAACCTGATCATGAAAATAAAAAACCTCGCCACTAATTTCGTAATAGAAGATAAATTAAATAGATAGATAAAACGTTTATTGCATAAACTAACACACACATGAACACAAACAAGCAATAACACTGCATAGTAACAACAACATAATCAAAAGGGAGAACAAATACAATCAAAGTTTCTAAATTACAAAGAGAAATCCCTTTATGTGTGGTGCAGTATGCAAAGGGCCCGGGCTCTGCAATTCACCCAAGAAAGAGGGCAGCACTAGAAATTGTTGCCAGATACATAAAAAATACACCTGGCGCCCCAGCGTAGGTTTTTTGTTTGTCTGGTCAGGCTTTACTTAACTGGCGTCAAAAGAGCTTCTTTTTTCGAAATATCTAAACAATTTATGGAAAATTAATGGGTTATATTTTACATTGATAATTTTTGTACGATTTTTACTTTGATTTGCCATAATCTGTAATGCTTAAAAATAACCCCAGACTAGGTTCTATACGAGTGGTTAAAAAAAGTTTATTTTTACATTTAGTAAAATAATCTATGTTGAATTGAATACAGAGTCAAGTTCCCAATTGTTTGCAAAAAGACTGTATAGCACCCTCGAAACCGGCATTTTAATTTTATAATTTGGATTTATAATCAGTCCAATATAAGGCCGAGAGCCTAATAAATTTTACAATGCAAACTGGCAGAAAGTTTGGTATTGGATTTTTACTACTACTGTACATTGATCTGTAAATTGAAACATAATTTTCCATCTTTCAGCTAGCTAGCTGAGCTAGTAAACCCATTAATCGTAATAAATAGATCCGAATGTAATTTTATTACAAATTATTTTACATGTTTTGTTTTTCAACAAGATATTTTAAAACAATGACTCTTTGTATTTTTGTATCCAAAGGTAAGTAAGGTTCGTGCAAAAGATAGTTATTTCCTAAGAAACATAGCGACTGTTTATAGGAGTTTCTGCACACGGTTGGTCATACGACAAATAATTCCATAATATAACTTGGTGTTTTCAAATAGGTCACAAACGAAGTATGAAGACATGGTTTCTATTGTATAATTTTTATCAAACATAGATTGTATGTAATTTCTTATAATCTTTCCGATTATAACTTGCATCTATAAAAAAATATTAAGTAGGTTAAGCCAAAACACAAGTGTGCTTCTTAACCTACTTTTCCATATGACCACCGTGTAGAAATTAAAAAATATATTGCATTTATTTGTAAATAGTTTCCTAATTTTATAAATCCTACGATTTTATTACTTATATTTCTACTTTAATTGTTTTATTATCTAATAATTTTATCTCAATTGTTTAGCATGAATAGTTTATAATTTTTACTAACTTTCTGAAGATATTTTAAATTACTGTGCTAACTTCATACTTAAATAAAACTAAGATAATATTCAATAATTTATAAAGATTTTTGTGACTCTCAAAATTTGATTTTTGAAAATGCAAATTTTAAGATTCTGTGATAAGCAGTGCCAGTGTGTTAGAATATAGTTGTTTAGCATTTATTTGACCTAAGACTTAACATTTTTGAACCATTTACTAAAACAATTTTGGTACATATTTTTACCAATTTGACCAGAAAAGTGAAAAATTTGCCAAAAAATCCCTAATTAAGCATTTTAACATGTTTACTGTAATGGTAATATTTAGAATATAATATTGTAGTTTAATAAAAAATTAAACACATGTGAATTTAAATTGCATTTATTAAACTAGTAGTAGTCTTTTTGCATTTAGTAAACTAGTTAGTATTTTATTATGCAGATATGTGAGACCAACTTCCTTTACATGTGCAATCCTAGATTATAATTATTAACAAATTACTACTTGTTACTTACTGTAATACTTTGAAACTTGCAATTATTTCGTGTGTCGTATCTTTAGTCACATTATTGTAATACTCCAAAATCAATTTAATTATTTGTTTTAGATGTATGTAGTCGAAAGTATTTATGCCAAATGTCTCTATTCTTATCGTATTGTAATAAATTTGTACAAAAAATTATTGGTTTTTTATTTTTTTCCTCATAATATTCCAATACATTATAATTTAATATTGTACTGTACTGTACCCAATCGGAGTATGTACAGTAGCCAGCATATGCGGCTGTAGCCCGTATTCCGTAGCGGTAGGGGTAAATTTCGTAGTGCGAAGGTCCAACCGCATGTGCTGGCTTATGTAGGTACCTACCTAACCGAAGATAAAAAAAAAATATAATTAACTTGAGTAAGAAGCAGTATTAAAAAAAGTATGTATTTTGAAAATTTGTCTAATAATGCACGCATTTTTTTCATATATTTTAAAGCCTGACCAAAGAAACAAGAAACCTCGCCATATTGCGGAATTTCAATGGAACTAATTTTTTTATGGAAATTGTTGCCATAAACAAAAATATACACGTGGCGCCCCTAGAGCAGGTTTCTTATTATACAAAATGTAGTGTTCAAAAACATCTGTTTAAATCTTAAAATACTGATTACGTCATTCCTGTTAAATTATGCATAATGCAAAAAAACTATGAGTTTCGCAAACTTATACAAATTACTGTTTTGACTTTGAAGTGCAGATGATCAAGCTAAAATACTTCGTCTCAAAGTCATGATATTTCCAAAACAACTCGCAAAGCATTCATTTAATCAGGTATCGTCTTACAAAGGGCCCCGGGTAATCCCATTGTGTGTCTCCACAAAGCGGCTCAAAGGTGCCACTTGTAATAATGGACCGGGAATCGAACTGAGAATCCTTCGCGCCACTACTTCCCACAACGACGCAGTTTTTTTTATCGTAGCCGCCTACGAAGGGGTCAGTCTTAAGACTCATGATTGATTGATTGGCGATTTCGGAGAGATTAAGGGTTTTGTTGAGTCTTCTGATCTTATTTTAGATAGGTAAGTTTTTGCGTGTAAGTGTTTTTTCTGAATGCATGTACAGATTTTTTTATATAGGAGAATGATAGTTGGAAATCTCTCTGTAGCTACTTTATGATTGTAGACTTAATTCAAAATTATATAATATGCTAAATACATATTCACCCTGGATAAAGTTAAACATAATTAATTAGGTAGTTCAATCGGAAATACAACATTGGGATTACTTTTATTATTTAGGTATGTGGTAATACCTACGTAATACTTTAGTACTTACTTTCAGATAATTGGCCAAGCAGCGAAAAAATGGTCTGCCTACCTACAAACTATACTAATTATATTATGTGATATATTTGCTCAAAGAAAATATTCTATCTGTAGGCTTACTACGAAAGGCGGCATAAGAGTTATAGTACTTAGAAGTTATGTCATTGTCACATTTGGCACCTCAAGCCTCTCACATTGCTGTAATAGCCCTGCAGAATAGGATTGAAACATTTAGACGCATTCAAAAGACAGACGGAATGTTTCTCTTGAATTAAATACACCTTATCACAATGCAATAAAGTGTAAAACTGCTTCGCGATGTTTGGTTAGACCGCTGCACACCTGTCGCGGCGACGACGACGAGGACCGTGGGAATGTAAGGTAGCGGAAAGAGGGATAATAGTCGAAAACTATATTGGAATAAGTGGTTTTTCTTCCCAATAAATCCTCAGCCCCTCTAAGGGGCTAGGTATAGCTTATTCTAGAACACACGACATTGGTCGAATGGTGAATTACCCAATAGCGCGTGATAATTACGGGGAATTAATACGTATTGCAGTTAGCTCGTTATTCGTTGAGACCACCTAATTAGGCTTTAAATTAAACTTGAACCAATATTGCGAGTATTTGCGAGTGGATAGTTTTCACACAAACCCTTTGAATTTCTCCTGTCTTCAACTTCTAGGTAATGTTACATGACGGACTTCGAACCATCTCCAAACGAACGATAGGATACTAATCATTACCACACTACTCTTGACGCATAGGAAATACCGCTCTAACTTTATAAAGGGCTTTGTTCAAAAAGACTGACGACACACATATTTCTTCGATAAATTCTTAACACTACTGAAGTAAACATCCTTTAACTTCCCATAAACGTTCAGAAGGACCCTCAAAGCCCTCAAATCATTCTCACATTATAACCTAACGTTTACAAATATTTAATCATCAATCATACGTACCTACTATTATCATTTTTTGTCCATCCGTTCGCTCGACCCGGAAACCCAGAGCGGATGTGTCGGTTTTTTATTGGACTTTTTTTGATCTTAATAAAACCGAGTTGATAGTAAAGGGCGCGTTTTTGTTGGCACCTGTTCGTGTGGGAATCTCATGGATCGGGATGACAAAAACTGGACCAGAGTTTTGGAAACAAGTTTATATTTTACTCCAGAAATAATGTATGCTTACTTAATTATAGATTACTAGCTTTCCTCCCGCTCTACCAATTTTTCCCGAAGGAATGAGGCATTTTCCCATGGTGACTGGTGAAAGGTAGCCTATGTCCTCCCCCAAGGTCAATAGAAATAGAAAAAAAAAAAAAAATCGGTTCAGTGGTTTTGGCGTGAAAGCGTAACAAACAGTCAGACAGAGTTACAATACGTTCGCATTTTATAATATTTATTAGAAATCAAAGTATAGATACATCCCGTCACAGATTTATGGGGGTAGTTCAGACTTAGGCCTTTATTTTCTCTTTTCTTCGTCCGTTTGTAAGGTCATGTCCAACCATGTCCAACCTCATTAACTTTCACCTGCCGTCAACAACCAACACAAATAACGTATAGCGTCACAATACCGTGGAGAGCTCTCATCGCATCCTCTGTTAGAGGTTCTGTATTGTGGTATAGGTACCGACCGGCTAAATTCAAACGTATCAAATATCATCCTTCGATAGTCTACAACCGAAATGACCGCATGAGAACTCCACTGCCCTTCCTGTCAGCCAAGGCACAATAGAGCAAGGGGCGTCTAATCTTGTTTGTTAGGGTTCCTTTTCGGAGAATTTATGGTGGTTAGATTTTCAGCCCCCCTACTATGTAAGTAGCGACAGGCTCGAGAAGTTGTCAAACGCGACATATTGACAGAACTGCTATGGCTCCAATGTCACTATATCGCGTTTGACAGCTTCTCGAGCCTGTCGCTTCTTACATAGTAGGGGGGCAGATTTGAACAAGATTTGAAAGATATACTACCTGCTCTACTCTAATTGTGTGTGGGTGCCACAATTTTTTTGTGTTTATGGCAATGATTGTTAAGTTTTTTTTCTGCAATACCTAAGCTAGAGCTACGGCGAGCTTTTTATTTTTTTCTGGTCAGGCTTTACTTAAACAAAAATACCTCTTTCTCTGCGAAATTAAATAAATGTAAACTAGGATATCAAAGTCCGGCTTACACTTTACCGTTTTATAAGTTTTTATAACAATAAATTACATCTCCACAACATCCGCGAGAGGAAGGAAGCTGGCCCGTTACAATAAAAACAACATATTCACACGCCCTGTGACGTCACGACGGATTCTACCTATGGGAACGATCTTTATGTGAAATCGAAATGTACTTTTAAAGTTTTTACTTTTAGATGTTTTTATAGAATTTAGAAAAGAAATTTTTGGGAAAGGGTGGATATCCGGTAGGTAAAGGGTTTATTGTATGGGAATGTTGTTACGAAAGATCTATCCACAGTAGGTAGGTATTAGCCCGTCGAAGTTGCGCCATATATATTTACTATTAATGTACCTACCTAACCTATGTACTTATGTAACTAGGTAGAATCTAAGTACCTACTTAAAGCACGCGTAACATTAATCAAACTAAAAGCTTCGTACAGTACCTAATTAACACAATTCTAAATTATCTGACGACACGCCACGACTCTCCCATGCAAGATGAAGCACACTAAATTAAATTGTTGAAATGTTAATGTCGAAAAACCATTAAATTTCAAAATTCCCACGTCTCTCCCTATGCGACACCTGACATGGAGACCCTCAACAAAATATTAAGTTACAAATTCAATTTTATTTTTCATTGCGTAGTTATTTTGACTCAAATATTAAGGCTATTTAGATTTACCATACTGCCAAAGCAATGTTCATCAAAATTGTACTCATCATTTTAAAAAAATATTTGAAAACGGTTCCCGGGTTATTTCATCGCTATTTTCCATTCATTAGCCTCCTCATCACGCAATACCGTCACACTTCGGTAGCCCTTAGTAAAAACAACTTTATATTAATGTAATTTTTAACTCTATTTCCTTTAGCGTTCGTTGCATTATTTACAACTAACATTTGCATTATTAACTGCATTTAAAACGTTGTTTTTAAGTTTTCGTTGTGGACTTTATGCTAAAGATCGAAAGGTTGTTTTTCTATAATAAATTGTCTGTGAGTACGTCGTCATAGGTAATGTTGTATAGTGACCGTCGTCATAGGTAATGTTGTATAGGGACTACTATTTGGTATTCTGTGCCGTGGGAGAAATGCACCCTAATTAAATATGTATCGATATGTGACAAAAGGTCAGTTTGAACACCTGGCTATTTCGATGACTGTTCGCGTTTGAGATAGATGCTTACTTTAGAAAAATAACCTTAGTTAACCGGATTGTCAGTCAATCAGTATTTCAATTTGTTTGCCTGAAAGGATTTGCATGAAATCTCGTAGACTGTCAGGAAAATAAAACAGTCAGTACCACAGTAAGCTACTTATGTTTACAGGGAAGGTTGAATTGAAATACTCTTATTATTTTACTATTTATTTTGGTTTCTAATACTTTATCTATATCTTATATAGGATTAAAACACGATACTTAAAAACAGAAAATCATTATACATTCAAGTACGAGTAAAAGTAAAAATCAAAGAGAGGCCGAACGAAAACGTGAAGAAATTAAGCTAACTTTTTTTAGAGAAATGAGTACCTACCTAATATTTCCTGTCAAGCTTATTATAAGTATAAAATAGAACATAGGTAGGTACATACTTTATTTTACTCAAAAAGTGCAAGAAACAACACAATTTATAAAGACCTTATTGATAAGGTAGCAATTTCTACCAGGCAACCCTTAGTACCTAATTTCTGTTAATTTGTAATAGTACTTAACTTGTCTACCTATTTACGTAGTAATTCTTCCAGTTATTATAACTGTGATTTAGTGCGTAAGTAGGTAGTTAGTGAGACGGGAAGGGGACTTCCCTACGCCATTTAATGGCCTTGAGGATACACCTGGGAAACTGACGTCATCATCTTACAGCAGTGTGGAAGCAACTTACGAAAACTACACTCTTGTTAATTCCCGTTGATAAATAACTTAAGTAAAATATCTAATTTTTTTTCTCTAACTTTGAACAACTTTTCCAAAATAGCTTTCCTCGGAAATTATAAAAAAATATCTTCCTGTGAATTTTTTTTTTAAAGTCAGTTGGTCAAAAGTTCAAAACCATACTGAGCGCACTTTCAGTATTTGCTAATTCATTACATAAGAAGTATTTTTTACTAAAAATATCTGTATCAAAAATGTTAAAAAATGCACCAGTCTACTCCACATCCGGACTATTCTACTTCCTTAGATTAGAAGCGATATTATGTTTCTTTGCTTGGAAAGCAAATTAGGGATAGCAGTTGTTGCTGATTGATAATATTATACACTACACTGCTGCCCCTTCTCTGGAATGTGTCTTACAAGCTGATAAAGATTAGAAGGTAAGAACCCAGCCACAGGAAAATTTCATAATCAGTCTGTGTAGGTCCACGGCTGGGCATAGGTTCCCTTGCAATGCATTGAGTTGTGTCGGTGGCCAAGTGGCTAGGACCGTTGACTTCCATTCGGAAGTTCGCAGGTTCGAACATCGGCACGTACCAATGTGTTTTCGATTTTCGAATACATACACGTACGTTTATTCGACGCTCTTACGGTGAAGGAAAACATCGTCAGGATCTGCACACACTTGCGAAGTAATTGAAGGGTTGTGTATGAAGTTGACCAACCCGCACTGGGCCAGCGTGGACGACTATGGCCTATTCACTCTGATTTCAGGGCAGGCTCGAGCCCCTCGGTGGGGTCATATATGAGCTGTTAATGAATGAATGAGATCCACGGCTAGGCATGGGTGCCCTTTGCAATCCATTGAGCTTCCCTCGTCCAGGAAAAAAAGTTTGGGTCCTATCTAAGCTGACAACCATATGGCTAACATCAACAATGAAAAAAACTAAATAATAATAACTAGTGCGAAATGGACTTATAGTCCGGTTCATTTTAGACCAAAAGTGCTCTAGAACTTGAGTTTCATCTGTCACTCCTGTAAATGGCAACGACTCCTATCGTTGGATTTGTCTTGATGTCCTGAACGTGAAACTGTCGGTCGTCAAGTGCTAAAGTGGTGGAGGGATGAGGGGGGGGTAATCAAAGATCGCTGGATTTTACGTTGTAATTTGAAAACTAGTGGACCGATTTCTTTATTATTAGTATTATTTGAACGGGTATAACATTATCTACAACACGTTCATATACATCGAATACGTCAATGCAGTGGTTACCGCGTAATAATACGAAACATAATAAAAAATAATTGTGTTTAAATAATATCACAGATTACGCTAAATCTATAAAGTTTTTGTGATAAAAATGTTGCTTACTTTAATTCTACAACAAATTACCTACTCAATAAGGTAACAATAATTACTATAGGATTTATGGTGCCTGAGCTAGAGTTAATTAACTAAACGTAGTCGCAGGTCAATATACTACGAGTACGCAATAAAAAATTGTTTTCCGCGTTAATTGTTACAAATTAAACTGTACTAACATGTAATTGTATGTACTGAATTGTCTAAAATAAACACAATTGTTTTTTTATTTTTTACTTTTTTTTTTCGACCTAATTTTCTTTTATTTTTATATCATGGGTAGATATTACCAATATATATCCCCTGGCATAGTTTTTATCCTGTCAGGAACTTTAGGCCAGGGGCTACAGGCAAATTAAAAACTACTATAGTGAAAACTAAAAAAATGTTTTCCGCGTTATTTCGACGTAAATTTCTTTTATTTTTTTATCATGGTTAGATATTACCAATATCTATCCCCTGACATAGTTTTTATTCTGTCAGGTACCTCGGGTCAGGTGCTACAGGCAAAGTCAAAACTACTATAGTGAAAAGCTAAAAGATTGTTTTCCGCGTTATTTCGACGTAAATTTATTTTATTTCTTTATCATAGGTAGGTGTTACAGATATCTATCTTCTGATGTAGGTTTTATCCCGTCAGGTACCTTGAGTCAGGTGCTACAGGCAAAGTTAAAACAACTATAGTGAAAACTAAAACATTGTTTTCCGTGTCATTTCGACGTAAATTTCATTTAATTTTTTATCATGGAAAGGGATTACTAAAATCTATCACCTGACATAAGTTTAATCTCGTCAGGTACCTTGGGTCAGATGCTACAGGGAAAGTCAAAAATACTATAGTGAAAACCTAAAAAAATGTTTCTCGGGTTATTTCGCCGTAGATTTCTTTTATTTTTTTATCATGGGTAGGTATTACTAATATCTACCCCTGACAAAAGTTTTATCTTGTCACGTACCTTGGGTCAGATGCTACAGGCAAATTCAAAACTACTAATAGTGAAAAACAAAAAAAAATTATCCTCTTTATTTCGACGTAAAGTCTTTTTTCAAGGTATTATTTGAAAAATGTAAGCTTGAAATATATAATTAAAGTAATATGGTGATTACTTACCCATCTCTTCTCATTCATTTACTTATATTTGCGTACTCTTAGTATAGTGATCCTACGACTACGTTTCGTAAATTAGCTCTAGCTCAGGCACCATAAATCATATAGTAATTATTGTTACCTTTTTGATTAGGTAATTTGTTTTAGAATTAAAGTAGTAAACATTGTTTCCACGAAAACGTTATAGATTTAGCGTAATCTGTGATATTATTTATACACAATTTCTTTTTTCAATGTTTCGTATTATTGCGCGGTAACCGCTGAATTGGCGTATTCGATGTATAAGAACGTCTTTTAGGTAATATTATACACTTTCAAATAATACCAGTAACAAAGAAATCGGTCCACTAGTTTTCAAATTACAGCGTAAAAACAAAAGTACAAATTCGCCAACTTTGATTACCCCTCCCCTCCTCCCTCCACCACTTTAGAACTTGACGACCGACAGTTCCACGTACAGGACACCAAGACGAATCCAACGGTATGAGTCGTTGCCATTTACAGGAATGACAGATAGAATTTTTTCATTCAGTACTGGAGCGAACCGGACTATTAGCTGACATGTCGGTCGGCATAACTATACGCAAAACTGCGCACGCACACCTCAGAACCCTTGCACCTTGTTGCATTCCCACACACCGTGAGAAATAAGGGCGCGGGCGCACAGTAAGTACCGCGTTTACTGTCGCCTCACCCTATTGGATGGAAATGTAAATAATGCTGCACTTTCTTGCGCGCCCTTGATATACAGGGTCTTCGATTGATTTTTAGCCGGTTTGTGTTAGTATTTTGCGACATCGCCTTAATATTTTAGTTAATAAATTAAGTACCTATGTACTTTAAACAAAAAATATATTCTATCACTTTTTCTTTCCATCTAAATACCTATTATTTATCTCTTTCTCTCTAAGTTGGTTAGCAATGTTGGTATATATATACCAAATAATACCAATATATCAGGCAGATATTTATTTACCTGTGTTATACCAATGGTGTTTTAAAAAACTTTCGTTCTCAAAGTCCCCACCGAGGGGTCAAACTTACTCTGACAGGGTAGACATAAGCCTTCCGTCTAATTACTTAATCATACATATTCGTATCGTATAAAATCTTAAAAGTTACTTTTTATAAGACCCTTTATATAAAAAAGCCACCCAACTTTTTTCTCACCCTTCACACTACACTGCGTCCATCAAGTACGGAGTTAAATCCACAAGGTGTTCTCAGGGGCGAATGGGGTACTTTATGGAAAGGTGCAAATTCATAAAGTATGGGGTTTTTTTGTGGGGGCGCGAAAGGAAGTCCAATTTGGTTGGTGATGTACGGGACATTCCCATACATGCACGATATGGGGAGACAAGCGGATGTATATTCACTCGCAGTTATGATTTTTATCAATGGATTGTTTTTTTAATGTGAATTTATGTCTTATTTATTATAGAACTTGTCGTTATTATTGATTTCTCGATATTTTTTTTACAGATAGGTACTTATTTTTAATAAATATTTTTTATTCAAATTATTTTCTTTTAAATATTGTTCGGTTTGTTGTTGTTGTTTATTCGGTGCAATAAATAAAATGAAAATAGGTACTCTTCGAGTTTTACTCTCAGAAAAAAAAAAAAAAAAACAATAAATCAAGATAAAAATCAAATAGGTACAGTAAAAAAATATAATAATATCAACAAACTCTTCGCAACAGAATCGAACAAGCACTCACTTACCCATCTACCAACGCAACCACTATCAAAGCCCCCGGCAGGTTCCCCCGTAGAGTGAGACAGCACGAAAACAAAACATTCCAATAGAGTTCCCACCGCTGCAGCTCCCTTGAAAGAACGGGATGGCTATATTCTGTCAGTGCAACTCGCAGACAGGATGGACCGGGAAGTAGGGCATTTTGAAATTTGCTCGTTGCGATGCGTACGAGTTTCTACATAACGTGCTCAGGTGCCGTCCGGGGTGGGCGGCCTTTGCCACAAATGTAAAACAGTTAATAAAAGTTACATAAACTTTAATAAAACAACCTTTACAATAAATATCTTGGATCACAAACACATTCATAAAAAAAATATTTTTAAATATAATAAGTTGTTGACACCGTGCTAATTTCCCTGCGGGGTGAGCAGTGCTAAGTGTAGTGCAGTGAAAATGCCGTGTAGTGAGGATGACGACTCCCAAACTGGATTTTCGGCCTCGGAGTCCTCTCAGGGTCTCTCCAAGGCCGAATTGCGCAAGGTACTGAAAGGGCCATAATATCATAGAATTACATCGTAAAAGACTATAAAACTGTATATTTTCAGGTTTTACACAACCATAAAAACTACTAGTACTTTAATTTATAAAGGGAATAAATCAGGTCAGATAGGCAAGACGTAAAATAAGGCTTCGAAAAGTTTATCTAATGCGCCTTATCATTATCATCTCTTAAAATAATATAAAAATATCTTCCATTTCGAAGGTTTAATAAAAGTGCCCAAACATATTTAATTTTATTTACTAGGTATACTTACATTAAACATTAAACGCAAAATAAACCCATGCCTGTTGGTTGATACTACAACGATAACTTCGATTTTTGAGATATATTTAGACACGATAGATAATATTTTTTCCCAACTTTCTTATTTAAAATTAATCGTGAGATCAGAATAAGTTTAATAACTAAATCTTCTTTTCATTTCGTGTTGAAAATAAACAAACAGCGACAATAACTAAATAATACGACTTTACAGACTAACAAACCGATAATGGAGAAAAAGCGGCGCGCACGCATCAACAACTGCCTCAACGAGCTCAAGGATCTACTCACCGATGCCATGGACAAGGACGTAAGTAATAAATACTTATTCATAATTACTATTAATATATTTACATTTCCGATCCTCAAAATAAATTTAGCAAGAAAACTAAAGTGTTATTACTGCTACATTATCTCTACCATCTACTTTTTTTTGCTGTTATTAATACAGACTGGGTACTTGTTAAGTCATCTAAATAGAATTCCAGCCAAAGATTTTCTTTACTTTACATTTACTTACTAGGATAGACCGATGTTTATTCTTATAAGATTCTGATACGAATTTATTTTTATCAATTCCAGCCAGCGCGTCACTCCAAACTTGAAAAGGCGGACATCTTAGAGATGACTGTAAAGCACCTGCAGACTCTTCAGCGGCAGCAGTTGGCCGCCGCCATCGCTGCCGACCCCGCCGTGCTGCATCGGTTCAAGTCCGGCTTCGGGGACTGCGCCGTCGAAGTCCGGAGGTACCTCTCCCGACTGGCCAGCGTACCAACCGGCCTGAGACACCGGCTGGGCAACCATCTCAACAGCTGCCTCTCTGGCATGCAAAGACTCAACCCTCCAGACTACCCTCCTTTAATCCCAGACCCTCTAAGGCTAGAAGATGAACGGCCAAGTGCCTTCCACTTCGTCAGAGCCACCAGACCTCACAGCCCACCTCTGAGTCCTTTATCTTGCGACTCAGCGTGTGATTCATCAACTGAGTTGGAGACGCCTCCAAGACCTGTACAAAAATTCCCCTTCCCAACTCCTCCAAGTCGATCTGCGTCGGATCAAGATTCTAGTCCAGAAACTCAAAAACCAACGGTCTCTTCAACGACAATTTCACCAGAAACGTTGAAGCAAGAAGCTTTAAGACAGAAGAAATACATGGAGCCTTTGTCGATTGTTATAGATGTGGAAAATTATAAAATCGGAATCGATGCTTCTCCCAAAAGAGCAGTAGATTACTCCATGAGGCACAAGTTGAAGAGACCTGTAGTCGAAACCACAGGACCCGCCCCTAAGGTCATTAGACTTGAACCAGAAAGGACGGTAGTAATTCCTGAAATGGTGCATTCTATTCCGGAAAAATCTTCAGCGTTTAAAAGGGTGCATGAGAGAATACCGTATCAAGAGAAGAAACTGACACTCCCAGAAAGTATAATTACTCCCACTGTGACCCCGTCCAGACAAGTCGTGCCAGCGCCTGTTATAAGAACTGTCATTAGTCACACGGCAGAGTCTTTAGCGCAATCTTCATCTGTGCCTAAAAAAGAGGAAGTCTTTGTAAGTTTAGTGGACAAGGAGGAAAAATTGGAAGTCAAAGAAAAGGCGGAAGCTGATACCAGTTCTAGGTCGCCGGAGCAGGGCAGTTCAGGAGCCCCAGAAATGTGGCGGCCTTGGTGATTGATAGGGCATTCGCTATGTCGAGTCCTGGTTCCTAATATTTAACAAGTGGATGATTAAGTTGTATGTTTGGTGTGATCGATCTCTATTTTGTATTTCAACGTTTTTATTTTCTAATGGTTACTTAAAGAAAACAATTTTGCAGAGAAGTTTAGAAACCTAATTAATGAATCTTGTTCCTATTGTAGCTCGTTGAATTTACTCCACCTGTAGGCTCACTCCGTAGCGCGAGAAGCTCGAGAAAGTGTCAAACGCGACATAGTGATATAAGAGCCATTGTAGTTCTGTATGACATATTGTAGGGTGCAGAGAAAGCTGACCACATGCACACCGCGATTCACCTCCTTATTCAACAGACATAAGAACGATGCAATGTGTTCAGCTTAGAATGCTTTGGACCTACACCACAGAATACCAAATAGTCCTACACCTGCCTACATTTTTGTACTTGTATATTTTAGATCTTGTTGATTGTTAATATTTATTTCCATACGAGTGATTTGATAGCTTTAAGAATTTACCTTTGCGGTATTACATTTTATAATCGTTAATACTTTTAATAATAAGATATTTTTAAACCTTTTAGTATTTTTATTTACATTTAACAGAAATAAAACTCATTTTGGAAAAATAAAAGTGAGTATATTTAATTGGCAATAATTAGCATAAAGCATGCAGAAAAATACTAGGACACAAACATAAATTACAATCCGTCTTTAATTATTAATTTATAATTAAAAACACATACATTTTTTGTGTTTCGACTATATAAATAACAGCTTCTACACACACTTTCAACAACTTTTAAACATAATTCTGTAAACTAAAAGAAAGGCAAATGCAGACTAGGCCTATAAACACACTAATATATTTAAATAAATTGTTCACATGTCACACAACAGTAACTTAATTAGAATAGTAATAAATAAAAATATTGTAATAACAAATAAGTTAGGTACATAATTTTTTGGTTGGACGGACTAAGTAAGGCACAGTTCGCACAAAAATATACATTATATTTTTTTAACCTACCTCACCTCAATGAAATGAAGTAAATATTTATGTGCTTGTGTAGGTCATAACAAAAGTGTACTTATTGGTATTAGCTAGCTACTCGCATCTAGATGCGGCCTACTTTTCCTGCAGACAAAAAAAACACATATAATCGGGCAAAAAAGTCGTGAAATTAATAGGGGCGCCACTTCCTTTACGGTGTTACCATTTTATATCATGCTGTCACGCTCTAACTTATGGATATTGTTTACAACTGAGAAGATTAGTTCCGTTTCAAGACATTTTTGCCAAACCGAAAAAGAGCGAAAAATTATACTCATTTGGCGGGTCTTGCGTCAGCCATAGCCTTCGAACGTAGATACTCGTAAAAATACATTGTTTTGTAGCAGAAATAGCGCGACGGAAAAAGAGCGAAGAAATTACACACACCTGGCGGGTCTAGCGTCAGCCACAACCTCCGAACGTAGATAAAAAGACTTATTTTTAAATTGACCTATGCTTGAGTCGAAAAAGTACGACGGATCAAGCTTCACCGGACTTGCGGGGGAGCGGAAGACTCTACCCCAAAAAAAGTCATATACCAACGCGTCTAGGGGCGGCTCGAAGGAGCCTCGGACCACGGCCTAGCGCGTCGATATTGAAAAACATCACGAAGGAATCGATAAAAAGACATTGTATTGTAGCAGAAATAGCGCGACCGAAAAAGAGCGAAGAAATTACACACATCAGCCACTGTAACACGCAGTGCTATGACAAAAGTATGTCGCGCGAGAAACCCGCCATATTGAAATATCCTCCAATAGGATAAGAGAATACGCACGACAAAACTATGTCTGTCACGAGTGGACCGGGCATGTTAGAGGGGCTGGCGGGTCTAGCCACAGCCTAACTTTCACAAGCATATTATAAACAGGTGAGCTGTAGCGTGGTGTGTGGTGGGTGTCACTTGGCCTGCTTGAGGAAGTCCTTCCTCTGCTGCTGCAGCCTGGTCTCCAGCAGGGTTATCTTCTCCTGGTACTTAGCAGCCTCCCGCGTCAGCGCCTGGATCGCAGAGTCCTTGCGCGCCACTGCCACTTTCACCCTACCATTATTAAAAAAAGTCAAAGTTTTTTATTCGAAATAAGATTTTACTGTCGATGTCCCTATATCACCCTATATATTCATATATATGACTGACTTCGACTTGAAGAGCGTCGATGGCTAAGTGGCTGAGCCCGTTGACTTCTGAAGTTCGCGGGTTCAAACCTCGGCACGTACCAATGTGTTTTCGATTTTCGAATTCATATGTACGTTTGTTCGACGCTCTTAAAGTGAAGGAAAACATCGTGAGGAAACCTGCACACACCTGCGAAGAAATTCAAAGGCCAGCCGCATTGGGCCAGCGTGGTCTTAGCCTATTCACCCTAATATAGGTAGGCTCGAGCCCCTCGGTGGGGTCGTATATGAGCTGTTAACGAATGACTGACTTGGCATAGAGCTGGTGCATCTGTTCGTCGTGTGTCTTCTTTAAGTGTTCTATCTCCCTCTGCAACTCCTCTATCTTCCCGCGCCACGCCTTGTCGCACTGCGCGACCATTTCTGACGCTTGGTTCTCTAACTGGATGTTTTTCTGTAAGCAATTTACACTCATATAATAATAATAATAAATAATGTGGGACAACTCACACACGGCCATCTGACCCCAAACTAGGCAGAGCCTGTACTATGGGTACCAGACAGCTGATATACATACACTAGCTGTTCGCCCCGCGGCTCCGCCCGCTCTCAAGGGTATGAAAAGTAGATGTTGGCCGATTCTCAGACCTACTGAATACGCTCACAAAATTTCATGAGAATCGGTCTAGCCGTTTCGGAGGAGTATGGGAACGAAAACTGTGACACGAGAATTTTATATATTAGATATATAAATATACAACATCCAGACACAAGGCAAACACAAGTGCTCATCACACGAATGTTTGCCCTGGGCGGGATTCGAACCCGCGACCCTGTGCTCAGTAGGCAGACGTACTACCACGTACTACTACCACAGGCTACGGGCCGTCTCATATAAATCCGGACAAAAGTTCATTAACATCTTTCTTTTCTTAAAAGTTATTAAAAATATGTAACGCCAAAATGTCTGGCAAGGTCACACGCTCACCCCGCCTACCGCCCTCTACTACGGTATGCCAAATTAACGTATTTTGCGATAATTTCCTACACTATTATCGTATCGTTTGAAAAAAATGTTCGCATTGTATGCAGGCGTCAATGACTGTCAATGACCTTTAGTCGGGATTAATATGAAACAAACCATAATTAATGTAAAATATAAACAAAAGTCAGCACATGCGGATGGATCACCCCTACCGCTACTGAATAAGGCCGCTCATAAGGGCAAAGTGTCCGGCCGCACGTGCTGGCTACTGTACCTATGTAATGTAAAGGACATAGTCAGTCAACAATTTTAGGCAATTTTACCAAAGAAAATTTTCTCGGAAATAAAACAAAATAAATTACATTTCCACAAATAAAATTAATTTTAGTTAGATAACTTTGTACGGATATATTTTTTTCTTATTTTAATATAGGGTAATATTTTTTGTTCAGAATGAATAATATTAATTTAATATAATTTTCCCAGAGTACGAGTTACTTACTTCAGTTAACACCTTATTTCTCGTTTCTAGTTGAGAAACGGCAACTTCCAGCTCTGCACCTAAAACCATCAATAATTTAAGCACAAGAGATTGTCTCACATTTTACAGACACACTGGCGCCACCAAACCAGTACCCCTACCATGAGTTGCTAACGTAACTTACGCGCTCGATATCGACTACGTAAAACGTGCATTTAGTATGGAATTAAAACTACGCCATCTATTGACAGTTATCTGAAGTAAAATTTCTCCATACTAAATGCACGTTTACGTAGTCGATATCGAGCGCGTAAGTTACGTTAGCAACTCATGGTAGGGGTACTGGGCTTGAAACCGGTATTCCAAAAATCCCTAAATAAAGGTTTTTAAACTGGTAATCCTGGTATTAGCATTACGCTCTTTGAATTCTGCACGGAACGAAACGTTTTGTCCAGGTATCGCCGCTGGAAAAAACCTGGTTAATTCCGCGAGTATCGCGAGCGTAAGAGTAAGCAGGACGGGCGCGCCGCTCGCATTTATGCTGTCTCATTCGGACAAAAGGTATTCGGAAGAGCGAGCGAAATTTTTAGTCCTTTAACCGGTTAATTGAACAGATACCGAAATCATTCTACTCTTTGGGCAAAACCAGAAAAAATATGGGTCGAAACGATAACGCTCCATTGCGCAATCTTCTAGCGTGTGGGTTTAAAGGTTAACCTACCTCACGAACCCTGGTGTCAGAATCATTGAGCCGCCTATGGCTTCTGACATGGCTCATGTAACGACAACATCCGTAGATAGTAGCCGGGACCAACGGCAATGGAGATGCAATATACCGGGTTTGGAATTTTAACCAGGTAAAGAAGCCCTGGAAAAAACTATGTGTTGTCACTGCACTCACATCGGTCCTCGGTGCGCCGCACCCTGGCCTGCGCGTCCTGGTACCGCTTGAGCGTGGCCTGCTCGGTCTCCGCCAGGCTCCGCAACTCCTCCTCATATTGCTCCTTGTTCCTCCTGAAACACACCAACAATATACTGGCTTCTGACAGCTGTCGCTTCGAAGATACTCTCTTTAGAAATTAAAAAACTAGCTGGGACATGCGTCACACACAGCCATCTGACCCCGAACTGGGCAGAGCCTGTACTATGGGATTTGTACTGTATTATATTCACCTGAGAGCCTCCTGCAATTCCTTTCTGCCCTGCTGGGCCTCTGCCTCCATACTTTCGATGGCCTTCTCGATCTCTCTGTCCCGCTCTTGCTTGTGCTGGGCTGATATCTCCGTCACTTTCTTCTTTAGTAACATTTGTTGTTCGGCTTCGAAATCTTTCTTATACTGCTCGAACTTCTGTTCCAATTCTTGCTGTTTTTGCTGTAGGATATCCTGGGAAAATAAAACAATACTTGCATGCTTTTTCACGGATTTAGAAGAAATAGACAATTTATTCATGGTTATTTAAATTTAAGAAGCTATCAAGCTCGTTCCGACGTCTCCTACACGGCCGTCCACGTCTACGCCTATTGGTGGTGGGTACCAGACTAGACCGTGGTTTCTTTTGCCTATATGGGAGCAACGTGACATGACAGGGAGCAGTGAAAGAAAAAGAGGGAGGCCTTTACCCCGCAATGGGACAGTCTAGGCTAAATAAGATAAGATTTAAATTAGTCTTTTTGTTTTGAAGCTATTATAGTCATTGTGTCAATCCTTCCTTTTCGTAAGAACTTACTTCAATGTTTTCTTTCTCTTTCGCAATATCCTTTTCTAACTGCAATCTTTTCTCTAATATTAACTGCTCTTGCTCTTCTTTCCACTTTTCTGAAACCGGTAAATCACATTATTTGAAGAACTATTAAACATATAGAGAGGGCCACAGCCCTGACATTATCACCTGAAGGGTAATTTCAACTTCTTCTTTTCGAGTCGACAGCAAACTCAGATAGTCTCGGTACACGAATGGGGTCGTCAGTAGCCTTCATCGAATCCTCTCGCGTGCAGGCGACAACACAAGAAGGGCAGCTAATTTTTACTACCTTATTTTTAGTACCAGAAGGGCATTCCGCTAAATGTGACCTGAACTACTAAAGCTACTTTAACTGCATCTGTGATCTTACTGTTGAAGGGACATATTTATAGCAGCAAGGATACCGCGTAGTATATGTATGTACCTATATGTAAAGCCTGACCAAAGAAATAAACAATCTGCTTAGGGGCGCCACGAGTATATTTGACTATGGCAACAATTTCCCTTATAAAATTAGTTCCATTGAAATTCTGCAATACGGCGAGGATTTTTATTTCTCTGGTCGGGCTTTATAAGAGGTGACGTAGATCATATCATAATAATATTATAAAGAGGAAAGATTTGTATTTATGTGTGTGTGTGTGTGTGTGTTTGTAATGAATAAACTCAAAAACTACTGAACTGATTTCATAAATACTTTCACCATTGGAAAGCTACATTCACCCTGAATAACATAGGCTACTTTTCACAGCGGGAAAATGCCTCATTCCCACGGGAAAAACTATGAACGCGGGCGGAGCCGCAACGGAAAGTTACTTATAATTTTGAGCCCTAGGAGTAAATTGTTACGGAAAAATGCAACACAAAGTACTATTTGAAATAAAACATTCTGAAATGCTTGAGCGATAAATGCAAAAAGTCTATTTCAACAACTTGGGTCGGGTGCGGACCGGTTACACAATACAAATCGCTATCATGTTATGAATGTAGTTATAGCATAATGCAATAGGTTTTGTGCAGGATCCGAGTTGCAAATCTGTTTAGAAATAAGTTAGTATAGTGTCGGGATAAACAAGTGTTTAGCGACATGATAATTATAGTAATTGTACTTTATTAATTGATAAAATAAATATTTAAAAAAAGATAATAGAAGAGATGAGGAAGGTAACCAGGTAGGGAGGTACCAAGCACACGTAATAGGGATGTTGACTGTTAAAATAAATTATCTTACACTATGTAGGAAATAAAACATATGAAATGACTTTAGTATAACTTATATAGGGGCGATTTTAGCCAATTTTATGATTTGTTATTGTAAATCAAAATAAAAATCGTACAAAAACGACAATACAAGCTTATGACGTATACTTTTAATTTTACATATAAAATACGAGTACCTATTGTTTTTGACATTTCATAAAAAGAAGCTCTTTTGACTAGCCAGTCAACATCCCTATCATGGTCTAAGAAAACAAGGTCCAAGGCTCAATTCACACCGGGACGGCAGCGACGACGCGGCGAGCACTTTCAGTGTGAAATAATTTTAAACTTTAAAAAAGACTAGTATCGCTTGAAGCTTCGACGAGTCGCACGGCTACCAGCGGCGCCGCGCATCCGTCGGCGGTTTAGCAAATCACTGAGATGTTGTCAGGATCGGGTCGCCTTACATACTACTACTAAAAAAATGCTTTCATATTCCATGGCTACGCCTCAGGCACTGGTTGGTCCCTCCATACAGAAAACGCATTTTGACAAGCTACTCCTTTTTGAATAACAACTGAATATCAACTACAAGTCAATGGCGCTAGGCGCTATGTAAAACACCCCCGAACACCACCGGCGGAGTCCCGCGGTGCCTGCGGGGTGCGGGGCGTGGGGCGCTATATCGGGCGGGGAACTCATTTTGGCGCAGGGCTGTAAGTGTCCTTTCTGTACGGGTTAGTACTATTATTTTCTTCTGCGCCTGAGGTGTGTGAGGTGTACTGGTAGTGGTTGTTTTTTTTTTTCTAATTAACCTTTGCTTGTGTCGAAAAGGTACGACCAATCAAGCTTCACCGGACTTGCGGGGGAGCGGAAGACTCTACCCCAAAAAAAGTCATATACCAACGCGTCTAGGGGCGGCTCGAGGAAGCCTCGGACCACGGCCTAGCGCGTTGATATTGAAAAACATCGTGAAGGAGACGACGCCTGAGGGGCTCCGTCTCTGATTATCAATTTAGATTTTGACTGGTAGTGGTGTATACCTATCTCCTCCTTGTGCAGTTTCTCCCTCTCGCAGAGCGTGGTGGCGACGCGCTCGTTCTCGGCGCGCAGGTCCGCCACGAGGCGCGTGCGCTGCTCCTGGTACGACACCTCCAGCTCCAGGATCTGCTTCTCCAGCCTATACACACCACACCACACATGTATATGGCTTAGGGGACCACCAAACGGCTGGGGCCTTTAACTTCCATTTTGAAGTTCGCGGTTTTAAACCTCTAAACGTACTAATGTGTTTTCGATTTTCGAATTTATATTTACGATTATTCGATGCTCTTACAGTTCCTTGGGCGTCAATAAAGCATATTTGTATTGTATTGAATTAAAACTTCGTGAGGTAATAAGATTAAAAGCAAGATATTGAAAACAACCTTGAAAGTTTCAAAAAGTATATACAAAAGTTGTGTTCGTGACCAACGTGCACCGGGCTGGCCTATTTACCCCGTTTTCAAGATAGGCTTGAGCCCCTTCAGTGGGGACATATAGGCTGTTAACCCTTTACAAAGCAAAACAACTTTATAAAATGCATTCGTTCTCGACTTTATGTTGAGGATATAAGGTTAAAATCAAGGTGGCCACTGCCTTGTAAAGGTTGAACGAACCTGGAGCTGGCCAGATGCCTCTCTTTGACGAGCGCCGCCTCCTTCTCCTCCTCGAGCCGCCGCCGCAGGTCCTCAAGCTCCGAGGCGTGCTTGGCCTGCTGATAACGAACCTGGAGCTGGCCAGATGCCTCTCTTTTGGATTTCACTTGACCACGGAGGTTTTTGAGCTGATAACGAACCTGGAGCTGGCCAGATGCCTCTCTTTGACGAGCGCCGCCTCCTTCTCCTCCTCGAGCCGCCGCCGCAGGTCCTCCAGCTCCGAGGCGTGCTTGGCCTGCATGCGGCCCGCGTGCTCCGCGTGGAACATCTTCAGATCTGCTATCTCTTTCTGTTGCCGCTCAGCCATCTCACGCAGCTCGCCTTCGAGACCTTTCACTGTTAGCTCCTACAAGACAAACTGGTTCAAATGGCAAAGCGACAGAAGCCAACTCGTTTTATTTTTATTTTATTGTGGGTAGGTTTCTGACAATCTTTTGATGATCGCAGGAAGCCGCTAGATGCGGGCAGCGCAGGACCGATCATTGTGGAGATCCTTGGGGGAGGAGGTCCAGCAGTGGACGTCTTTCAGCAGAAATGATGATGATTGGGTCAAAAAAACGACAGCTTCAAATCGGTGTAAGAAGTAACTTTAGTAAATTGTTTAGGTACCTTAATCTTTTCAGCTTTCTGACGTACCCAGCGCTGTCTTGCTACCTGAAAGTTAAAGAAAAATATATTTAGCTGTGGTTTTTTTGTGGGTTGGTCAACTTAACACACAACCTTCGCAGGTGTGCATACAGATTTCCTCAAGATTTTCCTTCATCGTAAGAACGTCGAATAAACGTACTTACATACCTACAAAGTCGAAAATCGAAAATACTAGGTTTGAACCCGCGACAATGGTTTTAGCCCTAGGCCTTACGAAACCCTTCCCTCCTCGCATCGATATCCTCATTACTGAGGGTCGTGATCCCCCCGAGGAATCAATTTATGGCGGACAATGTTCAGCCATCTGTGCCTGTCTTTGGTGATTTGGAATACTTCATGGACCTTTATGTTGAGGCCCTCATAAACTTGAATTTGAATTTTGGTCGGTAACTTGAGGGTTGACCGGATCAGTCTCATCAGACCATCTTAACGGGTTGCGATTGCAACCCCTAGGACGTTTACCGGCTACATTCCCCGTTACCATCAGCTGCTCCAAGCTATGACCATTTTTCCTGGCTACATGACTAAAATATTCAAGGACTCTACGGCGACAGACAGTTGATAGCCTGGTCAACAAAGACTTACAAATGGAGATCGTGTGAGACAAGATACAGCCTTGGTTTGAGCAAAAGTTAGTAACTTCATTAAAATTTGACGGCGAAAAGTGATTTATGTTCCTAGTCTTATTTCGAATAAAACTTTTGGAATTTAGAATTTCTTTTTTGAGATATACGGTGAGCCATCCCGCCTTTTGAATTTACTTTACTACTTCTACTACTACTTACTTTTTTAATTATTATTTTTTGCCTACGGTTACCTGTTGCGCGGCGGCCATTTTGTCGTGCTGGTTGCGCAGCTCCAGCTTGTACCGCTCCTCCAGCGCCTGCGCCGACCGCTTCCAGCGCTCCTCGAGGCTCCTGCGCTCGTCCACCAACTGCTCTATGCGATGGTTCAACGTTTTCTTGTCGTTTATAAGCTGTAACATTGTACTCAGTTAATCACTATCACTACTTATTATAAAACAAAGTCACTTTCTCTGTCCCTATGTCCCCATCTATGTCCCTTTGTATGCTTAAATCTTTAAAACTACGCAACGGATTTTGATGCGGTTTTTTTAGTAGAAAGAGGGATTCAAGAGGAAGGTTTATATGTATAATACATACATAATATACTTAAGGATAACCCACAATAACCATTTCCCCGTGCGGAGCCGGGGCGGGTCGCTAGTACACAATAATGTAGAGCTTAGTTTAACCAGTAAAGCCCGACCAGAGAAATAAAAAACCTCGCCATATTGCGGAATTTCAATGTAACTAATTTTATACGGGAAATTGTTGCCAGCCATTGTCGTAAAAATATACACGTAGCGCCCCCAGAGCAGGTTTTTATATCTTTGGTCAGACTTTAAATCTAGAAAGGGACTCATTCTGTGTTGTCAGTCAGTAGACAATTTTTCGAGACTCATTCTGACGGACTTTTCATAAGAGTGAGCGGTAGGCACAGCGTGGAACAATACGAAGATATCCTCTTCTTATTTTTAATACTTTTTTTCAACGTGCAACTTTTTAATAAGAGTATATTCTAAAGATATTTTATTTGATATTTAAATGCCTAACGGTTACTAAGTCATAAAAGAAACCTGGCAAAGATAACCAATTTATCAAAGGATGCTGGCAAATAGTACCTACCTGATCAATAAAACTTTGATGTCGTTTGACAGTCTCTTCGCATTCTTGCTTCACTCTCGCTATGTTCCTCATCGACTGTTTCTCCAGATTGCTCACTTTGCTGATCATCTGCAGGAAATTATTATTGTTTTTAATATCTAATTTAAGTAATTCGTTAATAAAAATCGAAAGTGGTAATTATTAACAACTCACCTGCTCTTTGTGATTCTGTAAGCTTTCCTGTAGCAGGGCAATACAGCAGGACCTTTCTTCTAATTGCAAAGAAGCTGTCACCAATCTTTGCGCTATTTCAGTCTGAGGCAATTTCAATAGAGCTTCTAACCTAAAAATAAATTTAAATTTCCATAACCAGTTTATGTAATGCAATTGTTGATACCAATAAAAGGTATATCTTACTTTGGAATAGTCTGAGATGTCGACGTAGTAACAACGTTAAGAGCATCATTGGCGCTTTGTTCCACCTTCTCCAGAAATTCGAATATTTCCCTGCAAAATTATGCATCAGCTTATTCATCAAATAAATTAAAAATAATTCGCTTAGATTTTTTTGGCATAGGTATATATTACTTACATAAAGTTATCCTTAGGGGTCATATTTCTATCTTCGCTGGCCTCAGGTTTTGGTGTATCTGGAATGTCCACCTTCGCGACTGATGTCACTGGATTGTCGCCATAACTTTCAATTTCTTTTAACATCGAATAAATGTCCAACACTGTCGAACGAGAGTGTAATTCTTTCGATCTTGAGGTATCTTGTATGGAAGTATTAGCTGAATTTTGACCGTTGCGTCGTGGTGAAGACTGTTTTTGTTCAAAACTTGAACCAGCTTCAATATGCGATGGATTTCTTTGAGAGACACCATCGCGGTTTGGGCTGGATTCAGAGACAGCCATCCATGGTTGAAAGATGGCATCACCATTCGGGCCAGATTCTGTGGCTGTTATTCGGTCCGGAATTTTAGGTTCTTGTATGTAAGTCTCTTCAGGAGATTTTAACGGTTCCATTTCAAAAGCTCTGGGAGAAGAAGCAGACAGGGACATCCAGGAGACGATATCTTTATCGTTCTGAACACTTTCTATACGCGCGCTCTTTGGCGAGTGCAAAGTTAAAACGTTTCTTTGTGTCTGATTAATAGAACTTTGGTTAGATTGTTTGCTGAGGTTAGAGGATTTAGGAATTAGTGAAGAGCTAGATTTGCCCTTATTGTTCCAATCTTGTTTAGAAGGAGGAATTATAGATTCTGTTTTTGCAGTTAGATTATTGGGCTTCTTATCGAATTTCTGAAAGGTTTTTGTGGCGTAGTCTTTACTATAATCGGCTTCTTTTACTTTTAAATAATTCTGTATTAACTCTTTAGTAGAAACCTTAGAAATATTTGCTTTATTAACATCTAAAGAATTCTTATTCTTACTTGGTGAACCTTTACTGCTCATTACATTTTCACTGGTTTCATTTTTATCATTAATGAAACTTGTAGGTTCTTCAAACATCCTATCTATATTGAGAGGAGTAGGCGATATAGCATCTGTCTTAATATCTTTAATAGTTAATTCGTGCAAACTGTTTATAGCTTCCAATTCTTTTTTATAATCCTCAATAACCTTAGAAGTATATGCTTTGGTAGTACTGTTTAGTAAGTAAGACGGATAACTAGCACTCTCGCTATCCTTCTCATTTTTATTATTTTCAGTAGGATGTTCATTCGAACTAGGAATGTCAGAATTGTCTTTAACTGGTGAATTTTGAGGAGGCAAGGCCACGTGACCTTCTTTTTTCAGGAAGAAATCTTTATACAACAATCGGCTGTGATTCAATGGTTCAGCCCACTGACTTTTCTTATCTAAAGGATAAGTTTTACACTCTTTCTCGTTACTAGAATTGCTGTCAAGACTCTTTGGTTGGTCTAGAATCTTGGTTTGAGACAATGATTTCGCTAAAGATGTGCTTGGAAGAGAATAGTTTTGACCATTAGCATCACTTTGTCCACTGTCGTGATATCCGGAGTCTTTCGATGACGAATCAGTCAGTATAATAGTAGTGCTAGTTCTGGGTTTGTAAGGGGTAAGACTAGTTGACCGAAAATCATCATAAAAACTAGAGTAGGTTCGGGGTTCGTGAATAAAATTCTGTGTTTTTGGTAAATCTTCTGTTCTTTCATCCACGACGTAAGTGTTTCGACCAGTTAGATCTTCAGGTGGCTTTTCTTCCTTTTTTGTATCTTCCAATAAATTTTCCGGTGAAAGACTTGACATACGTTGTGAAGGGCTCTCTATATCTTGAGTAGACTCTTCTTCAACTAAAGACAGCTGCTGTTTAGTGAGATTCAGACGTCGAGAGTATGTATCTATGGCTTCCTCAACTTCTGCTTGTATGTTTGAAGATCCGAATGATACGCGACCAGACAAATCTTCTTTGGTACTGGAACTTCCTCCGAGAGGAATGAAGTAAGCGTCGTAATAACGTTTTTTAAAAGAGGCCGGGGGTGGGCTTCTGTTACTAGTTCTATTGGGTGATTGGGCTCTTTGATTTCTATCAGTTATCTTTACTTCCATACCATATTCGTTGCTTGGTTTATCTTCATGTGTACTCTCCATTTGCTTTCGACCTCTTTTCGCAATATTTCTGTACTTTAAGTTTTTTGCTGAAGGACTCTTAGGTTTAGGTCCTATTTGAGCTCTATGCTTGATCTTAGTACCTAGGCTAATGAAGGTATCTTCGGAGCCAATGTCTGACGCATTGCTACATATATCTCTATCCCTCTTTGGTATGTGACTTTCAGATTTTATGTTACTCAAGAGTTCTGCTGTAGGGGGTACTACTTTTATAGTAGTAATAGGAAAATCTGGAAATAAACCAGTTTCGATGAATTACAAAATCTTAAAATAAAATGAGTACCTACCTACCTACCTAGGTACTATGTAAGTAAGCGAAGATTTTCAATTTCGGATAAAAACTGTTGGGTGTAAGAAAATTTCCGACACGAAATCACGTTTGAATGATAATATTAATAATGTATGTATGTGTGCTATCTAACACGGCACAAGGCCAAAAGAAAGTCTTGCATAGAATCAACATTTGACTAATAAAAATTGGGACGTGGTAAAAGTTTTAAATCAAAAGCCGTTCAGGTCAATTAACTAAGTTATCATGTAAAATATAGTACTAGAAGTAACTGTAGGTACTCAAAATAAATATATAATATTATTTTTTGCGTATATCTGTAAAGTCAACTACTACAAATTATTAATTACGTAAGCAAGGCTACCCAGGTGCAGGGTGGGTCTTCGCACAGGACCGGGGGCTATTGCAGGATAAGAGAAGGGACTTTCACATGAAGAAAAATTCGTATCTAATAAAAGAAAAAGAAAAATATATTTTAAATTACGAAAAAAATAATTCATCTGTTATTTTATCAATGTCGCTAATTCTGTAAGTACTGCTCTTATTCTAAAATCTGCTCTTTTTACCCTTTTTAGAACAAAAATATTTAAAAAATGGTAATTTTTGATCTAATGCATAGTCTTAATATTGTATTACTTTTGAACCTTATTAACGGGACGATCGGATAAGCGTATGGGACAAGCGTATGCAAAGAAAAATATATAATTATTTCGAATTTCTATCTTATTTTACCTATAGAATATAATTAATCAAAAGACCCTATTCATTTCCCGTCTATTTCAGTGCCCATATCAATGTAAAATAAAAGACAACAGGTTTAGAGTGTGGCTGGCTGTGAGAATTGAGTCCAGTAATTTCCATTGTTCTAATGAAATAGGTACTTTTATTGATGTCTAATCTAATAAAACTTAAAATGACATAAAAGAAGGATTTCCTTACTGTTGAAGCTTTGCAGTAGTTCAGAGCTCAATGATTTGTAGAATGTCTTAGTAGAAGGACGTCTTTCTTTGGCATCTGCTGAAAATGGTCTCTTGTACTTCTCTTGGTTGTCCTTCCAGTGTTTCAGAATTATTTGTTATATTATGGAACAATCAAAATTATTATTTGTATGTACATTGAAAAGGCAGAATCCCCAACCTGTAGCTGTATCTTTGGAATATCAACGCGTCTAATTTTCTTTCTTAGTAAAAAAGTTAAAAAAATAGACACGAAATAGTACCTACCTATTCAGCTCAATAATTTACCATTTCGTGTCTATTTTTTTGGATATAAAATAAGTCGAAAATCCCTACCAATTGGCTGTACGACCAACCATACTACAGCTATTTCTTCAGAATCATAATGGTACTAAACTTCTTACAATTAATGATACTATTTACTACTATTTCAATGGTATTTTTGGTTAGCATAGTCAAAATTTAATTTCATTAGGGTTTCACAGGGGAGAATTGTAGCTTAAAGGACATCTAAGTATGTTGCGGATTAACAACCGTACCTATATAAAAACTTTATGAGGCCCACAAGATGTCTGCTTAAATTATTATCAGTATCATACTTCATCAGAATAAATAACTATTGAAATGTCGGTTTTTGTCGTTTAATAAAAAAGGTCGTCTAAAGGAACTAAAGAAGTTGAAGAGAACTTGTGGCGTGGCTAGGAAATAAATTTTCTGGGTATTTATTTACATTAATAATTTGTGTTGATAATGTTTTGTCTTGTCTCATAATATCTATGTGTTTTGATTTAGGTAATTTCTCTGGCGTGGGTTGGTTCCATTTTGCATAACTATGTCCACTTATAGTGAACCCAACGAAATCCTTTTTTTTTATTAGCTTTAAGGCACAAAGTGTTGTGTTTTGTCAACCAGTCTTTTGTACCAGATGAATGTTTACAAATAATTTGCGAACAATACTCTGCAGGGAGTTTAAATAAGAACTATTAACCAAGTGCAAAGTTAAATCAACTACCTATTTGCACGACGACGGTCAATCCAAAAGGAGTATATTTATTGTCAGAAAGTTTATTGGAATTACTTAAAATAAAATTGAAATTCATTACTTATATTCTAATATTTCAATTCATTATTAATAAAAGTAACGGTTCAAATCGTTTAAGTAATGGAAGAAAATATTTTAATGTGGAAAATAAAATTACAAGAACAAAGCCGCCAAGGTCCTATGGTGAATATGATTTGGGTAGACAGTTTAATGCCCTGTATATGTACAAATTGTATTAAGTAACTTAGTAACAATTGTACTTTGTAATTAAATCATATTTAAAATCATATTCACCGTAGGACCTTGGCGGCTCTATTCTTGTAATTTTATCTTCTACATTAAAATATTTTCTTCCATTACTTAAATGACTTGAACCATTAGTGTTATTAATAATGAATTGAAATATTAGAATATTAACAATTAATTTAAAATCCATCATAAGTAATTAAAAAAAAACTAAATACACTCCTTTTGAATTCACCGCCGTTGTGTAAATGCCTTATAGTACAAATTGTGCTTTGTAATTTGTACTAGCACAAGGCATTAGACAGTCTTTTCCAAAATCATATTCACCGTATGACCTTGGCAGCTCTGTTCTTGTTATTCTCTTCTCCACATCAAAATATTTTCTTTCATTAATTAAATGATTTAAACCGTTACTTGTATTAAAATTGAATTGAAGTATGAGAATATTGATAATGAATTTTATTTTCATTTTAGTAATTCCAAAAAACTTTCTTACAGTAAATAGTAAATACACTCATTTTGGATTAACCGCCGTCGTGTAAATAGGTAGTTGAATTAACTTAACACTTGGAAAGGTTGTAAAACAATACCTTGGTTAGGTACTTTTTAGGGTTCAATAGCCAAATGGCAAAAAACGGAACGCTAAAAAGTAACTTACCAAGGTATTGGTTTCGTCATGTCTGTCTGTCTGTCTGTCTGTCCATCCGTATGTCACTCACAGCCACTTTTTTCCGAAACTATAACAACTATACTGTTGAAACTTGGTAAGTATAGATGTATTCTGTAACCCGCATTAAGATTTGCACACAAAAATAGAAAGAATAAACATTATATTTTGAGGGCTCCCCATACTATACTTACACGGGGTTGGGGTGGGGTATCTATGGCGTGTGGGGTATCTATGGATGGGTCTTTAAAAATGATATTGAGGTAATATCATTCTTTTTGAACTAAATAATTTGCGCCAGAGACACTTCCAAGGTGGTAAAATAAGTGTCCCCCCCGTGTAACTACCCGAGTCCGACTCGCACTTGGCCGCTTTTTTGTTTAGTGTGCAAATAGGCAGATAGATTTATTGATCTAATAGAGAATGTACTGACAATCTCTGTTAGCTGGTAATGGGCATCAATTAATATGCTTAACATACAGAATAATATTGCCTGGCAAAAAGTCCTGAATGGCGATTTTTTATTCATATTTAAGTATGCATAATTTGAAGAAAGTGCCACTATTTTTTTTACTATCTACCTACTTGCCTACCTTATCTGTCAATCAAGGTGAGTAAAATACAGAAGAACATTTAACTACTAATTACTAATTGTACTAGTGTGGGGAGAATAAGAAGAAGTATTCAATTAACAATGTTACTAAGCATTGTTGTCAAGCATTATTTTTCAATTACCTACTTAATTTAATTGAATTAAGTATAGGTAGGTAAGTACTACTAAGAGAGACAAACTTAAGTAAAAAAATACATTTTTGTAGTTGTTAAAGTTATTTGAGGGCAATGAAATGGAACTTGGTTTACCGGTGTGAAGCAAGAGTTCTGCAGCGCCGACCGCGGCCTGTTCCGCACGTTTTTCTTCTCCTCTTTTTTCTTGCTTCTGTAGGTTAAGTTGACGGGCGAGCCTAGCAGTCGTAAGTTGGCGTTATCTTTCGACATCTCACCAACATGCCAGAATAATAGGTACTAAGGTTATTTATTTATAATTTACTCACTCCAGGAAACAGCTTTCAATTCTATTACCATCATCCATGTTTGTTTTGAGTTTGTTTTGTTGCTATAAACGTTGCTAGGCAACGGCAAGGCTTGAAATAGCAAGCATTAGGGTACCTATTTCACTGGCGACAGCGACAAAAAACGAAAGGGACGCAGTTATGCGCAAGAGTGAGCGCGGTGTATTTGTATCTCATTCTAACGCATAACTGCGTCCCTTTCGTCTTTTGTCTTCGTCGCCAGTGAAACAGGTGCAAGGGGATCCTATTTTTAGACTTCATTACAGTTACTTATTTATTTATTTATTTTCACGAAAAATACATAATAGTCGTTATTAGAAATTTTATTTATTGTACTTTTTTTTTGGAATGTCACGTATCCATGCCATTTTTTATTACAGTGAATTGTAGAAAATTTAATTAAGTAAAGAATGATAACCGGAAGAACTTCAAAATAGCACCCCTATTTTTCTAACTGGGTTGCAATGCAATAAAAAATCTACCATTTGGTAGAAAAAAATAACTTAAGTCCAGAACCTATATGCAATAACCAAACGCCATAGAAATGACGTCATCGACAAAAATACGACGACAACACACGAAGTCGTGAGTGCCGCCGCCCGCACCGGTCTTTAGTTGAGCCTTGAAGATATTTCCGATCGCATTTCGCCTGCAGAGGCGTAGAATAATTTTGTGTGAAACTAGTGGTTTGTGAATTTATTTAAACTGATTCTTTGTGAAGTTTTGTGAAAAATTTCAAAATGTTCAGCGGTATCGCAGGTAATTTGTTTTTCTTCAAAAATAATATTTTTAATTTTATTAAGGATATAGATTTTTATAAAAGGAAATAAGTACAAATTCCATAAACACATTTTAAAATAAAAATGTACGTTCATTTTCGAACACTTTTATAAATATGTTGTGAAAATAATTTAAATAAACATTATCCTATAGTTTTTTCTTTATGCAGACAAATAAATTTATTAAATCTTCCTAGATGTAAGTAGGTATTTAGGATAATACATTTCCATTGAAGAACTTGACAAACTATAATAATATGGTCGTAGGTAAGGCATACATAACATAATAATTCTCTCCTACTATTAAATTACAAAAGAACAGTGAGCCACACCCAAAAAAAATAGTATTTACATGCCATCCTCACCATGGAGGATATAAAAAAATAACTAGAATTTCCTATGTACGAGCTATTTATTACATAATAATTTCCTGAAGAGCTCTACTTTTAGTACCTACTTATACTTACTTAATTTATAAAACATCAACATTTATTCTGGAGCATTGTTGAGCACTACGGTAAGTAAATAACGCTTTGAAGTATAATATAAGTAATTATTTAGTAATCCATACATTAAACTAAATTTATATTAATTAATAAATTTAACGCACGAAAATTAGACGTAGTTGTAGATAGATAGACAGTTATGAAACCCGCACGTTTAAAATAGTTCACAAGTCCGTTATTTATGTAGACATAATATTATTAACATAACTGTACACCATTTTATTATTTGAATAACATGACATGAAACAATCACGACGCGACGGCTAAAACATAACACTGTAAAATCAGCTGAAAAGGGTTTGTTTAAATTTTTACCTTCGTGTGCCTTCGTTTATTTTTTTGATTAAAGTAGGGTTTTATTCTATAAACCTACCGCTAAAAGTTAGTAATTTCACACATTTCATGAAATAGACAAAGTTGGTAAAATATATTTTTAGTATGTCTCGGGACGGGACTCGGACAACATCAAATGCTGATATAAAAATCATGAATTACTATCGTAAGAATTTCAGAAGTAGATAAAGGTAGGTACGTTCCATTAAAAATAACTTGTCTGACCCCCATTTGGTGATTGCATGGATCAACCATGACAATAATTCAGCTGGAGTCGAATACTTTGGTCTACTACGCAATAAGCTCGATATTACGCATTGGTCATTTCATCCTACAAAGTTACAGCGCTCTAAATCCTGCCGTGATTTTGCTTCTTATATTTAAAGTCACGTTCTCTGCTCTTTGACATCTGATCCAAGGGAATAAAATATTAATTATTGAATACTTTTACATAGTTTACTACAAAGATGCAAACGAATGTGACCATGACCTAGATTCCAAATAAGCCCTTTCTTCGATCTCCCCTTGACACCTGTTGCGTTTGACGTAAACTGTATAGCATGTCCTCCTGTATAGTCACCAGGTTGTAAACTCAGTTATTTTTTCCTTGTGTGCTATTGCATGTCTTAAGCACTTTTTTTTTCCAAAGCCTTGTCTACAACTTTGTCTAAAAAGTAGAGCTCAAATAATTATATCGTTCTCCGTTTATTATACCATGAATTTTATAACAGCATAAAAACTCATAGCACCTCATAGTGTAGTAGATGTAGGCGTGATAGGGACACCACGAGTGCACGTGAACCGAAACACCCGAGGTCAGGGACGAAACAACTTCACTCCGCTGATGCTAAGGAATGTATGGAGTTAGTTTATTAGCTAAATAAAATACCTACACAGCAAATAAAGAACTTCTTATAACAACTTAAACATAAAATTTCTATAGTTTAAAATTAAAATAGTCAACGTTATCATCTCATAAAAAAATAACACAGGTTGTCTTAAAAAATCAACACAGGTTGTCTTGAAACAAATCATTTAGCAACAAGATGTTGATTGGTAAGTCAATTTGCTTCAATACAGGAAGTTTGGAATCCTACGCAAAAAAACTAGTCAAATACTACCAAATTAAATTAGGCAAACGCGATTACGTTATATCACGAGGACTATTCTGTTTTCGTCGAATAGTTTTTGTTTACGAGACGATCCATCATGTCATGTAGGAAGGTCACCACTATAGAGCATTATGATAACGTTGTTTAGTCTTTGTCTTTACCTGGGTGATTCCCACAATAAAACAACTATGGTATCAGAATCAGACGCAACTAAAACAAATCTCGCGGCCGCGATGACATCACCTCGCAAGGTCGACAAGTGTCGGGGACCAACCAACCATTCTATAATAATTACATCGCTACGTGAAAATATTTACTTAAGTTTGTTACAATTTGAGCATCGAATACATTGTTTAAAATGTACTACCGACAGGATACAAAACTTGTATAATCCATGGCTCCAGGCAGCCTAATGATGCTTTAGATGCCCGCTAGTAAAGATAACTCAGGAATGTTTCGTACGGTTTGGTATTTATAGATTCTTTGGAGGGCATACCATGTGGGTTATTTTTTCAGCACATCGGTCATACAGACATCAGTTTTTTTTAATGATATGTTTGAAAATAATATACAGATTTAGAAATTATAAAGAGCTTTTCCTCGAGTGTGCAAGTGGAAGATGACATCACAGCCGGGATAGGAATGTGATGTCATGATAATCATGCTGTTCGCGCCGGATATTTATCTCAATTGGCTACTTACTGGTTGTATGTATCAGGGCAAAGGAATCTTTATTCTCCCACCTGCGATAATAACACACTGCAGTACCAATTATTTTTTAAATTTGTGATAGATAATGCATAACTATACCAATATTTGTTAGGTAGAGTGACTCATTTGAGCATGACCTAGGTAGGTCACCACCGGTCGACTCTGCAGCGCAATAAAACTGTCTCGCGCAAACAGATCGATACTTGGAACTAGACTTCACGTACGGGGCCGAGACCTAGACAGGCAAGCAGTCATTTCGCTGTATTAATATACATACTTAATTGTGAGAATGTGTTCAGCCCTTGCAGTTTTCATATTTCCATAATATGAAGAGAAGCTATTAGAATGATAGCATAGATTTATTGGAATATTTATAAGACAACCGTTTAAAGTATATAAATAAATAAAATATTCTACGGGGTACGTGTCATACACGCTAGGCTAGCTCTATGTGATAGAGTTTTTATTTACGCAGCGAAATAATTTAGGTATAAGTACATATAAAATAATAATTAAAACGCTAAATTATTAGCGACTGTAACAGTTTATGTTACTGATAATGATAACATTATCCTATAAACCATAAATTAATAGGTATTTCTATCTTTTAGTAAGTTCACATGATAAACACATATTTTTAATTTCATAAACTATAGTTTTGATTAAAATTATAGAATGATAAAAATTCATCAAAATAATGAAATAACTTAATTTTGGATCGATCTAACCGATAAAATCACACAAAAAGCAACACAGCAGTTATTAGGAAAAATCATTAGTAAATTATTGAACATAATATTATCGACATGAATACATTTGCACAGAATACACATAAATATGTAAATGAATTCAGATTTAACACAAATAAAGCATATAAATTTTAAATAATGTAAAATATAAAAACAAGTAGATAGGTAAGTAAAAGATAGCCCAAAGAGTGTGGGTAAACATTCATCTCAAGTGCTCCAGAGGGGAGGGAGTTATTTAGAGCATCAATCAGTCAGTAGGTAGTGTAGTGGTTGCGAAATAAGTGGGAGCACATGCATGAACAACAGGCGAACAGGCGAGCAATGATCCCGGATCGGCCGAGTGCCGCCTCTATTTTTGTGTGGTCACACTATTGAGACCAATGCACGCGGGTAACACTTTACCGAATGACCTATAGATCAATCACTGCGAGCGCGCTTGAAGTTTAATTTTATATTGTCATTCATAACAATAATGAATAAAATTTTAATTTTAACGAAACATGCATGATACATCAAAAACGTATCGTCCAAGGTGACTGCCATGCCATCGTATATCTAAGAATATTGCTCTTTTGGTATAGATACTAATAAGACTACACAGGTCACATCACAGTTATACACTCATAGTCTATTAGATCACCCCTTGCCTCACTAATGTATTTAACTTAGTCTGCATATGCATCCTACTTCATATGATCTCATCAATAATTTTACAGTAGATTTTTCTCTCTCATTTCACCTTTGCCATGTAATGTTACTGCATTTAAACCAAAAGTATCTATTGGAATTTTCAAATAATTAACTTGATTATTTCTATTTCCATGCAATCCGATAGATAAGAACCTTGGTGAGTCTTGTCTTGAAACTTTTAAAACCTGTTTTAAATTAACCTCTAACGTCTGCTCACCGTCTGCTGCTATTTTTCTTGAATGATATAGGTAAATATTTTCTTAACTAATAAGAAAATAATATTTAGGGCGTCATGTGCAGACAGGCTTTCACTCAATTTGGGGATGCCCCCATCCCCATTTCATAAAGAACAATAGAGATTGTAGGCGATATAGTGGTGGGAGTAATGGAGAATCGATGCCTAACATTATCACAACAATACGTGCGTCTAATGTATGCATGCACGTTGAACAATGTAGCTAGCTAGCTACTATGTTAAATACAGTACCGTACTTTTAGAGCCCTTTCACACGAGCGATTTCTTGCAGCGATATCGCCGCGACTTATTAACCGCCACGATAACGCTGCGTCTCGCCGCGGTAGCAAATACCAACCACGAGTTCGCCACGTATACTCGCATCAGCGAGCACGCGGCGTTATCGCGGCGCGGCGGTTAATAACTCGCGGCGATTTGGTTGTGTACACGCCGCGGGCCGCCGCGTGCTCGCTGCGATCTCGCTCCGCCGAGAAATCGCCAAAAGTCGCTTGTGTGAAAGGGCTCTTAAGGTATCATTTGAATAAATAAGCTTCATTGTGCAGAAAAGCTGCAGATAAATAAAGTAACAAAAAAGAGAACTGATCAATACATACAATATCCTAACATTGGTTTTTGAAATATAATTTATTCTTTGCGATTTGGTACCATCAGGCCCGTAAAGTATTTTAAGTCCAGTCAGATGTATTGAATCTAAAGAAAATAGTAGTGTTTTATAGCGTTGTCATGTTTAATTTTACATTCCATTGCCTGGGTTCTCGAGAAAATGGATTTTCTCACACACCTTCGTCGAACGAATGTTTTCGACTGTACTAACAGACCGATCGATAGAGCTCGCTCTGAGTTTGAGACGCAGTTTATGTCACGATACGCAGTGCGGTCACTTTTGCACTCCAAGTTAGTTCTATGATAAGAAATATTAATAGACCGATACCATTGACTTTCATCTCATCAAAGTTGTTTACGTCTTCCATGTCCTACTTTATGGACGCCAGACTGTTAAATGTTTATTACTCATTTGACTACCATTTGAATAATAACATGTTAACGATGAATGTCGAATCGATAGGAATGCTTCCAAAACAAGAGTTATAGTTATGGAATAAGTATAATGATAATAGATTTTACTTAGTCAAATAATAAACTACATAGTATTACTCGTATAGTACAGTTTAGATATTTTGTTATCACTTTCTTGCTGATAAAACTATCAAAGAGGTAATAAACGATGTATAAAACGAAGTTAAATTACAGGTGCTTTCAAAAGCATCGGTGAGAAGACTGCGTCCCTCTTCGACCGCAAGAAGAAGGATGCTGAGAGCCTTGCTGCAGAGAAGGCGTCAGAGGCAGCCCACGTCGTCGAAGGTCAGGTGAAGAAAGCCGGAGAACTTGTTGGTGGAGCCCAGCAGTCTGCTTCTGATACTGCTAACCAAGGTCAGTCAATAAACGGAAATCATTTTAATAAGAATGATACAGAAATTTTACCTACTACTTGTATGTATAGACGGCTTTACATGAATTACGACCATTGAACTTCGATCATAATAAATTATCCTATCGTATCTGTAGACGGTTTGTCCGGGTTGTAATACTATTATATTCCGATAAGTCGGTACCTATTTATGAAATCAAGATAGATTTCTTAAATATACCTACTTGAAAATTCTAAGTACCTAAGCGAAAGTAAAATCCGGGCGAACACGTAATGTTGATATTATAAGGTACGTTTGAGTCATTTTTCGTTTATCAGCAATAAATCATGATAAAAGGATCAATTTCAGATATAACTACTATTAAATATTACGTTTGATAAAATATTGTTAATCGATAAACTGAATAATGAGAAAATTGAAACTGGGTCAGATAATTCTAACTACAGACTACACAGAACACACACCGAACACATACCGAAGAGTTTATGGTATTATAATGTTTACACAGCTAATCAAGCCCGAAACTCTGCCATTGATGCCTTGGACAAGGAGCTGTCTAAGGTGTCTGTTGCTGCCGGAGAGGCCAAGGATGCAGCTGGCAAAGCGGTCGCAGATACCAAGAAGGTCATAGACACCACTAAGGGTAAATATTATGCAGAAACACTACTTGTTTTCCATTTAATATTCGTATAGTAGATTTGTTGTTAATTTGAATATTCTACGGCTATTTACTTTTATTTTTTATTGTTTGCTATTTTAGATACAATTGCTACCACAGTAGACAACACAAAGAAAGCAGCTGAATCTGCAGCCAACACAGCAAAAGGTAATACGATGCTACATTACACATAGTAATAAGCTTTCTTTGCACATCTTCTATGATCAATTTTTGCACTTGTAGATTATATGAGTAATACTGTAGAAAGTACTAAGACAGGAGCTCAAACAGCGTTGGACACCAGTAAGTCATACATCGACAGTGCTAAAGGTAAATGAACTATGATAATTTTGCGAACGAATATGCATGTAATTAACCTATTTGTACCGCCTAAGCAGGCGAGCCTGTGTAGGCGGTGCGCTGCTAAAATTATTGTTTAATATTAAATTTAGAAAGTTTTCTTGTTGACTTTGGGGAACAAAGTTCTTAGTTATTTAGGCATCTTAATTTTTAAGCACTTATAAGTAAGAGTAGATTATAATTTACTTATTGTTACTCATAATTTCTACAGGCTGAGATGATGATGATGATGACTCATAATTTATTTTTGTAGACACACTTTCCAGTACTTTCCAAAGCACAGTAGATACCACACAGAAAACAGCCCAAGCCGCCGCAGAAACCGGCAAATCGTATGCCACTACTGCCAAAGGTGAATATTTTGTGATAATTTAGAAACGTTTATCAACATTTCTAGAGTTGACAAATATATTATTAAAGCTTTGAACTTTTTTTGTAGATTCTGTTGCAAATACATTTAATACCACTGTTGATGGTGCTAGAAACACCGCAGCATCTGCTACAGACACAGCTAAAACTTACGTAGACAGTGCCAAAGGTACATACAATTATTTTGTTTATATTTGTGTTGTGTTGGCTGTTGTTTGTTTGTACTGCGTGATTAACGTTGTGTTTTTATTTTGCTCATTAACTCTTAGATACCGCTCAGCATACAATGCAGACTGCAATAGACAACTCAAAAAATGCTGTGTATTCTATGTATGATTATGGCAAATCCTATTTAGATAGTGCTACAGGTAAAAATCACTAATTTTGTTTTGTTTTGCTATTATACAATAATTATGCACTATTATTTAGTGAAAGTTTGAGCAGTTTTGATTGTTGGTTCAAGTTTATTTTCGATCACTTATGTTTTAATTATCTCGTAGATACGGTTGCCAGCTCAGTAGATAATACTAAGAAAGCAGCTGAAAGTACGATTGAAACTGGAAAGTCTTACGTCGATTCAGCAAAAGGTAATAACAGTTGCACTCTAAAAATACATTATCACGACATTGACAAGGAGAATAACAATTTTAGCCGTTTTATTAATACTTTGTTTTGTTTACTGATAAAATGTAGAGACCGTTGGCAATACAGTTCATGCCACTGTCGATATGACTAAGAATGTAGCGGCTACAGCTTTTGATAAGGGCGTATCAACCGTAGGAGCTGCCAAAGGTAACTGTATTCAGCATCTTTGTTTTTATAAATGAAATTTAGATCACATAATAATATTATGCCTTTTGTTTGCTTTATGTTTTTGTAGACACTGTAGCAAGCACTGTTCACTCCACTGTAGATACAACCAAAAATGTGGTAGCAACCACCATAGATACTACTAAGAACGTCACTGCTGCTGCTGTTGATAAAGGCACTACTTATATAGGAACTGCCAAGGGTAGGGTTCCATTAAATACTTAAATGTTATGAACCTATTTGTTTATCATTAATGTAGCTATTTCAGTCGCATCTATTTATGTTATTTAATATTGTAGATACTGTGGCTAATACTGTACATGCAACTGTAGATACGACTAAAAATGTAGCCGCTGCTGCAGTACAAAAAGGCACCTCTATGATTGGAACAGCTAAGGGTACCTATAAGTTTACTTCTATTAGGCTTGATTGAGTTACATACACTACAGCATTGAGAAATCGTAAACATTCATTTTAAAATAAAATTGTAGATACTGTGGCTAACACTGTTCACACAACCGTAGACACGTCTAAAAATGTGGCTTCTGCCGCCGTAGAAAAAGGCACAGCTATTATTGGAAGTGCAAAGGGTATGCTTTTTAACATTTATTTTTATTCTTTTTACTTTCAATTTGAATCACGTTTATTTGATTTTTATGGTTTATGTATTTAATTTTTCAACATCTCAGATACAGTAGCAAACACTGTGCACTCTACTGTAGATACTACCAAAAATGCGGTAGCAACCACCATAGATACTACTAAGAACGTCGCTGCTGCTGCTGTTGATAAAGGCACTACTTATATAGGAACTGCCAAGGGTAGGGTTCCATTAAACACTTAAATGTTATGAACCTATTTGTTTATCATTAATGTAGCTATTTCATTCGCATCTATTTATGTTATTTAACATTGTAGATACTGTGGCTAATACTGTACATGCAACTGTAGATACGACTAAAAATGTAGCCGCTGCTGCAGTAGAAAAAGGCACCTCTATGATTGGAACAGCTAAGGGTACCTATAAGTTTACTTCTCCTAGACTTGATTGAGTTACCTACAGCATTGAGAAATCGTAAACATTCATTTTAAAATAAAATTGTAGATACTGTGGCTAACACTGTTCACACAACCGTAGACACGTCTAAAAATGTGGCTTCTGCCGCCGTAGAAAAAGGCACAGCTATTATTGGAAGTGCAAAGGGTATGCTTTTTAACATTAATTTTTATTCTTTTTACTTTCAATTTGAATCACGTTTATTTGATTTTTATGGTTTATGTATTTAATTTTTCAACATCTCAGATACAGTAGCAAACACTGTGCACTCTACTGTAGATACTACCAAAAATGCGGTAGCAACCACCATAGATACTACTAAGAACGTCGCTGCTGCTGCTGTTGATAAAGGCACTACTTATATAGGAACTGCCAAGGGTAGGGTTCCATTAAACACTTAAATGTTATGAACCTATTTGTTTATCATTAATGTAGCTATTTCATTTGCATCTATTTATGTTATTAACATTGTAGATACTGTGGCTAATACTGTACATGCAACTGTAGATACGACTAAAAATGTAACCGCTGCTGCAGTAGAAAAAGGCACCTCTATGATTGGAACAGCTAAGGGTACCTATAAGTTTACTTCTATTAGACTTGATTGAGTTACCTACAGCATAGAGAAATCGTAAACATTCATTTTAAAATAAAATTGTAGATACTGTGGCTAACACTGTTCACACAACCGTAGACACGTCTAAAAATGTGGCTTCTGCCGCCGTAGAAAAAGGCACAGCTATTATTGGAAGTGCAAAGGGTATGCTTTTTAACATTTATTTTTATTCTTTTTACTTTGAATTTGAATAACGTTTATTACTTTTTATGGTTTATGTATTTAATTTTTCATCATCTCAGATACAGTAGCAAACACTGTGCACTCTACTGTAGATACTACCAAAAATGTTGCTGCAGCTGCTTTTGATAAAGGCACCACTTTAATTGGAACTGCAAAAGGTATAAGCCTAAAAAAGCCTATTAGAATAGGTAGTCTGTACCTACTAATTTATTAACGTTTCTAAAAGGCTATTTTGTGAACTTTTTTCTCTGTTCTATGAGAAATAAAATACTATTCGAGTATTCAACTAACAATTTATAAAATTTATTTTAAGTTTATCGTAACAATCCATGTATTTTAATTTGTAGACACAGTAGCAAATGCTGCTCATACTACTGTAGATACTACAAAAAATGTAGCTGCAGCAGCTGTAGACAAAAGCACTGCGTTTATTGGTAGCGCCAAAGGTATATTTATAATTTACTTAATTTTGTTTTGCATATAAGTTTTTGTTTTATTGCAATATTATTTTTTATTTACCACATTAGATACAGTATCCAGCACTGTTCAAGCCACTGTCGATACTACGAAAACCGTAGCAGCCTCAGCTGTAGATAAAGGCACTAATTTGGTTAGCAGTGCTAAGGACACAGTAATGAACACAGCACAAAGCACAATAGATACCTCTAAAAATATTGCTTCTGCCGCGGTAGATAAGAGTGCATCATTTATGGAAACTGCCAAAGGTAAAATTGAGAGTGTAAATGTGTAATATTTAACTTATACACAATATCATGCTCCCGATTTTGTTTAACTCGAAATCTTATTTATTTAGGTACTGTAGCCAGTAGCGTAGAAACTACAAAAAATGTAGCAGCTAGTGCTGTAGACAAAGGTGTTTCACTAGTGGGAAGTGCCAAAGGTATTAGTACTGTATATTTATTTTTACTTAGTTTTTACTATATTACAATGTAAATTATAAAAAAGATCTATGGTAGATAAATAGTTTTTCAATGTAGTTTTATATATTTCTTTCTCACTTTTATTTTAGACTCTGTAACAAATACTGTACATAGCACCGTAGACACATCAAAAGCAGTTGCTGGTAGTATTGTGGAAAAGGGTTCTTCACTAGCAGCTACAGTTAAAGGTATATTTATGAAAGAAACCGCGTGCGCCTAACATAATAAATAAGTACTAATTTCAATATCAGTTTCACTGAAATGACTATTTTCAACCGTAGATACAGCTGCACATACAATAGATACAACAAAAAATGCAGCAGCTAGCGCAGTTGACAAAGGTACATCACTTGTTGGAAGTGCTAAAGGTACCTAGATAAAACATACAAAATTATTTGGAAATTACTTATTTTACCTTTCTGATTAAATAATGGTAAACTTATAATTTCATTGTAGATACGGTAACAGGCACAGTCAAGAGTACTATAGATACTACTAAGAATGTTACTAGTTCAGTATATGACAAGGGAGCGTCCCTTGTTGGAGGTGTCACAGGTAATTGTTTTCTAACCAGAGTGTAACTAATAATTCGTTAAAATTGTATTCTCATTAGTTACATGTTTTACGTGATTCTTACTAGTGATTAATTGCTTCTATGTGTTCCCCAAATAGTCATAATACTCGTGGTATTATAATAAGGTGCATGAGGTTTTTCTTTTTATAATTTTCCTTTTCTGCTTAATCCACTTTCTATTCTTTTAGATGCTTTATCTAGTTCGGTAAATAGTGATTCAACAAGCGAAACCATATCTGAAAAGCCAAAAGATGTTGTAGAAGAAGCTAAAGGTAATATAAATTAAATTTCTTTTCTGTCCACATGCTTCGCTTTCTTTTCTATCCTTTATGCTTTTTACTATCACAGTATCTATTCAGAACGGCGTAGATACAACAAATGGTTTTGCTGAGTATATAATCATGAATAAAACTACAATCGACAATTTAGAAGGTAGGTAAGCTCAGTATAACCAGTTTGTCCATATCCCAGAGTCTTGATATCAGTGTGCTAATGAAACCAAACAATTCATACAAAAATAGGTACGTGTTTATATTTAAATGTTGTGTCATTTATAGATAATTTGCAAACCAAAATTGGATCAGCAAAACAAACTACCGACTGTACAGTCGACGAAGTCAAGAAAACATCAGATAAATCTGCTGGTACAATAAAAATTGTTGCTTTATGTGTGACAAATATTTCAGCTTTAATGATATCCAATTATGACGACGCGTTTGTTTGATTGACTCATTATTTGACAAATCTAATGTGTGAATAAGAGTTAGCACTAATACCATAATGGCATAAATCTGATTGAGCTTCATTGGATGTTTAAAGAAACTGATAAAGCATAGGTAGAAATAGATAATAATTAAGTTTTTTTATTTTATAGACACAATACATAACACTGTAGACGCTACAAAGAAGGCAGCGGAAGATGCTAAGGCGCAAGCTGCCAGGGCTGCGGAAGCAGCTAAGGAGGAAGCTAAGAGGGCTGCTGAGGCCGCTAAGGAAGAAGCCAAGAGGGCAGCAAGTATGTCAATTTATTTTTCTAATCATTTACATTGAATTGAGATTATTTTTCTTTCATAATTAATTGACAATAGGTGTATAAATCTTTACTCTATACTATACTAAACATTTCCCCATTTCGATAAACACTAATACTACCTACTGATTTTCATGGCAGCATTCCAGATCTTGTTCTAATGAACTGAGTAATTTTAGACATTAGACTCACAATACCACGGTAATAATATCAGAATGCCATTGCTAAATAATTGTGTATATTAATTACAGTGATTTATTTCTAAACATATATGACGTGTCTAAACGAAATGATTTATTAGATGTAGCAGTGGAGGAGTCTAAGAAAGCGGCGGAGAAGGCAGCTGCAGATGCCAGCAATGCCGTTAACAGTGCAGTGGATGACACGTTGAAGCGAGTGGAGCACGCCACTGACGAAGGACTCAAGAACGCCAGCCAAGTCGCAGACGCTAAGATCAAAGACGCTGACAAATATCTGAGTGAGAAGAGGGAAGCTGTAAGTATTCATGCATCGAAATGTATTTCCAATTGACACGTATTTCAGAATTTAAGAGGGACTCAATATTTTGTTTTTATATTATTTCTTTACTAGACCACTAATCAGGGTTGGCATGAATAAAAAGTTGTTCTAAAACTACATACAATTATTTTTTATGCACACAAATTTTTACTTCCATTTAATTCTAAATGATTTTAAATAAATACTTAAATAAAACCTAAACAAGCTTGAAATAAATTTACAACTTAGGCTTTTTTTGTAGTTTGGGTGTGTAATGAAAACATCATGGATTTACCTACACATTAATTAATTGAAATATTAAAACAAAAGGCCATTGTAATTGAACACGTCATAATAATATGTAAACCGATCGATAAAGTCCCGCCGGGAAAGTCTCTAAGTCGACCGTTTTTGCACTGGATTAGTGGGAAATCCCCTAATTTAAATACCTATAGTTTAAGGTGGTTCGTAATTCGTTTATTAAGAATGCACATCGATTGAGTATTGATTAGAGATCCATTAGATGGGTTGATCGATTAAGTACTAAGGCGACTCTACAGTCTACAATAATTGTGTAATGGATTTATTAGGTCTTATTGAAGGACAAATGAGCCGTAGCTAAGTGTAAAAAAAATATATAAATATGAAATGCTTATGTTTTTGTGCATTGTTTCACAGCTGACTTCGAACTTGTCGCATGCCGTCAACCAGGGCTCGGAGGGTGCCGCTGGTCTGCTGAGCAAGGGACTTGGTGGCCTTGGAGGTTTTGGAGGACATAAATAAACATGATATATTCGTCCATAAATTACTTTAAATATTACCTACTTCAAGGCCATAAATATGCTTTATTTACTGCACAGAGAATCGTTAGAATTTATATAATTATATTTATCATACGCTATTTTTAAATATAATCATGAATTTATAAATATTATGCAGTGTCATGTAAAGTATGATGATTTTTAAGTAAATTGAAGTTATTATACTGAAGAATTTCATATAAAGTACAATATGAAAAATGTTGACTTACTTAAAGGAACTAGTGCAATTTTTCTTCTTTACAACTTTTTAAATTTACCACACACGCACAATACCTACACTTCATTTGGGTATTAGTACCTACGATATTGTACAACTCTATACTTCTCCTTTTTATGAAGGTTATGTTTTTACAGTAAAAAAAAACTATTTTATTTTATACTTGGTGTCGAAATAGTGATGTTGTGTGTAATCTCATTTAATATAATTTTTGTCAGTGTATTTATTGTCTGTAACTAGGTGTAATTAAGTTTAAGCTAAGTTATGCAGTTATGCATTTTAAATGCATTTCACAAAGTACACAGAAATATTTTCTAAACCGTCCTCGTAAAAATAATGTATAGTGACATTATTATAATATGTATATTATATTATAACTGGCCAATTTATAATAAAACCAGACCGTTTAAAAAAAAATTACAGTCTGTAAATTGAACACAAAGCAAAGAAATAGAAATACGAAATAAAATAATATTAATCATAGTAGATATACCGCTTCAGTCTATTTTGTAATTAAATGTTAATGTTAAATGTTATTGTTATAGCTTATAGTCTAAAATTACAAAATTCTCTAAATAAATCTTATTGTACTCATTTTGAACAAATTATTTTACCGGAAAATTTATGTGTTGATGCATCGATTAATTAAATACTTGCAATGCTATTGTTTTCATTAAATTACTTTACTTATATGTTATAATTTGTTTTATTTGGTAACCCCAGCTTGTTTAGGTTTTATTTGATCTATGGAGCTCTATAGTTAAAACTGCTGGTATATGAATGTGGCGAGCTATGTTTCCCCATTCATATCGAAATGTTTTACTGCGAGATTTAATAATTTTATACATAGAACTAGCGACCCGCCCCGGCTCCGCACGGGAAAATGGTTATTGTGGGTTATCCTTAAGTATATTATGCATGTATTATACATATAAACTTTCCTCTTGAATCCCTCTATCTATAAAAAAAACCACATCAAAATTCGTTGCGTAGTTTTAAAGATTTAAGCATACAAAGGGACATAGATAGGGACATAGGGACAGGGAAAGCGACTTTGTTTTATAATAAGTAGTGATAGTGATATGATCGAAACCTGTGACCATAGTTTTTGAGCACATAAGTATGTACCTACAGAACATAATTATAGTGAGCTAAGTAAAATATACATTCATACATAAACATAATATCTAACGCGTCTTTCCCAGAGGGGTAGGCAGAGACCACTTTCACTTGCTACGATCTCATCCATCATGCATGCTCATTGGTTTATTTAGAGTATGTCTATGTACTCCTGACCTGAATTAAATTAAATATCAACACAAAGAAAAATTTAATTAAACATGCATGACGGGCTATAAAGGGCTTTAAGAAGTAGGATCATTTCTATATTTGATCTTTTATATAAATTATTCTAAAGACCAATCAACATCCTTGATTATTTCAAACTCGTATCAATAATGTACGTACAGTACTATTGAAAGGGGTTCAAATTTTGCCGCTTATAAGTAAAACCGGAAATGATTCAAAGTTGCCATTTAATTATAATTTTTGCTACCAATTCTTCACAGTTTTTTTTTTCGTTCTGTCAAGTCAAGTCAACCAACTGTCAGTCAGCATCAGCCTGCAGCCAGCAACGTCAAGTCAACAAACAATGGCGGCGTTAGTGCGGGCTGGATTTTTATTCGCTAAAAATGCAATTTTACCGATTTCCAGCCGTGCAATTACCACTACAACACCATTAAGTTTAAAAGAAAGCAAGTAGAATAATAGTTATGAGATGCGATAATCGTTCGAAATATATGTGAAGTGAGGTTATGTTCTTCATGTTAGTTTTACCTAATAATTGGTTTTCTTGCAGTTCGCGAGCGTAAAGATGGCTCTACAATAGTGGTAGAAGGTGTAAACTTGCCTTCCCCTCGGACTCAACTGCTTGTGCGCTCTGAAAACCTGAATAAGAACTTGCCAGTCAGTGAAACTACGGGCAAGCCACCTTGCTATATGTGCGCGTTGGGATTAGATGTGAAACACACTGATGTGTTAATTCTTAGTCAGTTCTTGAGGTCAGATGGTTGCATGCTGCCCAGGCGTATCACGGGTCTTTGTCGGAGACAACAAAAGAAAATCGGCAAAATGGTTTCAATGGCTCAGAAAGCAGGTTAGAATAAGCTTTTAGTTTATTATTAGTGGACTTATTATTTCAGTTACCTTTGGAGCATAATGTACAACTCTCCTCTTTCATTTGTTTTCAGGTCTGATGATCAACATTACCCCTGCATATTGCAGAAAAGATCCTACCAAGAGAAGAGACTACAAGAAATTCAACACATATTACGATGAGAAAACAATATTTTGGAAGAGGATACCCAAACCCACTGACAAATTTAAACGATAAAACTGCATAATTTAAAATAGTGTAAATAGATTTCAAAATTATTGGCAATATTGTGTTTTAATACAACATTTTTAAGCCTGACCAAAGAAATAATCCTACCCGGGGGTGCTATGTGTATATTTTTATGTTAATGGCATTAACAATTTTCCATTATAAAATTAGTTCCATTGAAACTCTGCAATATGGTGAGGTTTCTTATTATTTCTTTGGTCAGGCTTTATCAAGTTATCCAATGCACATAACACTAGACTATTGTGACTATGGGCGGCGCATGCCATGATAAATGACAATTTACCAGATCTGAGGGTCTTTTGTTGGGTTGAGAAGACAGCCCAGCAGTGAACTTTCTCAGTCCACACATACATAACATGTTTTCTATACTTTGCATAGAAAAGTAATGAAAATAATTATTAATAATAATTATTTGCTAATTAGCTTTCAGCCCGCATGGAATGGAAAATATTCTCGCTGTAAAAAAGGTCTATTCTATCTTTGTACCAAGTTTCATTAAAATCTGTTCAGTAGTTTCGGGAGCCTATTCAATGCAAACAAACAATAAAATCTTTCTTCTATATAATATTTTAGTAATACATGAAGAAAGCATGTTTATTGAAGAAGAGAAAAATAAAAGAAACAACACAATAAGAGAGCATTTTAGTTTTATTTCAATTTCGTTGTCTGTTAGTGGGGATAAAGACAGCTTACAACATTATTATTGACTGGCAAGCTTGCACCACAAAACTGCTAACAAAACAAGTTTTCACTATGGACCCTTGTGATCATTGATTATTTGATTAAAAACATTGAACTGTATTCCACCTACTGCGGAAAAATTAATACCTTTGAACAATTAATACTAGTGGCTCTTGCACTGTGGAACTTACAAGTTTGCTGAAAAAGCCGAATTGACAAAAAAATATCTAATCATTAAATGTTACAAAATATCACAAAAATATGAAAGCATATTTTTGTCCAAACTGACATGGAGATGCTTAACATTAATGACCAAGCATAAATAATAATAATAATCGTTTGCATGCAAAAGAACTAATGGACAAATAATAAAATTTTGGTTGTCAATCATTAAGAATTATATCTTTTTGTTTTTTAATCTAGCAAAGGTCACTGGGCCCACAACAGTTAACAATTATCATACACAACCACTATATTACAAAAATAAATATTACAATACATTGCACTCTCATTATTACTCGTAAATTGTAAAAATAACTTGCAAACAAAAAATGCATTCTTACGCAAAATAACTACTTTCAATACAATTTAGTTAACCTATTACAAAAAAATAGTTAAAATTTCTTTCTATAAAATAAATATCGCCTAAAAAGTAGTTATTTAAAAATCTCTTGTGTACAAGTTAAAATAATGCAGTCTAGTACAAATTCCTTGATCCATATAATGGAGCCGATGATTTTTGGTTCAGTTTCAACTTCACAGCCTTTCGTATAAGTACAAGTAGCCGAGGTCTTTTGGGGGATTCTCCGACAGTGCCACCTGCAACAAGCAACAAATAACGTTACAAAATTGAAAAATAATCGTGATTGCTAAATAGATGGTAGTGTTACGCAACTGGCACATAACAAGGGATACCAGAGCGTCTATTTCCTACGGGCGAGTGAAACAAAAAAGCGCGCAAGTGCGAGTCGGACTCGCCCATGAAGGGTTCCGTAGCAGCAAGTAATATAATATAAAAGATCTTGTAGTTCGTTGTAATTTTGATCGATGTTTTAATAATAGTGAAAGGGAAATTGCTGTTTACGATTTAGGACGTATTAAAAAAAGCTACTTACTAGATCTCGTTCAAACCAATTTTCGGTGGAAATTTTCAAGAGTTTTCATGGTAATGCATATCATATATTTTTTCTAGTTTTATCATTCCCTTATTTTAGAAGTTACAGGGGACACACACACACACATTTTACCACTATGGAAGCGTTTCTCGCGCAAAAAAATAAATTAGAAACCTCAATATCATTTTTGAAGATTTATCCATAGATACCCCCCATGTATGGGTTAGATGAAAAAAAATTTTTCGTGTTTCAGTTCTAAGTATGGGGACCCCCAAAATTTATTGTTTTTTTAACAGTTTATCTATAGTTTCGAAATAAAGTGGCTGTGACATACGGACGGACAGACAGACAGACAGACATGACGAATCTATAAGGCCTCTGCCTCGAATTTTGCGGGCAGCGGGGCGGCGGCGGCGGCGGCGGCGCGGGAGCGGCAGGATCTTACTTATGCGTAAAATCAAATGGACCGGTTCTCTAAAACAGCGGCGCGGGAGCGGGCAACGAGCGGTGCACTCCAGTCAAACGGTGACCGCCTGCGCCGCCGCCGCCGCCCCGCTGCCCGCAGAATTCGAGGCAGAGGCCTAAGGCGTTGTCCTAATAGAACGCGACTACGCGACCATCGCAAGTTCGCCCGAACGCGCGACTGTCAAATGTATGAAGAAATCGTTCAATCGCGCGATCGTCTATTAGGACACATATTCGACTTCAATATATTTGATCGCGCGTTCGTACGAGTAAAGTTCGCGCGAATCGCGTAGTCGCGTTCTATTAGGACAACGCCTAAGGGTTGCGTTTTTTGCCATTTGGCTACGGAACCCTAAAAACGGACGCAGATGATAGTATGCGCGACGCACGACGACGACGATCGATAGGCGCTAGTGTGTGTGTGGGGGGGGTGTGTGTGTGTGTGTGTGTTGGTGTGAGTGACCTTGTTGTCGTTGAAGATGACCCAGCGGCCCTCGTGCAGCACGTGGCACACGTAGTGTAGGGGGTGTGTGTGTGTGTAGTGGGGGTGTTGGTGTGAGTGACCTTGTTGTCGTTGAAGATGACCCAGCGGCCCTCGTGCAGCACGTGGCACACGTAGTGTAGGGGGGGTGTGTGTGTGTGTGTAGTGGGGGTGTTGGTGTGAGTGACCTTGTTGTCGTTGAAGATGACCCAGCGGCCCTCGTGCAGCACGTGGCACACGTAGTGTAGGGGGGGTGTGTGTGTGTGTGTAGTGGGGGTGTTGGTGTGAGTGACCTTGTTGTCGTTGAAGATGACCCAGCGGCCCTCGTGCAGCACGTGGCACACGTAGTGTAGGGGTGTGTGTGTGTGTGTGTAGTGGGGGTGTTGGTGTGAGTGACCTTGTTGTCGTTGAAGATGACCCAGCGGCCCTCGTGCAGCACGTGGCACACGTAGTGTAGGGGTGTGTGTGTGTGTGTGTAGTGGGGGTGTTGGTGTGAGTGACCTTGTTGTCGTTGAAGATGACCCAGCGGCCCTCGTGCAGCACGTGGCACACGTAGTGTAGGGGGTGTGTGTGTGTGTGTGTAGTGGGGGTGTTGGTGTGAGTGACCTTGTTGTCGTTGAAGATGACCCAGCGGCCCTCGTGCAGCACGTGGCACACGTAGTGTAGGGGTGTGTGTGTGTGTGTGTAGTGGGGGTGTTGGTGTGAGTGACCTTGTTGTCGTTGAAGATGACCCAGCGGCCCTCGTGCAGCACGTGGCACACGTAGTGTAGGGGTGTGTGTGTGTGTGTGTAGTGGGGGTGTTGGTGTGAGTGACCTTGTTGTCGTTGAAGATGACCCAGCGGCCCTCGTGCAGCACGTGGCACACGTAGTGTAGGGGGGGTGTGTGTGTGTGTAGTGGGGGTGTTGGTGTGAGTGACCTTGTTGTCGTTGAAGATGACCCAGCGGCCCTCGTGCAGCACGTGGCACACGTAGTGTAGGGGGGGTGTGTGTGTGTGTGTAGTGGGGGTGTTGGTGTGAGTGACCTTGTTGTCGTTGAAGATGACCCAGCGGCCCTCGTGCAGCACGTGGCACACGTAGTGTAGGGGTGTGTGTGTGTGTGTGTGTAGTGGGGGTGTTGGTGTGAGTGACCTTGTTGTCGTTGAAGATGACCCAGCGGCCCTCGTGCAGCACGTGGCACACGTAGTGTAGGGGGGGTGTGTGTGTGTGTAGTGGGGGTGTTGGTGTGAGTGACCTTGTTGTCGTTGAAGATGACCCAGCGGCCCTCGTGCAGCACGTGGCACACGTAGTGTAGGGGGGGTGTGTGTGTGTGTGTAGTGGGGGTGTTGGTGTGAGTGACCTTGTTGTCGTTGAAGATGACCCAGCGGCCCTCGTGCAGCACGTGGCACACGTAGTGTAGGGGTGTGTGTGTGTGTGTGTAGTGGGGGTGTTGGTGTGAGTGACCTTGTTGTCGTTGAAGATGACCCAGCGGCCCTCGTGCAGCACGTGGCACACGTAGTGTAGGGGTGTGTGTGTGTGTGTGTAGTGGGGGTGTTGGTGTGAGTGACCTTGTTGTCGTTGAAGATGACCCAGCGGCCCTCGTGCAGCACGTGGCACACGTAGTGTAGGGGGGGTGTGTGTGTGTGTGTAGTGGGGGTGTTGGTGTGAGTGACCTTGTTGTCGTTGAAGATGACCCAGCGGCCCTCGTGCAGCACGTGGCACACGTAGTGTAGGGGGGGTGTGTGTGTGTGTAGTGGGGGTGTTGGTGTGAGTGACCTTGTTGTCGTTGAAGATGACCCAGCGGCCCTCGTGCAGCACGTGGCACACGTAGTGTAGGGGGGGTGTGTGTGTGTGTGTAGTGGGGGTGTTGGTGTGAGTGACCTTGTTGTCGTTGAAGATGACCCAGCGGCCCTCGTGCAGCACGTGGCACACGTAGTGTAGGGGTGTGTGTGTGTGTGTGTAGTGGGGGTGTTGGTGTGAGTGACCTTGTTGTCGTTGAAGATGACCCAGCGGCCCTCGTGCAGCACGTGGCACACGTAGTGGCCCACCATGGTCGACGTGCCCATGTGCGAGATGAACGCCACTAACTTGTATTCTGGAACAGTAACATTAAACAATTTGATAACCTCCGAAAAAAAACCGTTTTTAGATCCTTTCAAGGACTAGAAAAGAGCTGATAATCTTCAAATGACTGAAGATATTTCCTTGGATCATATCTAATAAACAAAAAAAAAAACAAGATCGAAATCGGCGCATCCGTTTAGGAGCTACGATGCCACAGATAGACAGACAGACAGACATATACGGCAAACTTATAACAACCCTCTTTTTCGTCGGAGGTTAAAAACATATTCATTAATAGCTACTAATATTAACTACTGTAAGCGTACATAGATATGCGAACCATACTCATAGCAATATTGCGAGCAGTCACTAGTTTTCGCTTATGGCGTCTTCGCTCGCAGAGTGTATTCGAGGTCAAGTTCGATAAAGCTTGATTGGTCGTACGTTTTCCGACACGAATGTAGGTCAATAAAAAAAGGGTATTCGAAGTATCTTTTCTCGTACTTGAACGTAACTCCTAAATGATCATAGCATTCATAGCAAACTAGCTGTGAGCTGCAGACCTCGCGAAAAAAACTAAATGATATATGAATAATCATGTGAATATTTTAACAATATTACAAAGTTTAGAAATTTTTTTTGAAGACAAGAAAAGAAACATGACTCTGTACTTCGGAAGGAACGTAAAGCCTTTAGTCCCGGCTACTATCTGCAGATGTAGTTATAGTGAGGTAGGTTGACACGGTAAAGCTTCGGTCACACACAGCGATTAGCAGCGAGTAATCGCTCAGTGTGACAGGCTATTCGCTGCGATTTTCATACTGACCGTGTTCATTTTTATTCGCAGCGAGTGCAATCGCAGCGACTATTCGCTGTGTGTTAGCGACGCTTAAGGGGCTCTACCATGCTAAGTGGCGCCCCCACCTTTTAAAAAATAATAACTCGGAAAATAATCAATTTTTCAATCACGACAAGATTGGAGACGGGCTTCTGTGGGATAATATATAGAAGCTATTAACTTTATTTATTATATCTCGCTGTAGTTAGAGATAGGAAAATTGCGAAAAACGGCCACTCTCCGCAATTTTTCTATCTATAACTACATTAAATTATAATGAACATATGGGATTGCTTCTATGTCCAACAGCACCCCGACTCTAATTCTGTCGTCCGGATTTTTGAAAAATTGATTATTTCCCGAGTTATTATTTTTTAAAGGGTGGCGGCGCCACTTATCGTAAGTAGTATATCGTATTTGTGATATTTTCAATGCAATTTGAAAGCACAAGTGTCTATAGTGGTTCGAAGTAACCTAGGATAGATGGAGCTGTGTGCACTCTAAAGCACGTAGTAAAAAATCGAAGCGTTAAATTATTTCGCTGGGCTTGTACAGAGGCTTGGTGGTACAATTGGAAGTACGCCTGTACGGCCCGGATAGCCCAGGAGGCGCGGGTTCAAGTCCCTGCCCAAGCTCAATGATCTTAATTTTTCGCTTCGATTATAATTTACTCTCGGGTCCGTCGCGGCAGCCGAGCGTGCGGTCCCTTGGCTGGTCGGGTTGCGGTTGGTCCAGCTCGTCGGCGTGGCTGAAGATCCAGTCCACGGCGCGCGGCACGGAGCCCTCGGTGGCGGCCAGCGCCCGCAGCGCCTGCGCGCGGCTGAACCCCATGCCCATTATCTGCTCCACGCTCGCCTCGTCCGCGGGACAGCTCACGTTGCCTGCAAAACCATTCATTCATAAAAATGTTTATTTAAACTACTTTTGATAACAAATGGCATCGCAATTTTGACAATAATACTGTAAAAGTCACTATTGGGCACAGAATACTAAATAGTAGTCCCTACAGAAGCTCCACTAGGCGACAGAATTCAAATAATTGCAACCCTAGCTACGTTATATTAAAGTGCAGTACAGATCGCACGGCGCTAGGCGAAAAGACGAAGTTGCTGTATCTCTTTCTCTCGCGTATTGCGAGAGAAAGAGATACAGCAACTCTACTAACACCTTTAGGGCTGTCGTCTTTGAGAAAATAAAACATCTGATTTATCACTATCACTACATAGTATAAAACAAAGTCGCTTTCTCTATCCCTATGTCCCTATGTATGCTTAAATCTTTAAAACTACGCAACGGATTTTGAAGCGGTTTTTTTTAATAGATAGAGTGATTCAAGAGGAAGGTTTATGTATAATATACTTAAGAATAACCCACAATAACCATTTTCCCGTGCGGAGCCGGGGCGGGTCGCTAGTAATATATATGTGGAGACATCTCACACACGGCCATCTGATCCCAAACTAGACAGAGCCTGTAGTATGGGTGTCAGGGAGCTGATATACAACATCCAGACACAAAGCAAACACCAATGCTCATCACACGAATGTTTGCCCTGGGCGGGATTCATACGCGCGACTCTGTGCTTCGTAGGCAGACGCACTACAAACTAGGCTCCGACGACGTCATGTTTATTTTGTTTAAAAACTACTTTTGATAACAAATGGCATCACAATTTTGTCTATTATTAAGTTTAACTATGTTTGTTTGGATTTTTAATGACTCATAAGCTTAAAAACACTGTGTAATGTGAGGCGGACATTTTACGACTCGGCTACAGAGGCTGTTGTATTGTGGAGTATTTCACTAGTGATGCTGTAGCGTTGAGATTTCACTAGTGATGTTGTAGCGTTGAGATTTCACTAGTGATGCTGTAGCGTTGAGATTTCACTAGTGATGTCATAGCGTTGAGATTTCACTAGTGATGTTGTAGCGTTGAGATTTCACTAGTAATGTTGTAGTGTGGAGTATTTCACTAGTGATGTTGCAGTGTGGGTGGAGTATTTCACTAGTAATGTTGTATTGTGGAGTGATTTAAATTAAAAAAATCAACTTCGAAAACCTTGTGGAAATTGAGAAAATCGAGAAAATTTCCGAAATTTTCAGTCTTTTTATAGTATTCGCCCTGCATGGTCAAAACTATGCATTTTTGCGAACGATGTTATCTACAAGTATAAACTGTATTCAATTACCTGCAATTTGGATCCTTTTTTAGCTCCATTGACCTTATAGGAGCTGAGCTAGAGCATTTCAAAGATGACCAATTTTTCTCTTTTTTTGCCTCTAAAACCCATTTTCGAGAAAAATTGGTCATCTTTCAAGTGCTCTAGCTCAGCTTCTATAGGGTCAATAGAGCCAAAATATGATTCAAATTGTAGGTTATTGAATACAGTTTATACTTGTAGACAACATCGTACGCAAAAATGCAGTTTTGGCCATGCAGGGCGAATACCATAAAAACACAGCAAATTTCGTAAATTTTCTCAATTTTCTCATTTTCCACAAGGTTTTCGAAGTTGATTTTTTTAATTTAAACTACCCTAACACACCCGTACAACATACCAAAAATGCAAAACTAAATCACGCTTTGCGAATTTTGAATGATTTTCTGTCTATTTCCGACGGGCTAACTAGTCATATTATGGTGGAGAGTATTTCACTAATGAACGATGTTGTAGTGTGGAGTACTTCATTAGTAATTTTGTCGTGTGGATTTCATTAGTGATGTTGTGTGTGGAGTATTATTTTACTACTGATGTTATGGTGAAGAGTATTTCACTAGTGTTGTACTCGTAGTGAGAAGCATGTCACTAGTGATGTTGTGGTGTGGAGTATTTCACTACAGATTTTGTAGTATGGAGTAGTATTTTGCTAGTGAAGTTATGGTGAAAAGTATTTCACAAATGAACTCACTGGCGTTCCTCTGGGCGGGGTGCTGGAACTTGTGGTCGAAGTCCCAGTCGGTCATGTGTTCCATGAGCCAGTTGGAGGCGGCCTCCATGCCCGCGTTGTTGGTGTAGTACAGCGTGTGTGTGTGTGTGTGTGTGTGTGTGTGTGTGTGACTCACTGGCGTTCCTCTGGGCGGGGTGCTGGAACTTGTGGTCGAAGTCCCAGTCGGTCATGTGTTCCATGAGCCAGTTGGAGGCGGCCTCCATGCCCGCGTTGTTGGTGTAGTACAGCGTGTGTGTGTGTGTGTGTGTGTGTGTGTGACTCACTGGCGTTCCTCTGGGCGGGGTGCTGGAACTTGTGGTCGAAGTCCCAGTCGGTCATGTGTTCCATGAGCCAGTTTGAAGCGGCCTCCATTCCCGCGTTGTTAGTGTAGTACAGCGCCTTCTTGCACGACTCCACCGGGAAACCCATGTCTAGCTGTCCGACAGACATTCACACTGTTACTGGAATCTCACATTTAATAGCTACATTCTTTTTCAATTGTATTTGCACAACCGCCTTTTATTTTCCTTTGTACGTCTTATACTCTCGCCTAAGCGCCTTATTTCCATTTAGAAAAGTTATGCGTTAGAATGAGATACAAATTCACTCTTGCGTATAACTGCGTCCCTTTTCGTTTTTGCACGACTTTGTCTTTGTCGCCAGTGAAATAGGTGCCTAAAGGTTCATTTATTTATTTTCATGGGAAACTTACAGCCTATACATAAAAATAAACATAAAATCCACAAATTACATTAGATCAATTACAGGTTGCCCGGATGAAATCGCTTAAAGCGATAAGGCCGCCATTTGCCAAAAATTTTTTTTCGTTATGTTTTTTTATATGTAAATTATTTTATGTGCATTAAAGAATATTTGTTTGTTTGTGTAACATTCAGCAGTAGAGCTGGCAAGCTGGAACTTCTAAAAACTCTCTTGACAGAATAAAAAAACTATGGAACTAACGAACCTGCCCCTCTAACATGCCCGGTCCACTCTTGACAGACATTTTTGTCGTGCGTATTCTCTTATCCTATTGGAGGATATTTCAATATGGCGGGTTTTTTGACAGTTAAATGTGCGACAAACTTTTGTCATAGCCATGCATTTGCTACGGGTTGGCTGGAAGAGATCTCTATTTAGAGATAAGCTCGCCCTTGTATACCCGTTTATATCAAATGTATAATTTTATTTTGTGCACAATAAAGAATCTATATGCATGTTACGGGGGCAGGTCACGAAATTTCTCAGTTGAGAAATGAGATCTGTTAGAGAGCAGATGGACAGAATGTTGTACGAAAACATTTTCAAGTTAAAACGGAGACGCTTCACGTCACTTAAGGTAACCGTTCGAACCGAGCGTCAGCGATACTGACGCTGCGACACGAAAAAGGATAATGGACTGTAAGATACTAATCTCACAACAAAATCTCTATTAACACAAAAAGGATTAGTTAGTGTTCGTGTAAGGATAGTGTGTCACAATAAAATCCCTATTAACACAGGAAGGGTTAGATAGTGTTACGGTTGGTTTCATATTAATCCGGACAAAAGGTCATTGACGCCTGCATACAATGCGCACCTTTTTTTCAAACGATACGTTAAAACTATAGGAAATTATCGGAAAATACGTAATTTAGGACTTTTGGGACAATTTAGGACCCACGGGCGACCAGCGCCGTGGCCCAGCTGGGCGGCGACATTTCGCTGGGTGAGGTCCTTTCTGTGTGGGTGTCGCAGCACAGAGGGATGTTTGCACGTACCTTGTTGTATCGTTCTTGTTCATGTTGTGTATATTGTTATGTATTTATTTTTTGTCTTATTGTTATTTTCTGTGTTGTGATGTCCTACAAATAAAATTTTCTGATTTCTGATAATTTGGCATACCGTAGTAGAAGGCGGGTGACCTTGCCAGACATTTTGGCGTTACATTATTTTTAATAAATTTCAAGAAAAGAAAGGTCAATGAACTTTTTCCTTTTCTTCTTTTTTTTTACTTGAACGTGTTGATCTGTTGCGATTTGCGCTAGTTAAGTAGCTGTTAAATAAGTAGGTGCTATCAGTGAAGACCTATAATTGGCTTTTTGTTACTTAAGTTAATTATTATTTCAAATGTAATAGAAAAAAAAAACTTTTGTCCAGATTCATATGAAACAGACTGTAGTGTTGGTATATGGCAAGTGTCGCTCACCAGTTGCGCCAGCAGCGCCTCGTCGAAGACCGGCGGCGGCGCGTCGGGCGCGGCCTCGGGCAGCTGCGTCTCGCCCGGCTGCGGCCCGCGCCCGCGCAGGCTGCTTAGGTCCATCTGACACCACAACACACACACTTATAATACCCATAAATAGAAATAACTATGGAAGAATAATTCAGAACAAAATCTTAGCTAATCATAGTCCCGCGCGCCAGTATTGACCAGAAACACAAAAAGTCTTAAGATCATATTATATTATTGACCAGAAACACAAAAAGTCTTAAGATCATATTATATTATTCTTTAAAACCATACGAAGTTTCAAGCGCGCAGGGTATATCCTTAATATTATAAATGTGAAAGCGTGGATGTTTGTTACCTTTTCACGCAAAAACTACTTGACGAATCATCATGAAACTTTGTACACATATCCTGGGAGGTACTAGAAGTAACATAGGGTACTTTTTATTAAAAAAAAAAAAATTTTTTTAAAAATAAGTAAAAGAAGGTAAAATACTTCTTTCCCACGGGAAAGCCTGTTAACGCGGGCGGTGCCGCGGGGCGGAAAGCTAGTATTCGATAAATTATAATTTCAACGTAGACAATTCTGCGAAATACAAGAAAACATAAAAAAATGAATGAGATCGGTGAAGTCGTTCTTAAAGAGAAATGAAAAGTTAAATACTATTTTTCAGATTTCAACCTATGTTCCTCAGGGAAAATTCAGTTTGATGAGTTTTACTACTGCAGTGGTTTACCTCCCAGGGCATGTCGACGGCCACGTCCAGCTTGGCGGGCGTCCAGTCCTCCTTGATGGTGAACTTCTTCAGCTGGATCAGCAGGTAGTCGGGGAACGTCGCCAGCCGCGTTATTCTGCAATCGCACTACCGTTATTGTGCACTCACATTGCCGTTATTCTGCAATTACACTAGGTACCGTTATTCTGCAATTACACTACGGTCATTCTGCAATCGCACTACCGTTATTCTGCAATCACATTGCCGTTATTCTGCAATTACACTACCGTTATTCTGCAATTACACTACGGTCATTCTGCAATCACACTACCGTTATTCTGCAATCACACTACCGTTTTTCTGCAATTGCCTTGCCGTTATTCTGCAATCACTATAGATATTCTGCAACCACACTACCGTTATTCTGCAATCAAACTGCACACAGCGGTTATTCTGCAATCACACTACCGTCATTCTACAATCACACTACCGTTTTACATACCATTATAATACCTTTGCTTGCTTGCAAGTGTTTTCGTTTATCGAATCCATATGTAAGAGTCAAAGTATTTATTTGTAGCTTTAGGATATTTACATGACTTAGTTACGTCAGTTACATGTTATTTTCTGGCGAGTTCAAAAATCTTGGTACTGTGGTGAAATAATTTTTTGAAATCGGCAATTCATTACAAACACACACACACACACGCAAAAATACAAATCTTTCCTCTTTATAATATTAGTATAAAGAATGATTGCAGTGTAAGTATCTTACTTGTACGCCGTGACCTTTCTGTTGACTGCGCTGCTGAAGAAATGCTCGATGGTCTCCTCCTTCAGGAAGCTGTCTAGACACGCCTGGAACGGGATGTGCGGCCGCACCACCGAACTCGGGTCCCTGGCCACACATTCACACCGTTACACATTACATACACCTTTTTTATTATTATTTTTTATTCTTAACTGACCTGTGCTTGATCGAAAAAGTACGACGACTCAAGCTTCTCCTTCACAATGTTTTTCCGTACCAACGCGCTAGGCTTAGGTCCAAGGCTCCCTCGAGCCGCCCCTAGACGCGTTGGCACATAACTTCTTTAGGGGTAGAGCCATCCGCTCCCCGCAAGTCCGGTGAAGCTTGATTCGAAACAAGCATAGGTCAATTAAAAAAAGAAAGAAAAAAAAATCAATCTTCACCGTTCTCGATTACATATACCGTGAAATTTAGCTGGTTGTTTATCTGCAACATAGTGGTAAGACTAATAAAACTTGAACAATTTTCCCTAAGGAACATAGGTTGAAATCCTTAAATTATAACCTAATGGTTTATTAGCGCTACGAAACGGAGAAGATGGCTTTTATAATCAAAGGTATACTATTTAAACTTATTTAGAGCATTTTCGATGTTATTTACATATGTATTAGGGAGAAATTACTTTAAAAGGATTGCGGCGCCTGTAGCAGTTTAATACATAACATAATTATGTGTCGACTTTTTCAACTGCATTTTGTTTGATTTATTTTAACTGTCCACATTCCATAATATGCATCATATTTAGATATGGGCTGCGCGGAGCACTATCCAGTGCGGCGAAGATATAGGAGATTCTGAAAAACAGCACTGCGTGCTGAGAATTTAACCTTTTTGTTAACAAATATTTTCGATAGTTGATAAGTTTGTGGTATGTACGCCTTTGTTAACAAATAAAGTTCTTTATTATTATTATTAATAGTAGGAGAGTATAGTGTGACTCACAGCCTCGGCCTGTGTCCGCCGCTGCTCGTACTCGCGCACCTCCGCTATATATGAGTAGGACAAGTGATAGACTAGTGTAGTATAGTGTGACTCACAGCCTCTGCCCGCTGGCCTCGGCCTGTGTCCGCCGCTGCTCGTACTCGCGCACCTCCGCTATATATGAGTAGGACAAGTGATAGACTAGTGTAGTATAGTGTGACTCACAGCCTCTGCCCGCTGGCCTCGGCCTGTGTCCGCCGCTGCTCGTACTCGCGCACCTCCGCTATATATGAGTAGGACAAGTGATAGACTAGTGTAGTATAGTGTGACTCACAGCCTCTGCCCGCTGGCCTCGGCCTGTGTCCGCCGCTGCTCGTACTCGCGCACCTCCGCTATATATGAGTAGGACAAGTGATAGACTAGTGTAGTATAGTGTGACTCACAGCCTCTGCCCGCTGGCCTCGGCCTGTGTCCGCCGCTGCTCGTACTCGCGCACCTCCGCTATATATGAGTAGGACAAGTGATAGACTAGTGTAGTATAGTGTGACTCACAGCCTCTGCCCGCTGGCCTCGGCCTGTGTCCGCCGCTGCTCGTACTCGCGCACCTCCGCTATATATGAGTAGGACAAGTGATAGACTAGTGTAGTATAGTGTGACTCACAGCCTCTGCCCGCTGGCCTCGGCCTGTGTCCGCCGCTGCTCGTACTCGCGCACCTCCGCTATATATGAGTAGGACAAGTGATAGACTAGTGTAGTATAGTGTGACTCACAGCCTCTGCCCGCTGGCCTCGGCCTGTGTCCGCCGCTGCTCGTACTCGCGCACCTCCGCTATATATGAGTAGGACAAGTGATAGACTAGTGTAGTATAGTGTGACTCACAGCCTCTGCCCGCTGGCCTCGGCCTGTGTCCGCCGCTGCTCGTACTCGCGCACCTCCGCTATATATGAGTAGGACAAGTGATAGACTAGTGTAGTATAGTGTGACTCACAGCCTCTGCCCGCTGGCCTCGGCCTGTGTCCGCCGCTGCTCGTACTCGCGCACCTCCGCTATATATGAGTAGGACAAGTGATAGACTAGTGTAGTATAGTGTGACTCACAGCCTCTGCCCGCTGGCCTCGGCCTGTGTCCGCCGCTGCTCGTACTCGCGCACCTCCGCTATATATGAGTAGGACAAGTGATAGACTAGTGTAGTATAGTGTGACTCACAGCCTCTGCCCGCTGGCCTCGGCCTGTGTCCGCCGCTGCTCGTACTCGCGCACCTCCGCTATATATGAGTAGGACAAGTGATAGACTAGTGTAGTATAGTGTGACTCACAGCCTCTGCCCGCTGGCCTCGGCCTGTGTCCGCCGCTGCTCGTACTCGCGCACCTCCGCTGCGTTTGTCGCCGCGCTCACCGGCACCTGACACGTTATATCACATTACTGACATGCTCTAACAACACAAGGTATTCTCCTGACACATGTCTACGTCATCAATCATCGTCATAATTATTCAAATTGAACAAGATATAAAAAAGTTGGAAGAGATTTCTACTTAAGCAATAATAATATTGGCTTTTTTTATATTTTAAATTTGTAACAGTACTATTAATTCCT